>BPTQ01000005.1:201483355-201997636 GCA_019973895.1 Chrysanthemum seticuspe | reverse complement strand
TGATAAAGATCATCAAAGTCCATAACCTCCAATCCTTGTTGTCCTCTGATCATAGTAGCAATCACATGCCATGTAGATGGCAAACTTCTTAAAAACTTCAAATTAGCATCCTCAACTGATACTTCTGCCTTGTATAACTCCAACATGTTGAGGAGATTCTGAAACCTATCATATGCAGCATCAAGACTCTCTCTTTCTCCTACTGTGAATGTTTCAAACTGCTGTTTTAGCAAGTTTCTGTGCATCTTCTTAGAAGCTTCATTCCCTCCAAATCTGGTCTTGAGTGCAGCCCAGAGCTGCTTAGCATCTTTAGCATCGTGAAATTTGAGAAGATGACCATCTGGAATAGCAGATAAGAGAATGTTAAGAGCCTTCTCTTGATTCCTTAGGGTTGCTTGTGGTAAAACTGCTTTTGGTGCTAAAGGTTGTCCAGGAACTTGAACAGGTTCTGGAACAACTTCATTCCCATTCACAATCACATTCCACAGAGCATGATCTGTAATGGCAATATACTGCCTCATCTTCATGCACCAGAGATCATATTCTCCCTTCTTAATAACTGGAATTCTGAGTGAGGTGATTGAGGGTGGTGGAACAGCTTCAGTCGACATCTTTAATAGTTTAGGGTTTCTTCCTAGTCAGAGTTTCCACACAAGCTCTGATACCACTTGTTGGATCGATATACTTTAATCAAACTAAACTAGCTTGTTAAGGTTTAATAACCTCGGATAAATCCTAAGTTATTAACAAAGAAACACTGAGCAATCTTTATTAAGTACGCGGAATTTACTTAATAAAGCTAAAAAGAAACTTTATTAATAAAACTCTAAATCTGCTTATTATGCAGATACTCTAATACAACTCTAAGATATTTGAACTTTTCTCTAAACTCTTAATTCGTAAACTCTAAAACTCTTTTTCTGAAATCGTACCTCTAATGCCAATCTAGGAGTCCTTTTATAGGCTCAAGGATATCCTAGTCGGTTTACAATTGATAACCTTGTACGACAAGTAATCTAAACATGGAATACAATACTTTCCATAAACGAATATAACAGATCTTCTGTTCTAGCAGTACTTTGACTTCACCTTGCAGTACTTTGACTTTATCTTTAGCAGTACGTTGACTATTTGACTCCTTCCAGTACTTTGCAATTTACAGTACTTCGATATCTTCAGTACTTTGATATCTTCAGCACTTTCATATCCCAACACAATTGTTATAAAATCCTTTTTTGCATGATCTGTAAAAAGGATGATCACAGGACTGCTGACCACTTGCAATATGTGAGCTCTCTCAGTCAAGAAAACTACACCAAAGTTGGTCATTAGTATGCTTCTTCATCCAAAGCTCAAAAGTTGAGAGCAATGCCTTTTCCTCCTTGCCCACACTGTGGCTTTAATGATCATTGTCCTGATGATTGTCTTATGAACACATGTTGTGATATTTGCGGTAACACAGCTCATAAGACATCTCAGCATGACAATGTCATCCATGCAAGGAGAAGTTCAAAACAACCCAAATCCACTGAGTCATCCTCAGTCTCTAAATGCAAAACCTGTGGTAGCTCATTGCACTCCACCACTGACCATGAATCTATTGCTCAATTCAAAGAGACCATGAGACCCAAGCCCACTAGTAAGTGGGTCACGAACAGAAACTAATTCAGTTTACTACTTGTGCAGAGGCATGCCAGGGAGCCTATCTGGAATCTAGACAGTGGATGTTCAAGAAGCATGACTGGTGTGAAGGAATATCTGCACAAGTATGTAAAGGAACCAGGGCCAAAGGTAGTATTTGGTGATAACTCATCATGTCCCACTGAAGGTTATGGTTCAGTAAACTGTAATGGAATAGTTTTCTCTAGGATTGCTTATGTCAATGGTCTCAAATACAATCTCATCAGTGTCAGTCAGCTATGTGATGCTAAGTACATTGTACAATTCAATGACAAACAAGGGAAGTTGTGTTGATTGCTCCTAGGAGAGACGATGTTTATGTCATAGACATGTCAACTCTCTCTAAAGATGGAACATGTCTCTTTGCCAAAGCCACTGAAACTATCAACTGGCTGTGGCACAAGAGACTCTCACACTTAAACTTCAAAAACATCAACAACTTGGCAAAACAAAACAAGGTCCTTGGCTTACCATCACTGGTTTTTGCAAAAGATAAACCATGCTCAGCCTGTGAAAAAGGCAAACATAAAAGAGCATCTTTCAAAACCAAGCAAAATTTCTCTATCAAAAGCTGCCTTCACCTCTTGCATATGGATCTCTTTGGACCAGTCAGTCCCAGATCAATCCAGCATGAGAGGTATACACTTGTCATTGTTGATGAGTATTCAAGATACACTTGGGTATACTTTCTTTCCAAAAAGAGTCAGGCAGCTGATACTATAATGTCATTTATCAGGAACATTGAAAACCAGAATGACATTACAGTGAAACAAATCAGAACCGACAATGGTACTGAATTTAGAAATGCTGAGCTTGAGAGTTTCTGTGATGAGAAGGGAATCTCCCAAAATTTCTCATCTCCTTATACCCCTGAACAAAATGGGGTAGCTGAAAGGAAAAACAGAACTCTCATTGAGGCTGCGAGAACCATGTTAAATGGCTCAGCTCTTTCAAAGCATTTCTGGACTGAAGCAGTTAAAACAACCTGTTACACTCAAAACAGGTCAATCATTGTCAAAAGACATAATAAAACCCCATATGAGATATTCAAAGGTAGACTTCCTGACATCAGCTACTTCCATGTGTTTGGATGTCCTGTGTTTATTCATAACCACAAGGATCATCTAGGCAAGTTCAATGCTAAAGCTGATGATGGATACTTTCTAGGTTACTCACTGATCTCCAAAGCCTTCAGGGTATTTAACACAAGGAGACAACAAGTTGAGGAAACCTATCATGTCACCTTTGATGAAAGTATAGAAAGCATCAGGTTCACCAACACTTTAGTGGAAGAAATAGGAATTGATAACTCATCAAGATATCCTCCTGATGAGTACAACACTAAAACCAATTCCTCATACCAAGCTGATGCTGACATCTCATATTATGTCTTGCCTCACAACCTGTCACAACCAACTATTAGTGAATTAATTGATAATCAGTCAGTCCCTACTAGGATAGGTAACACTGATCCAAATGATCAGGATCCTATAACTCAAGAATCTCTACCAGAACAAGTCACCTCAACAGATGATCTAAATGTTCCTGTGGCTCTTGCACCTGTACTCACACCTGAACTCCCAGTGACATCTTCAAGCTCAGATCCCAGACCACAAAGTAAGTGGACATGATCTCAAGACATTGAGCTTGTAAACATCATTGGTGAACCCACTGAGGGCATGCTCACTAGAAGCATGGCTGCTATCTTAACTGCAGCTTCAGCCAATGAATGTCTATATGCTGATTACCTATCAGAGATAGAACCCAAAAGTGTCACTGAGGCTCTAAAATACCCAAGCTGGGTTCAGGCTATGCAAGAAGAACTGCAACAGTTTGATAAAAACAAGGTCATGACCTTAATCAAATGTCCTCAGGATGTAGTAGTCATAGGAATGAAGTGGGTTTTCAGGAACAAGACGGATGAAAACGGCACTGTCATTAAAAACAAAGCCAGACTTGTAGCGAAAGGTTACAGTCAACAAGAAGGCATTGACTATGATGAAACATTTGCTCCTGTTGCAAGAATGGAAGCCATCAGGATCTTTCTTGCATATGCAACATACATGAACTTCAGGGTCTACCAAATGGATGTTAAAAGTGCATTCTTAAATGGTGATCTCAAGGAAGATGTATATGTTCAGCAACCTCCAGGCTTTGAGAGTAGTGAATTCCCTGACTATGTTTGCAAGCTTGACAAAGCCCTTTATGGACTTAAACAAGCTCCCAAGGCATGGTATGAAACTCTCTCAGCCTTTCTGATACAAAACAAGTTTGTCAGAGGAAAGATAGACAACACTCTGTTTGTCTATAGAACTCAACAGGATGTGATTCTAGTCCAAGTGTATGTTGATGACATCATCTTTGGCTCAACAAACTACAAACTTTGCAAACAGTTTGAAAAACTGATGACAAAGAAGTTTGAAATGAGCATGATGGGGGAACTCACATACTTTCTTGGACTACAAATCAGGCAAACTGATAAAGGAATATCCATCAGTCAAGAGAAATACACCAGAAATCTCTTGAAGAAATATGGGATATCTGACTGTGCCTCAGTGAAGACTCCAATGGTCCCTCCCAACAACCTTGGACCCGATCTCACTGGCAAATCAGTCAATCAAACTCATTTCAGAGGGATTGTAGGCTCACTGATGTATCTAACTGCTTCTAGACCAGACATCCAATTCTCAGTCTGTCTAATAGCAAGATATCAGTCCAATCCTAAAGAATCCCATCTCACTGCAGCAAAAAGAATACTCAGGTACCTGAAGGGAACCCCAAACCTTGGACTCTATTATCCAAAATGCTCAGGGTTTGATCTCAAGGGTTACTCTGATTCTGATTATGCTGGCTGCAACATGGACAGAAAAAGTACCTCAGGGTCCTGTCAATTTCTTGGAGTAAAACTAGTTTGTTGGAGTGCTAAAAAGCAACAATCAGTAGCTATGTCCTCAGCTGAAGCTGAATATGTAGCTGCAGCAGGATGTTGTGCCAATGTATTATGGATGAAAAGTTAACTCAGTGACTATAACATCCATTACAAAATGGTGCCCATCTTCTGTGACAACACCAGTGCTATTGCAATCTCCAACAACCCTGTCCTCCACCAAAGAACCAAACACATTGATATCAGATATCACTTCATCAGGGATCACATAATGAAGGGAGACATTGAACTTCATTTCATCCCTACTGAATATCAACTGGCTGATATCTTCACAAAACCCTTGGATGAACCTACCTTCAGGAGACTGAAAGCTGAATTGGGAATGCTTGACATGGAAAGTCAGGTATCTGAAAACCAATCTCATTAAGTTCTCTGAAATGGTTCATCCTCCCTGAACATCCAAAACAAACCTCTCACTGAATGAGTAAGACTCACTCAGGGTCCCTGACAGAAAGCATTGAATGAGTAACTAAATGCTCCAAGTATTAGTAACTTAAATGTCCTAGGCTGGTAATCCCACCAACTTAATATAGGAATACATGTCTTACTGTCAGGATTATCATCATTTACCTCACCCCACTTGGCATTAAATGCCTTCTCTCACATAAAATATCCTATGGATATTTTATTACTGCTAAAGTGCACTTTTACTGTGCATTACAACTGTTTTCCTTGAAAGACGGGATTTTACTGCGTGAAGTAGTGGGTGGCATTAAATGTGGAATATCAAACGATTTCAAAAATGGTCTTTACATATCCACGTTTATACAAAAACCACCCCTCTCACTACTCTATAAATACCCTCTTCAAAAACCACAAAACACACACAATATCATTTTCTGCAACTAAACTCTGTCAAAATCCTTTCTCAAATCCAGAAATATTTGTGTGTTCTCAATATCTTTAAAACCTCTTTTGGAAAACCCTCCTTGTAAACATTTACAAAAGTTTTTCATCACAAACTTGAAGAGATCTAAATACTTTGATTGTTCTAGTCAAAACATTTTTTAAACCCTAAAATCTTCTTTTATGGAAATGGCTAGAACACAATCTCTCCGGTTTGCTTCTCAGTGGGTAGGGGATCTTACTAACGTTGAATTTAAAACAAATAATGTCATAGGAAATTTTGAATATCCTGAAAATGTCCCAACCTATAAAGACATTATAAAATTTTAATTCAACTGCCCACTCAAAACGGCATTTGTAAAATGTCCCTCAGTACTGTACCCAAACTACCTCAGGGAGTTTTGGGCTACAGCTAAAGCCTTTGACCCAACACCTTCTACTCACGAGAATAATCTTAGACCTCTCAGGGAGTATCTCATCAGGTTCAGTCTTAATGGGGGGAAACAATACACCCTGGATTACAAAACGTTTTGCACTTCAACAGGGTTAGATTATAACAAAGGTGTTTATGTCGCCCATCCTGAACCCTCCACAGTGAAGGATGGGTTAACACAAATCGTTTTAGATCCAACTTTTTTGGACAAGACCCGAGTCACTAAAAGCTCATTCCCCGTGGCTTGGAGGATCCTCATCACTTTTGTGATTCAGGTCCTCGGCGGGAACCACTCATCCACTGAACAAGTTAACTATATTCAGTTGATCATGGCATACTGCCTGATGAATGGGGTCACTGTCGACATAGGGGAGATCATTTACAGTGATCTCATAACGAAGCTACAGAGCAAAACTAGGACGAAGTACGTTTTGTATCCTAGGTTTGTCTCTTGTGCTTTGCAATCGTTACTGGGTTCCAATTATACTCAGGATGAAAATTTTTGAAATTTACCTGGCATCCTGAGTCCATCAAATTTTCAAAAGGACCCATCCCTTGTCACTCCTATTGAATTGACGGCCCATATGGTTGCTGTAAACAACCAGGAGGGATCAGTGTCTCCAAACCCTGCTCCTAAAAAGAGAAAGGGGAAGTCTCAGACTGGGACTAAGACTAAACCAAAGTCTCAGGGCCCTGAGGCTTCAGGAGCACAGCCTAAGAGGCACAAAAAGCCAGAGACTAAACAGACACCTACTGACCAGGCAACAACCACCCCCGTGACAACGAAGGACACTGATACATCACAGTCAGTGCCCTTGGTCACACCTACTACTCCCCAAGATCCAGAGGGAAACAAACAACCCGCTGGTAGGGGAGCGCCTTCCACTACGCCTGATGAGGACATTAGCAAATCAAAGCCTTTGTCTGAGGGCACACTGATCGATCCTAAAGACTCAGGGGGAAACAAACAACCCACTGATAGGGATGACTCTGCTAAAGGCACTGGGAAAAACCCATCAGTGTCTCAGGGGTCAATGGGGGACAAAGACTCGGAGGGAAAGGAACAACCCGCCGATATGGAACCCAAAACCAATCCTAACTTCCGAGAAGACGCTGGGAAACTCCCACCAGTGTCCGAGGGGTCCACGGGGGACAAAGACTCAGAGGGATCAATACCACCCGCTGATATGGAACCCATTCCCACTCCCTTGTTAACAGTTGTTGAGGTTGCTGAGTTGCTAAAATCTGATGATGACCTTGCTGAAAGTGATGAAGAAATTTTATCAGCAGGGGATGAAGCGGACGCTGAGGTTCAATCTGAACAAGAGCCTCAGCCTGATCCAAAGAAGCATACTGAATCCCCATTCCAACATGATGATCATGCTTCTGAATCCTCCTCAAGCTCTGATGAATTCAAAGAGTTTGACAATGTTCTTCCCCTCATTGAAAGGCAGTTGGCTCAGTGGATCACCAGGGCTTCAAGGAAGCTATACTCAGGGGTTACTAAAACATTGTGGGAACAACATACTGAGGCTGCTGTAAGTTATGCTGATCTAAAGGCAGAGGTACAGGGCTTCGATGAAAATGTTCATGAGCACAGGGACTTGATGTATGACAAAATCTTCGGACTGAATGAAAATATGGCTACCTTCTTAAGGCACCTTCAGAATGTAGGCACAAAGATCGATGAAATCAGGGTGTTTGTCAAAGAAGATCCAGCACTTAACTCTCAAGTGCTAAAGGCTACTGAGGCATACTTGAAACAATCCTCAAGCCTTACTGAACTGTTAGATCTGCTCAAGTCTGCCAATGTTCAGGGTCTTTCATCCTCAGTCCAGTCTCTTCAAGCTATATTAGACTCTTTGAATACACAGGTGGCAACCATGGCTCAGGCATCCTCTTCCCTAGCATGGAATCTTGGTCCCCGAATGACTGCCTTGGAGATTTCTCAAGCTCACTTGGATGAAAAGGTCACTGGTATTCAGGCCGATACTACAGAGATTAAGGCTATGATGACTGAAATCTATCAGGCCTTCAAGGGTCAAGCTGCTCAGTCCTCCTCAGCACCAACGCCAACTCTTGCCCTCACTGAAGCTCCGGCAACAGTTGAGGGGGAGAATACTGCTGAAGAAACTCCTCTTCACACTGAGGGGGAGCAAACACCACCAGTCTCAGAAGCTCCCACATCATCTGCACCAGTCTCAGCAATACCCATCTCATCTCTACCACCACAAACATCAACAACAACACTAACAGTCACAACACCAATAATGACAACAACACCACCCTTGGTTGCATCTTCTTCCTCAGGCCAGGACAAAGGCAAAGGCATATTGACAACAACTGAGCCTGAGAAGATTCCCTACAAAATCGGTGACACTGAATACCTCTTCACTCCTCAACAGCTAACCAAACACCTTGCTAAAGAAGAAAGGAAATTGAAACAAGCTGAGGATGATAAGAAGACCAAAGAAGCACTGGCAAAGGTTGTCGCCGAAGAAGCTGAGAACATGGGATTAGATGCAAGCAAGCTCCCAAAGGGTCAGGCAGGACAAAAGTTCAAGGATGCTCAGGCTGCTCAAATGGCTGCAATGAGAAAGCAGTATGAAGAAAAGAGAAAGAAAACTGAAGCTCTCAGGCAAAGCAGAATTGAGGAATACAACTGGACAATGACCAGCCGAAGGCTTCCTGAAAAAATCACTGATGTCAAGATTATTCCCAACACCAAACCATTGGCTATGAATGTTTACAGAGGGGATGACAAAAGACACTTTGAGGTTCATGATCCCTTAAAATTCAGTGACTTTGGGATCACTGAACTCGATGAACTTGGTCCGATAATTGGAAAGAAGCAAAATAAGGTGGTCAAGGAGCTGATGAAGATGCTCAGCAAAAGATATGAAAGGCTGAGGAATGCACCAGCCCAACTGGGAATTCAGCCTGCCTTGACTGCACCTCAAGGATCTCAACCACAAACTTCCACTGGCAAAAGGGAAACAGTTGAGTTCCAGCCTGAAATCAAAGTGCCTGGCTTAGAATGCAACAGAGAGCTGCCTGAGGGTGTCAAATTTGTGAACTGTTTGGTAATTGAAGAGCCTGAAAGAGGGCTATTCCACATTGATGTCTATGGAAACCCAGCATTTCAAAGATGGAGTGATATTGATCAGGCTGGTGTAGCTGCAATGATCAGCTATATTCCAGTGGCCTCTCAGATCCAATCCCCAGCAAACATCAGGTTCTGTCAAGACCTGAATGCAAAGATAAGAGACCATCCTGACAGGGAAACACTCATCACCAAGAAAGTGATGCTCGAAGCACTGGGTATCCATTTGGACTGACATCATTTTATCCTTTTGTACTAGTGATAGGAAATATGTAATCTGATCAATAAAAGATGTATGTTTTTGTCAAATTACTCAAATGTTCCTTATTGTATTCATTAGTACATTCAGTGTAAGAAGAAGCCTTTTTGCTCACTTACACTGATCAAACACTTAGGCTATTTGTATATCCAAATAGGGGGAGACTGTTGGGTTCAGTAAATACCCAAACCCCTTAAACTAGGATTTGAATAGAAAATAACCTAAGTGTTTAATCCGTTAAACACAATCAGGTCACTGAGCGCTTAGTCTCTCAGTGAGCTATCTTCAGGACACTTAGTATGAGGCGAAGAAGGAGCCTCTCCACTCTGCAAGGCGGAACTTAAAGGGTGAAGACTAAGTCAAGAAGAAGATAGTGGATTCAGTGAGTGATGACAATAACTCACTGAATCCCTTCGACTCCTCTCCAACTGTTAAACACTGAAGACAAACGAAGGAAGAGACTGAAGGATTTAAAGGCTGAAGAGTGAGCTGGACTAGGCGGGAAAGTTTTACCCAGATAAAACTAAGTCCCTCAAGTGTTTATCCAGTCTATACACAGTCTCAATCTATCAAGATCATATCTTCCCATTTATAGTAAGCGGCGATTCTCTGTCAAGGAAAGAAGCTTCGCCGCCTACTATAGAAAGGTGAACAGTAACCGAATATATCAATATTCAGGTTTGCTGTGATCCATGTTTTTGTCTTCTAGGTTAAAGTTAATAATCATACTTGTATAAATAGCATAAGAGAATGAGTGAAAAGTTTAAGCTTGTGAATTGTAAAAACACACATACACACAAGCCAACTTTTCACTCCTCCAAATACAACTTTATCCTTGAGCTAGCTCAGTGGGTTCTAAGAGTTGTGCTCAGACTTAGCCTGAGCTTAGAGAGGAGTCAACCAAAATTTGTCATTTCAATCCCAAGTACTATTCCGCAAGTACTTGGGTAACGTATTCTTTTGATTTATTTCTAATAAGAATATGATGTTGAAAATTATTTTGTGTGTTTTACTTATGTTAATTTCAGTCATTATTCACTGATAAATAGCTTTAAGTACTTAATTGTTTTTTTTAAACAATAGTGAATAGGGAATAACAAAGTTACATAGCGGGCATCTAAGCAAGTCCAAATCAACATTAGGACCAACATCCCATTGCCGCATCCTATCCTGAGTCTTCAATTTCTGGTTAATAACAAGCCACAAATGTATAGCATGCCTCAGAATACAATGAGAAAACCAAGGAATATGATACCACATCACCAAGTCAGCCCTTAGGCGAAGAGAATCCCAAGCACCCAAAACCGTGAACCGACTAAGTTTACCATCCAAAGTGCGCCATAACAAACCATCATCAGTATCGTTAAGATTAGGTACTGGGAGAGTAGCTAACAGTGGAAACCTAGATAGCCAATCAGGAGGCCATCGCCAAAAACCATTATCTATCACATCACAAACCGAGTCTGATAGATTTAACCCAGCTCGAGCAATGTCTCTAGCAGTAAGCGAATCACAAATAGGGCTTAACTCACACCACATATCAAACCAAGCAGAGGTAGCCTTTCCATTATTAATCTTATGTTAAATGAAAGGACGAACCTTGGCTCTAATTGCAAGAAGCTTGTGGCATCCCAAGCTAACATCACTCAAGCAAGGGACATCCCAAAAGTTTCTACCACGAAGTTTATAAGAAAGAATCCATTGAACCCATAATGACTCTTTATGTGTCAAAATACTCCAAATATGCGTAGTCATAAGAGCAATGTTAAAATCATCCAGTCTACGAATACCTAGACCTCCTTCTTGCTTAGGCTTACCCCTTTTCATTTCTCCTAGACACCAAAGGAAACCCTTCATAAGCTGTTCCAATTCATGAATGATACGGGTAGGAAGGATAAAAACAGAAGCCTAATATAAATGAATCGAAGATAACACAGATTTGACCAACTGAAGCCTACCCGCAAGAGATAAAAACTATTACGCCAATCATTCACACGACCTTCCAACTTTTCCACAAGAACCTTACAATACCTATAAAGTAGTCTAGATGATATAAGAGGGACCCCAAGATACCTGACAGGGAGATAACCTTCTACAAATGGCATAGACTGGAGGATAGCAGCTTTCATAGCATTAGGAACATTACAAAAGAAAGCTGTACTTTTAGGGATACTCGGGACAAGACCCGAGACATTCTTGAACTCCTCAAAAGTTTGCATTATGACATTAACAGAATCCGGATGGCCTCTAGAAAACAAGAAGAGGTCATCTGCAAAACAAAGGTTAATAATTATCTGTTGCTCACACAAATGATGGAACTGAAATTCCACTGCATTAGAAACCTTCTTCTGCAAAATAAGAGTTAGCACCTCCATTACCAACGTAAACAAGTAGGGAGATAACGGGTCACTGATGCAGGTTTTACTGACCAGGTCTTAATATTTATAGTGTCTCGCTATACCTATGGTCTACCCTAATGCACTAACGGGCAGTGTACCTGGTCGTGTGTAGTGTAGTAAATAATAAAGCCTAGTTCGTCCCAAGAGCTATGTGTGTTGGATTATTACTAAGTCTAATTGTCACAGAATAATAATGGTTTCGATAGGTATTTAATTAATTAAACTACTAATGCAAAATATAAAAGCAAATAAATGGTAGAGGGAAATCAATAGAGGAATAGTGGTGCTAACCTAGTTAATCCTCCTAGCTAGTTATGTCTACGTCTACCTACTTCCAATTACTTCAAGTGGGGTCAAATTCGAGAGGACAGCATTTGGTGAATTCGCCCTAACCTATCATCAAAGATGCCACCACAGGAGAAATCAGGCGCACCGTCATAAGTCCTGTTGTTCTTGGTCCCCTAAGCTGAGTCATTAAGTACCGCTACATGCTAGATTCTAAATAGTGAGTGCCCGGCCGTTAGGAACTTAGACACTACACCCCCCAATTCTTAAGTTCATCCAAACGATAGGTGATCAGTTGGTCAAATCGCACAAGTAGAAAGGGTCGTCAGTTGGTCATATCTTACCCTTCCCATCTCAGTCCGCTCACCTAGGGTCAGTTGGTCATATCTCCTACGCAATTGGCCTCTATCGCCATTCAAAACTACCGAACCAAGGGTGACTACCAAATAACTATGCATGCATACACTTAGAAATAATTGTACGGAAGTAAAGGTAAACGCAAACAAAACAATTAAGGAATCATAACTAGGCTAGCACCAAATGGTGCTTAGCCGCTCATATTAATCATGCAAATCAATTCTGTTGGAATCACTCCTAAACCTTAATTCAAGTGTTAGTGATTCATATGTAATAGTTAGCTTAATATGGCCTTTATGTTTGTTATTAAGCTAATGCTTATGTAGACGGCCCATAAGCCTTGGCCCAAGCCCATAAGAAGGGAAGGAGTCTAGATGTGTTGCCCTAGCTCCTTGCCCTATAAATACCTCTTGTAACCTTTCTCTATTTCTTATTCGTGTGTTTGTGATTGTGTTCATCCGATCTCTTCTTCTCTATTTCTTATATTGATGCTTGTGTTACTAATATGGGAACCTAACAGTGGTATCCTTCGCCAAATAGTTGGGTGAACATCTTTTGTTTTTGAAGTTAGTTTTGTGGTCTTACGCGTAAACCCGTTTCCTACTTTGTCACGCTTAAAAACTTATTTTTTACACTTTTTAATCCAAGATTCTTGTACTTTCAACGTTTTTAGGTGTTAAAATATCTGTTTTTGGCAAAAAGTTTCAAACTTTACGTGTGGATCATTGTTTTTTAAGCTTGGTTTTAAGCGTGGGTTCATTTCTACGCATAAGGTATTTAGTAGCTTTGGATCATCAAGTTTCACACTTTTGTGTTATTTTGGTGATATTGAAGTTGTTTCATCACAAAAATCTGGTTTAGAAACATCGTTGGGCAGAAATCAGTTTTGGTTCCTTTCTACGCGTAAGAAAACCCTAATCTTACGCGTAAGTCATCCGTGGTTTGATCTTCAGTTTTCGTGGTTTACTCAGTGTTTTCTTGCTTGGATAAGCCTGAAAACACTTCGACTTTGGATATCTTTTACACTGTGATAGTGTAAAGGATCTTTTGGGCAAAACCCTAATCTTACGCATAAGCTTAAACTTATGCGTAGAACTCTTTCCACATAAGATTTTTCTTACGCCTAAGCTCTGTCTTACGCATAAGCTAATCCTACGCCTAAGTTTTCTACGCTTAACTTTCAGTTTACGCATAACTTTAGTGTTTCTCAATTCTTACGCGTAAGCTAATCCTATGCGTAACTATCACTTTTACGCGTAAGTTTGGTGTTTTTACGCTTAAGTGTTGCTTTGCCTAAACTTGGTTTTTCTACGCCTAAGGATACTTCATCAACAACGTTTCATTCGACTACAAAGATCCATTTAACAACACAAGTTTTCAACATGTCACAACCACCATACTCTAGCTATTTTCCTTACACTTATAATCAACAACAACAACAACAACTAAGTCCACAACATCAATAATTTAATCAACAACAACAAATTTATCAACAACAGTTTAATCAACAACATACTCCACAACTTGGAGCAATTCCACCACAAATGGTTCAACCACCACCTAGTCTTCAAGTACAAGCTTACACAAACTTTTACAATCAACATCCAGGAGTACTATGAAGGAACCGACATGGTTTGGCAAGATGTGTGAAGCCTTAAGTAGCCAACAATCAATTCATGAAGCTGGCTCACTTGATAGACCTCCAATGCTCACTCCTGGAAATTATGATCAATGGGTGATAAGGTTCTTTAGGTTTTGTGATCTAAAGAAGCCACATGGGAAGTTCTTAAAGAAGGTCATTATGGAAGGTCCATTTCAGATGCCTACTGTTGTCACACCCGCAGATCCAGCTGCCAATCCACCAAGAGATGCTGTCACCAACATTGCAACTATCTCAGACCTCACTGGTGATGAACTTCTACATTTTGAAGCCGATGAACTAGCAATGCAATACATCATTTTGGGATTACCCAATCCGATCCTTCAAAGTGTTGATGCTCAAAAGACAGCTAAAGCAATGTGGGAACATATTCATCTTCTAATGGAAGGCACATCACTCAATCAGGAAGACATGGAATTAAAAATCTACTTGGCTTATGAACACTTCATGATTGAACCAGGAGAGACATTAGAGTCATATCATCATCGCTTTTCAGACATCATTAATGATTTGGACAAACACAACATCATCATGCCACGAATTGTTGTCAACACTAAGTTCCTAAGTAGTCTTGGTCCGAAATGGGAAAAGTATGTCATTTTTCTCCGTCAAGCTAAGAATCTTCATCATGCTACATATGGATTGTTGTACGACTATCTGAAACCTCACCAAAAAGAAGTTGACAAAGAAAGGGCTATCCGTGGACTCCCGGCTTCACAGTCACTTCTTTACAATCAACAACTTGCTTTGTGGGCTCAAACTAGTTTTCCTCCTCAAACAGCTCCTCAACCCGCTCCTCAACCAACTGCAACCATCACACCATATGATCCGTCACAGCAACAACCTCAACAAACTCAATTGGTTCCATACAACAACAACAATGCTCAAGCACTTTACAGTGAAGCTGATGAGGACTCCGATGCCTTTGATGAATTGCAAGAAGGATTTGTTATGATTGCCAAAGCATTCGGCCGGTATACAAACAAATCCAACAATCGCATTCGTTCCTCATCTAAGACAAGGAATCAGGTTGTTGTGAACAATGGATGCGTTGAAGTTCAGAATCGTGGTTATGGTCGTCAGATGGGAGGTGGTCAAGGGTTTAATGCTATGGGAAGGAATAACATGGGTGCTCCGCAACAACAAAGGGCTCAAGTGGTTGAACAGGGGAATGCTCAGAATGGGGTTAATGGTCTTCGTTGTTATAACTGTAATGAGAAGGGTCATCTGGCTAATGCATGCCCTAAGCCAAGGACAAGAGGCAGTGCTTATCACAAAGAGGCTTTGCTCTTGGCTCTCAAGGATGAAGCTGGTGGAACTCTTACCAACAAGGAACAGAGCTTTATGGCAGATGCAGATTCTGATGATGATATGGAGGACTTGCAGGCTAATGCAGCAGTGATCTTGATGGCACAAATGCAAGCTTTACACATGAGTGACACAGGCCCAGTGTATGACACTGATGGCTTGTCTCAGGTACCGGAACAAAATATACTCATCACTGATCTGATATCTCCGCCAATTTCTCCATCCGACAAGGATCAGAGTGTTCAACATGAGCCATCCACATCTCATTCCGATGATTATCAAATAGATCCCGTAGTTATATTTGACGATCAAGATAACCTTATGGTTAATATTGATAATCAAGTTGACTCTTTGGTTATATTTGAGGATCTAAATAATGATCATGTTGAGACTCACGTTGAACAAGATGAGCTTCTGTCTAATAGAGAAATTGAGCTCCTGACCTTAATTAAAGACCAAGAATCTCGTTTGGAAATTTGCAAGCAATTAAAAGATAAAAATGCACGGTTAATTAGGGATAATGAATGCTTAATTAGACAAATCAACGTTTTTAAAACTCAAGAAAAATGTGAAGAAGGTTTTGAAGTCACTTTTGCTAAATCTCATCAAAATGAAAAATCATTAGAACGACAGATACGTGATCTAGCCGCATCCAAGAATGCTTTATTGTCTCAAATAGAACCACTGAAACATGAACATAAAAAACAAATTAACACTCTTACTTTGGAAACTCAAAAAGCTAAGGCTGAGTTGTTAACTTGTCAAAAACAGTTCTCTGAGTACAAAAAGCATTCCGCGAAATGAATAGATAACTATCTTGAAGAAATTGTCGACTTACAAAACAAAATCAAAGAGTTTCGAAATGTTGTTTATAAACATGGTGAGTCAATCAAAACTATTCAAAAGTTTACTTTTAAACTAAATCCAAATGGATATGGACCGATTCTTGCTGATTACAAACCTAAGTTTTCAAACAGAGCATTCAAACCAAATCCTGAAGTTTACAGTGCAAAACATAGAATTGATGATTCAATTATGACTGTTGTTGAATATAATCGCATGGAGGAATTAGATGCAGATGACGAGATTCGGTCAAAAATGGAAAATGTCGTTTATAACAAACCATTTAACTATTCAAAAGCCGTAACTTTTGTCACACAACAAGATACTTCAAACAAACCTTTGGTTATCACACCAGTTTCTGAAGTTAGTCCCCAACACAATGGTGCACAAATTAATGGTCCTTTACCTTCACTTAGTGAAGTTAAAACAAAAGCCGAAAGTTGTCGCGCTATCAAATATTTTGACACTTTCTTATCTAACCTCAAAATTTTGGAACGTGAGATTGAATTTCATTATGAAATAAAAGTTGAACATTTTCAATCGCCATTGGCGCGAGAACAAAGAGATATTCTTCAGAAAAGAATTTTACCCCATGTCAAAATTTTGAAAACTTGTGCACTATATTGGGAAAGGGATTTTCACAAGGAACTTAGTCTCATGAAAATAGTTTTCGAGAAAACAGAAACATCGATTTCAAATACTAAACGTAAAAAGAAATTGTTGAGAAAAGATGTTGATCGACTCTTGAAAGATGTTATCTGTGCTGATATCAATAATCTTGTGTTATTACAATCTGTTGCATATGCATCTGATCATATCTCTGCTGATTCTGTTGATTCTGTTGATATTGTTGAGAATACTGATAATGTGCATCATCTCGAGTCTTTAATAGTTGAAAATGAATGACTGTTAAACGAGCTTTCAAATTCAAAACGTCGTCTTCAATGGTGCCAAAAAGATTGTCAAAATCGTGAACTTGCTTTGCAAAACAAAATCAACCAGTTGCAATCCAAAACGTTTAATCAAAAATTTTAGCAACTGGATGATCAAAACGCGTCTTTGAAATGTCAAATCTCAAAATATGAACAAGAACTTGTAAAAGTTAAAAAGGAATATGGTGTCATATTTGATTTACTCAAACAGACTCGTGATGAAGCATCAAACGAACTTGATCATTATCTTGCACATACTAAAGAAGTCATGAATTTTGCTGGAAATCTTCGTTCTGAAAATCAAGATTTGGTGCACACTATTATTAAGTTAAGGGAGATGTTAGGAAAGTATGAACAAGTTCAGCCTAGCATCATTAAGAGAATTGCACCTGTAAAACTTAGCAAACGTGAACCCAGAATGCCTACTGACAAACCACAAGATACTAATGTGCTTCCCTCTACTGAAACAGGACTAGTTGCTTCTTTTCCAAATGTCCGCACTTCACAGCCTAGGAGCAATACAAGGAAGAATAGGAAGTTGCGACCTAAGAAAAGAACAATAAAGAATGCTGAAGTAGAAGAACACCCTAGGACTTTGAATAAGAATCCAGTTGCACCCACTTTAGATATTGCGTTTGACAAATGTAATGGAAAAAGTGTTGTAACGAATGCTAAACCTTTAAGTACTTTTGATATTCAGTCTGATGCTTCTTGTGTTATTTGTCGTAAAAGTATGCTCTCTGATTGTCATGACAAATGTGTTGCTAGAGCTATCTTGTCTCGTTTACAGAATCCTAAGACCCGGAATACCTCTAGGCCCACTAATACTTCTAAGTCTGTGCTTGGTAAACCGCCCTCTTTAGATTCTAAGAAACGCATTGATATCCCTGTAGCTCCAGTATCACCTCCAAGAAATGTAGTACCACCTAGTGCATTCACTAAGACTAAATCAAATACTAGTTGGAGATGGCAAAAATGGTTACATAATACACTAGGATTTAAATGGATGCCTAAAGTCATTGATGTGTGTATTTCTACCATAACTGCTTCGGAACCCTCTAACTCATCGGGTTTCACATCTACTTCTATTCCATCTGTGTCGTCTGTGTGTAATGCAGGTGATACAGATCATCCTTTGGATTGTTGATAGCGGATGTTCCCGACACATGACAGGCAATCTTAAACTGTTATCAAACTTTATTGCAAAGTTCATTGGCACTGTCAGATTCGGGAATGATCACTTCGTAGCTATCATGGGCTACGGAGATTATATCAATGGCAATATCGAAATTAGCAGGGTTTATTATGTGGAAGGCCTCGGTCACAATCTCTTTTCAGTTGGTCAATTCTGTGATGGAGACTTAGAGGTTGCTTTTCGGGAGAAAACCTGTTTCATTCGTGATCTACAAGGAAACGATCTTATGTCTGGCTCTCGCAATTCTAGTCTATACACAATCTCAATGCAA
This sequence comes from Chrysanthemum seticuspe, assembly GCA_019973895.1. Lineage (NCBI taxonomy): Eukaryota > Viridiplantae > Streptophyta > Magnoliopsida > Asterales > Asteraceae > Chrysanthemum > Chrysanthemum seticuspe. The sequence continues at coordinate 201,979,118 of BPTQ01000005.1, read as the reverse complement.
GACATGGTTGCTTCTTCTCCCATCTGTCTACTTTCAAAGGCTACATCAACAAAATCTTGGCTATGGCACCGTCGTCTCTCACATTTAAACTTTCAAACCATCACCAACCTTGCTCGACACAAACTTGTTGAAGGTCTCCCGAGATTCCGGTATTCTAAAGATCACCTTTGCTCAGCTTGTGAATAAGGGAAAAACACTCGTGCTCATTTTCCTTCAAAGATGAAACACAGCTCTCAGCATGTGCTTCATCTTCTTCACATGGATTTGTGTGGCCCTATGCGCGTGCAAATGATTAATGGAAAACGCTACATCCTGGTAATTGTCGATGACTACTCACGATGGACTTGGGTCTACTTTCTTCGAAGCAAAGATCAAGCTCAACAGATGATCATCACCTTTCTCACGAAAATTCAAGTTCAGCTCCGGAACACCGTCCGCCAAATCAGAACAGACAAAGGAACTGAATTTGTGAACCAAACTCTTCGAGAATTTTATGAGAAAGTGGGAATTGAGCATCAGACATCTATTGCACGTACACAAGAACAAAACGGAGTTGTTGAAAGACGAAACCGTACGTTAGTGGAAGCTGCAAGAACAATGTTAATCAATGCTAAACTTCCAGATTACTTGTGGGAAGAAGCTGTATCAACTACATGCTATACTCAAAACCGATCCATGATTACAAAACGCCATAACAAAACACCTTTTGAGCTTATCCACAACAGAAAACCGAATCTCAAACACTTTCATGTATTTGGATCCCTTTGCTACCCAAATAAGGATCGTGTTAACTTTGGAAAGCTCAAAGCCAAAGCTGATATTGGAGTCTTTATTGGATACTGTAAGAACTCTAAAGGTTACCAAATCTGGAATCGTCGTACAAAGCAGGTTATGGAAACGATTCATGCTAATTTTGATGAGCTTACTGAAATGGCTTCTGAGCATAACAGCTTGGAACCCGGTTACAACCGTTTAAACTTCCCTCAAACCCCATCATCAGCTGAACCAAGCCCCCAGCTTACTCGTCAACAAATGAAAAAGCTATTTGCTCCGCTGTTCAGTGATGACATTGATGAACGTGCTCCAGGTGTATCCGATGTTTCCGCTACTCAACCTGATCATACTCTTATACCTGATACACCTGCTACAACAACTACGGTTTAAGAAGCACCACCAGTTGACTCTACAACAACAGTTGAACAAACTGCTTCCAACGACGTTGAACCAGCTGATGATGTTCTTAATGAAGTACCCCCACCTGCAGATTTTGATCCAAATGCGTTCTTTAACCCGTTTGCTAATGAAACTGCTGCACCTGATGTCGCGGAATCATCTACAAACCATTTGAATCCTCAAAATCTGCAAAATGTATACCAACATCAACCCTCTACACATCGTTGGACAAAAGACCATCCTCTAGAGAATATTATTGGCAACCCGAATCAACCAGTTGTTACGAGACAACGTCTTCACACAGACGGTGAACATTGCATTTATGCACTCACTGTCTGCCAATCTGAGCCTAAAAACATTAAAGCCGCAATGACAAAAGACAACTGGATTGAATCCATGCAAGAAAAACTCAACCAATTCAAACGTCTTGAAGTATGGGAACTGGTTGAAAGACCAACAGGGGTCTACGTCATTGGTCTCAAATGGATTTGGAAGAACAAATTGGATGCTGAAGGGAACGTAATCAGAAACAAGTCACGTCTGGTGGCTAAGGGTTATAGACAGGAAGAGGGTATTGAATTTGAAGAATCATTCGCTCTGGTTGCTCGTCTTGAGGCTGTTCGGATCTTTCTTGCGTTCGCGGCTCATATGAATATAACGGTCTTTCAGATGGACGTAAAAACTGCTTTTCTGAATGGTCAACTGAAAGAAACGGTTTATGTCAGCCAACCAGAAGGGTTCGTTGATCCCGAGTTCCCGAACCATGTCTACAAACTGAACAAAGCTCTGTACGGACTCAAACAAGCTCCTCGGGCGTGGTACGATAAGTTATCATCTTTCCTCATTGCCAATAATTTCACCAAAGGTTTGGTCGACCCAACTCTTTTAATACAATATCACGGGGCACATATCTTAATTGTTCAAATTTACGTGGATGACATCATTTTTGGGTCAACACATAAAAAGTACTCAATCGCTTTTGCAAAACTATTGAAGAAACATTTTGAGATGTCCATGATGGGTGAAATTACGTTCTTTCTAGGACTGCAAGTTCATCAATCACCCCGTGGTATTTTCTTGAGTCAGTCCAAGTATGCCCTTGAAATTCTTAACAAATTTGGAATGCAAACCTGTGACACCTATGCCACACCAATGACTCATACCAAGAAGCTAGACGCTGATTTACATGGGAAATTGGTGGACCCTACCAAATACCGTAGTATCATTGGGTCTCTCATGTATCTAACAGCTAGCAGACCTGATATTGTCTTTGTCGTATATCTTTGCTCCCGTTATCAGTCGAGACCAACTGAAACCCACCTCTCTGAGGCTAAAAGAATCCTCCGATACATCAAGGGAACCATTAATTTGGGGATCCGGTATCCGAAGGATTCTGGTTTTGAACTAATAGCTTTTTCAGACGCTGACCACGCAGGATGCTTAGATTCATGGAAAAGTACTTCAGGAGCATTACAATTTCTTGGTGATAAACTGGTATCATGGCAATCGAAGAAGTAGGATTGTACATCGCTGTCCTCAACCGAAGCAGAATATGTAGCCATGTCGGCGTGTTGTGCTCAAGTCATTTGGATGAGAACACAACTCAAAGACTATGGTTATTTATTTGACAGAATCCCGATGTACTGCGACAATCAGAGTGCTATTGCGATATCGTGCAACTCTGTTCAACATTTGAAATCAAAGCACATCGATCTTCGATATCATTTCATCAAGGACCACGTGGAACAGGGTACAGTTGAATTATACTTTGTGGGTACAGAATACCAATTGGCAGATCTCCTCACCAAAGCCTTAGCTCCTGCTAGGTTTAATGAGTTGGTCCACCGGATTGGTATGCGGTGTTTGACTCAAGAGGAACTGGATGAACTCTTAAAACATTCTTAAAAACCAGTCAAACACCAAAATCTCTTTTGTAAATATTTTTCAAAAACAAAATACAAAATTATAAAATCAGTTAAAACAACAAAAATATTATTCTATCTATATTTCTTTTAACGTGGCAAGTACAAATCTTCCGTCAACACTCAAATCTTTCAAAATTCAGTATTTTTTTCGATCAAGTGTTGAGGGGGAGAAAGCAAATATTTTTCAGTTTCATAAAACCTTGTACTTGCATGTTATCTTATCACGGTTGTTTCTTTAAAAATGGTGGTCACATTTCTGGTTTACTGACACTCCTCAGACTAAAATTTATAAAACTTCTTTATTTCTTAAGTCGAGGGGGAGTGTCGTCAAAATTCTTTCCTAATATCCTTCGTTTGGTAACCAAAATGGAAGTTATGAACACTGGATGTAAATGGTAAAGGTGCAGGGACTAAATGTGTCAAATGATCAAAGTATTTTTATACAAAAATACCTCACCTAACTCATTAACTCTTCACATTTATTATCCAACCTAACTAAATCCTACGCCTAATAATCCACTTTCAAATCCGAGTTCTTGATCATCAATTTGTAAGTGGTTTCATAATCTTAACGTGTTTACAAACAATGGTTTTGATTCTTTCATAAAACCAACGGTTAGATTTTGATCTATGTGTGATTTTGTGTTCTACGCATAAGCGTATGAACACATAATCGAGTTTGTGTGTTTGTGGATAAAATGAGTGTGTCAAAACATTTATCTAACATCATTGAAACCATTTTTATCATTAAACATCACCCAGATACACGAATTGATTGATTTTGAAAACTAGGGTTTATGCGTGGAATTGGGTATTTTCATATGTGAACGTTTCTGGCTAATTGTTTGCTTTCAAGATGTTGTTTACGAGTTTAATTGATCATATCTATGCTTGGAATTTACCCAGAAACACTAATTACTTATAAATTGGAAATTAGGGTTTATGTTCATAAGAATTGGGTATTTTTTATTCGCTTAGAGTTTGATGTTAAAACTTGGTTAGAACAACTCAATAGGCTTCCTAGACATCCCAAAATCATTTTGGTGCAATTTCTATGGCTAGATAACTTACACGTAAAAATTGAGCCTTAGGGTTTAGGTTTACGCATAAGTCTTCCTACGCATAACTGTTTGAATGGGTTTTTCATGATTTGATTTGAAAAAGGAATGAATGTATATGTCAATATTGGTAATATCATGAACTTATTTCAGGTTTTCTACGCGTGAAAATTCAGAATCTAGGTTACTTGCCATCTACGCATAAGGATCACCTTACGCGTAGCATGTTATGCGTAAGAGAAATCTTACGCGTAACGTTTACGCATAAGGTTCTACATTGGGGACTACGCGTATCTTGTGAAGGATATGCGTAAACAGTAACCTCTACGCATAAGGTTGATTCTTACGAGTAAGCCTTACGCGTAAGGTTCCATATACGCTTACGCGTAAGCTCTACGCACAAGGCCCTCTTTTCCTACGCGTAATATTTCTTACGCGTAAGTCAAGAACCTACGCATAAGCTTACAATTACGCGTATAATCACTTCTGTTTACGCATAAGCTTGCCATTTCTACGCCTAAGCCTAGTTTTAACCTTAATTATGAATTGTTACGCGTGCAAACTTGTAAATGAATAAATCATAACGCCACGAAACCAATAATGTCACTAATAAGCTTAAACGTTTAATAAGTTGTGAAAAATAAGTGAAAACATGGACTTTAAAACTTAAAGTTAATCAACTCACAAAACTTATCACGACGTCTTTGGACTATTGGACAAACAAGTGACATTGGACTCGTAACAATCATCGACATATCACATTCAATAATTAGACAATAAAACCATCTGTTAACTAACGTAATGTCTTTCGATATGTTGGTTCTTTTGGCTAAATATCTTTCAGATCACGACATGGACGCTCAAATGCAGAATGTGGATGCACCAAATGTTCTCACTATTGCTGATATCTTCCCGAATGGTTATCCAATGAAGATTGGAAAGAACAACCTCAGAGTTGATTTTGAGAACTTCTTCTGCTCAGAATCTTCATGTGAAATTGCAATGGGTATTTTGAGGACTCACCCCTATCAGAACATGCTCACTAACTCTGCTTCTGTACCGGAGGTCTACATACCCCAATTCTGGCATACAGTGCGAAAGATCAAAGGTCAAAATGCTGTGACGGTGACTCTCAATCAAAAACAAGTTACCATCACACGAGCAGATTTGAGGGATATTCTTCTCATTCCGGTCATCGAACCTACTGAACTCAATGCCACTCCAACTAAAGAGGTAGTTCTCCAGTTCATGATTGTCACACCCCCAATTTACCTGTTTTGCAGCGGAATGGAATTCCTGGGGGATTGACTGTCATAGCACCACAATCACAGTTATATTGAACGACCTAAATTGTCGTTTTAAAAAAAAACACATCGTTGGATATTAAATAAAAGCATTCAGAGTACAACATCGGTCCCAAAAGTTTACAAAGTTTGCGGAAACATAAATATATTACAAACGATGGTTTTGAAAGAAAGTGCCATAATGTACAATGATGTAAGTCGACGCCGCGACTCAAAAGGTAGGTCCCTAAACCATGTCATGATGATAATGCCTCAGTTACCTGAAAATACATTGCTAAAACGGGTCAACAATAATGTTGGTGAGAAATCATAGGTTTATGTAAATGTTTTATACGACTACGCAAGTATAGATCAGGCATGACAATTATGTCACGTAAAAATGTTACAGGCATGACAATTATGTCACGTAAAAATGTTACAGGCATGACAATTATGTCACGTAAAAATGTTACAATTGCTTAAGCGCATGATACCGAAGCTCCGACTGATGTACGCCCCAACAGAGTGTCTTGCCAAACAACTCTAATAATGTTCATGAATGAAATGCATCCGTATGACAATTGGGATTCACCAACCCGGATGGAGGCGTCACCCTCGATAGATCTATCCACTCACACACGCTTGAAATTAACGGCTCATGCATTAAAGTGGGGACTTTTAACTGGCAACTTTGTAACTCAAGCAATGTAAATGAATTTAACATACTTGGTATCGTAATAAAAATGTTGTGCAATGTATTCTCCCCCGTAGGTTTGAAATAATGTAAAAACTTGTAAAACGGGGCTATGAAAACTCACTTGGTAAACTGGAATGATGACAAGAGTGAGTACACTGAGGTATAATGTGATGCGTTAACCGGGACCTATTACGAATGATATGATATGTAATGAGTTGCAATGTAATGTTATGCATGCATTTCGTATGTTATTTATACCATTTGCGAGTTTTGAAAATATTACTTATCGTCGAAAAATACTCTTTTGACGTCTTAACCATTCAAAAATCACTTTACAAGTATTTACGTCAAAATGTCATCCTACAATGGTTTTATAATGATTTATGGTGAAATTTTCACTTTTCGTCGTAAAACAATGTCGTCGGAATTTTTATAAAAGTAACAAAAATGGCTCCGAAAAACTAGTCGTAAAATGGTGTACGTCGATCGTTAGAAAACGAACTCGACGGTTTTGGAAAGTTTGTATCGAAATCTAGAAGTTTCAGTTCAGGAGTTTTCGTCATAAAGGTCCCGAACATAAAGATAATAAGGGTTAAAGATAGTGATTTTGGCTAATTGTTGTGAAAAAAATGAGTTTCGGCCAAGTTTAAACATCCGTAATTAATTTACTACAACTCCGCTTTACAAACAGCTTGTCGTTTTGAAAAATATGCTCGGTGATCTTAATTTTATTAGAAGACATTTCGTTCCAAAAAGTTCCACATCATGGTTAAAAACAGCCGCAAACATGGTCGTTACAGCTACCGTAACACTTGTATCGTAGAAATAATATAGTTTTTCAGAAAATAATAGTTACGGAAATTTTATAAAAATGTGCATATCTTTGTCGTTTCAAGTCCGTTTTCTACGTATAATATGTCCTTAGCTTCGTATCGAAGTAAACTAATATATTTTTGATAAGTCGAAATAATTTGTGAAGCTTAAGGCTCATTTTTGACCCGGACAAAATAAAAACAGCAAGCTGAAATTTCTGAAAATATATATTTCGTCGTCAAACTTTAAAAATTCATAACTTCTTCGTTATAACTCTGTTTTTATCCGTTCAAGCGGCCACGGATTCGTTTTAAAGTATATTTTCTAAATATCAAGGCCAAAAGGTCGTGCCTACTGTCGGTTTTTCCAGAAAATCGAAACAAGGACAGAACACAATATATACTTATCAAAAATAGTTTTTCTCGGACAACACCTATTCTAATCCCTTCAAATCAACTCCAAAGCTAATCTAATCCTACCATACACCTTCTTAGGGTGTCATGGGTTCCTAATCACCATCAAGACCAATGAATACCAAGGGGATAATTATAGGATGACAATATATATATAAAACTCCAAAAATCAAGTAAAAATGGTATAAATCACATATGTCTTGCATGTTTGTACCAAAAATGAAAAGATACATATGAAATGAAAAGGAAACATGAAAAATGAAAGAAACATGCTTACTAGTGAATATGATGAGGTGCAAGTAACAAGGTTAAACTTAAATACTCTTGGTTTTTATTTCAAAACCTTATAAAGAGTATAAACTAGATTGATATTAACACTTGAGCTAGCAAAAATTTTGATCCCTTGAAACCTTTGATGTAGAACCGGTTATGGAGAACCCAAAAGAAGAGAGAAAACCTTTTTAACACTTGGTAAAATTAAGAGGAGAATGAGATAAATGAAGTGTATGTAAGACTTTTTATGTATGAGTAAAAACATGAACAATCAAAGGCCATGCACATTTAATGACTACCCTCCCCCTTGGTCGGCCAAGGGGGGAGGGATATAGATATTTTTTTTTTTTTTTTAAATATAGTGTATAAATATATATTTGTGTAATAATTGATAAAAGGTGTAAGAAACTATGTAAGTATTAATCACTTGTAAGGTAAATGTGTACATTAGGTAAAAGAGATTTTCTTTTAATAGATCAAAATAGAATGTAATGAGATAATAAAAATTGTAAAACTACATTCCTTGTGAAATTTGAGTGATAAAATAATTATCGTAAAATTTTTAAGAAACACGTCGTAATAATATAACTTTAACGATTTATGTACCAAATAAATTTAAAACACTAGAAAAACTCAAAATATAGCTTTATAAACTAAATGTAAGTATAAAAATGTGTCGGGATCATTTTTGAAAGTAACGGATTAAATATTTAAAATAATAACTCACGCGATAACGTTTATTTAATATAAAAAATTACGCGTTAAATGTGAAATGAAATGTCATGAATGAATTAATGTGATGCAAATGATGTGAATGAAATGTAGACTAATCTTAGTCCATATGAAATGTACGTGATGTTATGATCATGAATTCGCCGCTAAACCTTTAAGGTTACGCGAATTTGAAACAGGTAAACCAAGTTTACGATAAATGTTGAAATAGTGAGGCATAAATTGTTTCGAGAAATGACCTGAAAGTACGGGTTGTCACATTCGCCCATCCAAAAAGGAATTCAGTCCCTGAATTCAATTCGTGTTGGTCTAACGAAATTTGAGTTTGTGATGAATATCGAGGAGAGAAGACATGGAGAAGTGTCGTTACGGTTATCGATGATTGAGAGTGTATAAAACATCATAGTAAAGAAAATATCGGATGAATCTCTTATAAGTAGCACTTTGACTTTGAAATATGTGAAGATTTTGCTTGCACTAAGATTTATAATTAACTGCTCCCAACATAACGTGATCCCTCCAGAATTAGACATAGTTAGCTAGGCTATGCATAATTAAGGAACGATGACGTGACGTTCGGTTTAGTTGTTATAACTCTCAATGTTTACAGGGATTTAAATCGTGTCGTTAAAATGATAGTTGGAGTGAAAGGAATTAAAATTCTCGTAAGTAATAACAAATCGGAAAGAAAATAAAGTACGATAGATGAGAATATTTGGGTCGAATTGGTTCGTCCAGTGTTTTTCTAAATCGTACCACGCCTTTCCAAGACGAGTCCTTGTGCATAATTTGTTGCCCACTTGAGATTCTAATGGTTTGCGGCTTATGGGACATATCTCCAAATTTTGCATCGCATAACGATGTAGCCTATCAAGCTATATGTTGTTACTTGTAACTGATTCTTGATTTGTATGACTTCCTTGTTTGTTTCATGAATGAGTTATGGACTAATGAATTGGACTTTCCTGCTTTTAATCCTTGAATAAGTGATTGATACCTCAACCTTACAGTGCCTCAAATGGTGTAGTCAATATGTTCATGAGCTAACTATTGTTGTAAGGAAACTTGTCGATGGAGAATGATTTGCCTAACCATTTCTAGAAAGTTACACTGGCTTGAGCATATTATCTAATGTGGAAATTACTCTCTAGCTCTAACCATTGAGCTGAGGATAGTAGGCGGTAATCATGTCCTAGTAGGTTCCATGGAAATCCTGAAATGACTGTCAGCAGTCTAAGGTAAATCGAATAGCTTATAATAGGTACAACTGGAATTGATACCACGTGTCTCGTGTTAGATTTCAAAATGTTAAATCTGTCGGAAAGGACCTTATTGAAAAAAAATAGATTATAGTTAACAGTTGTGATTCCTCGCGTTTCTAGTCCTATCGAATGTCATGACCTGAGTCTTACTTGCCTAAGGTGCTTAGTCTCTATGACTAAAATGTTTATTGTTTGATTAACGAAGTGTTTCCATGCTCCATGTAGTAAAGTCACAAACCTTAAATATTTAAGTGATGTGGTGTAGTGGTTGGTTTCAAGACTTGTTCCGATATTGTGTGCTTCCAAAAATAGTTCATCACTAATATTGTTATCATGCTAGCAAGAAAATAGATATCAGCTCATACTATGTCGAAGAATGTTTGTTCTAATTTCACTTGTAGATGGGGAGTCATTGGTTGTCCGACATGTTCAAACCTGTGGCATCTCTTGATATAGAAGTGAGGTTACTTGGAATTTCTAGAGAACACAATGCCTTAGGGGAAGTTTATATCGATATCCTTAATTTAACTAAATTTTTCCTTTAAGGGAAACTCATTGTAGGGAAGTTCACATATTGTTGAAGCCTTGTTTAATGAAATGTTCTGTAGTCTCAATTAGGAGGATTGGTTTATTCCTATAGTGTTGCTTAGTGTATTCGATTAGTACTAAGTCTTGTAACTCGGTCTAGCTAGTACTTTTGGAATGATAGAGTTTGGATTCTAATCCAAAATAGTGGTTCGGAATGTCTCATGATGTCTTAAGATTTTTGTTGATTTTTGAATCATCCTACCACCTAGTTCTAGTCCTTGTTGGTAATTCTAAAATCCTTTCATTGTTTTCTTGTATCGAGGAATCCTCCTCACAGATGGTATAGGAAGTCTTTCCTAAAAAGGTCATTCGTCAAATCCTAACTTATCGATTGAGTGAGAGATAAATGGCGTAAGCATCTATAGAGTGTTAACAAAAAGAAATGTTTATGCACGATTTATCTGATTATAAAACTTTGCTTTTAAATGAGAATTGTTTTAGGAGATTTGAAATGATGCTTGTTTTTGTTGAAATGGTATTATGTTCCTCCGAAGTTTTAGATGGTATTCAACGTTTTGTTTTGTAATATAATGGCTCAATGATTTTTCAGAGTAACATGAAAATCGTTTCGCATGAGGATATTAAATAGTTGATAAAATGACTAAAACCAATTGATAAGTTGGTAATAAAACAACTTGCGTTAAAATTTTATGAAACAACGTTTCTAAGATGGTGATAAAATAGTTCGAAATAAAATCAAGTGAAATAATTTCATGAAATAGTAGCAAGATAATTTGGAATAAAATTTGTTGGATGGTTTGTAGGATACATAGGAGAACCTTATCGAGTAGTAATAGTCTACTAATTGGTCGAGCATAAAGTTGGCCTAATCCCCTAGTAAGATAGTGATGTATCGTCGTGAAATGATGGAAAATTGGGCAATTGGAGTAAGGAATGAAATAAACAAGGTGGTGATTATCGTAGAGATAATAAATGATAAAGCTTACATTAGCTAGAAGGGTACTTATTATCTGTTCCTGTTGGTGGTCTAATCGTGTTTCAAGTGTAGGAGTAGTAAGCGGTCTAGCAACAATAGCCCTAGAACTCTCACAGTCCTCAAATCTATGAGATGGTGTAGTGTCTATAGTCTTAGTGGTAGGTGGTAATGGGGTGTCAAATCATGCATGCTTCCCAAGCTGCAAGTCGGGTGTATGAGTATTGGGTATGAGATGTGATGGTACGGATGGTGCTCGAAATGATAATGATGATGAAAATAATGACAATGATGATAATGGAAATCCTTGTGGTGAGTTAAGAAATTAGGTTCATTAAGACTAAGCCTATAAATTCTACCCAATGGTATGATCTGTCCCAACTGAGTGATAAAAATTGTCCTGATCCTACAGTGAATCAATAGTGATCGTGATGGTGTAGGTGCAACTTCGTCCTCCTAAAAGGTCTCAGTGTCATCATCTGATGTTATCGGTGTTGAGTCAACTGATGTTAAAAATTATGATAGGGACTGACAAGGCATTCTCCATGTCAAAGTGATGTGAGTATAATGGGATGGGTATTTGAAGGCATCTATGTGACAATCGCTGTGAAATGAAAGTGAATAACTCGAAAAATGTACGTATAAAACCGCATGTATAGTGACTATGTATTTATGATGAAATGATGAGATGCTATGATGATGTAGTTATAGTCTAGGGTCAATGATGCAACCTAGTTCTCTATAACTGTAGCTCTGGTACCAATCTGTCACACCCCCAATTTACCTGTTTTGCAGCGGAATGGAATTCCTGGGGGATTGACTGTCATAGCACCACAATCACAGTTATATTGAACGACCTAAAGTGTCGTTTTAAAAAAAAACACATCGTTGGATATTAAATAAAAGCATTCAGAGTACAACATCGGTCCCAAAAGTTTACAAAGTTTGCGGAAACATAAATATATTACAAACGATGGTTTTGAAAGAAAGTGCCATAATGTACAATGATGTAAGTCGACGCCGCGACTCAAAAGGTAGGTCCCTAAACCATGTCATAATGATAATGCCTCAGTTACCTGAAAATACATTGCTAAAACGGGTCAACAATAATGTTGGTGAGAAATCATAGGTTTATGTAAATGTTTTATACGACTACGCAAGTATAGATCAGGCATGACAATTATGTCACGTAAAAATGTTACAGGCATGACAATTATGTCACGTAAAAATGTTACAGGCATGACAATTATGTCACGTAAAAATGTTACAATTGCTTAAGCGCATGATACCGAAGCTCCGACTGATGTACGCCCCAACAGAGTGTCTTGCCAAACAACTCTAATAATGTTCATGAATGAAATGCATCCGTATGACAATTGGGATTCACCAACCCGGATGGAGGCGTCACCCTCGATAGATCTATCCACTCACACACGCTTGAAATTAACGGCTCATGCATTAAAGTGGGGACTTTTAACTGGCAACTTTGTAACTCAAGCAATGTAAATGAATTTAACATACTTGGTATCGTAATAAAAATGTTGTGCAATGTATTCTCCCCCGTAGGTTTGAAATAATGTAAAAACTTGTAAAACGGGGCTATAAAAACTCACTTGGTAAACTGGAATGATGACAAGAGTGAGTACACTGAGGTATAATGTGATGCGTTAACCGGGACCTATTACGAATTATATGATATGTAATGAGTTGCAATGTAATGTTATGCATGCATTTCGTATGTTATTTATACCATTTGCGAGTTTTGAAAATATTACTTATCGTCGAAAAATACTCTTTTGACGTCTTAACCATTCAAAAATCACTTTACAAGTATTTACGTCAAAATGTCATCCTACAATGGTTTTATAATGATTTATGGTGAAATTTTCACTTTTCGTCGTAAAACAATGTCGTCGGAATTTTTATAAAAGTAACAAAAATGGCTCCGAAAAACTAGTCGTAAAATGGTGTACGTCGATCGTTAGAGAACGAACTCGACGGTTTTGGAAAGTTTGTATCGAAATCTAGAAGTTTCAGTTCAGGAGTTTTCGTCATAAAGGTTTCAAACATAAAGATAATAAGGGTTAAAGATAGTGATTTTGGCTAATTGTTGTGAAAAAAATGAGTTTCGGCCAAGTTTAAACATCCGTAATTAATTTACTACAACTCCGCTTTACAAACAGCTTGTCGTTTTGAAAAATATGCTCGGTGATCTTAATTTTATTAGAAGACATTTCGTTCCAAAAAGTTCCACATCATGGTTAAAAACAACCGCAAACATGGTCGTTACAGCTACCGTAACACTTGTATCGTAGAAATAATATAGTTTTTCAGAAAATAATAGTTACGGAAATTTTATAAAAATGTGCATATCTTTGTCGTTTCAAGTCCGTTTTCTACGTATAATATGTCCTTAGCTTCGTATCGAAGTAAACTAATATATTTTTGATAAGTCGAAATAATTTGTGAAGCTTAAGGCTCATTTTTGACCCGGACAAAATAAAAACAGCAAGCTGAAATTTCTGAAAATATATATTTCGTCGTCAAACTTTAAAAATTCATAACTTCTTCGTTATAACTCCGTTTTTATCCGTTCAAGCGGCCACGGATTCGTTTTCAAGTATATTTTCTAAATATCAAGGCCAAAAGGTCGTGCCTACTGTCGGTTTTTCCAGAAAATCGAAACAAGGACAGAACACAATATATACTTATCAAAAATAGTTTTTCTCGGACAAAACCTATTCTAATCCCTTCAAATCAACTCCAAAGCTAATCTAATCCTACCATCCACCTTCTTAGGGTGTCATGGGTTCCTAATCACCATCAAGACCAATGAATACCAAGGGGATAATTATAGGATGACAATATATATATAAAACTCCAAAAATCAAGTAAAAATGGTATAAATCACATATGTCTTGCATGTTTGTACCAAAAATGAAAAGATACATATGAAATGAAAAGGAAACATGAAAAATGAAAGAAACATGCTTACTAGTGAATATGATGAGGTGCAAGTAACAAGGTTAAACTTAAATACTCTTGGTTTTTATTTCAAAACCTTATAAAGAGTATAAACTAGATTGATATTAACACTTGAGCTAGCAAAAATTTTGATCCCTTGAAACCTTTGATGTAGAACCGGTTATGGAGAACCCAAAAGAAGAGAGAAAACCTTTTTAACACTTGGTAAAATTAAGAGGAGAATGAGATAAATGAAGTGTATGTAAGACTTTTTATGTATGAGTAAAAACATGAACAATCAAAGGCCATGCACATTTAATGACTACCCTCCCCCTTGGTCGGCCAAGGGGGGAGGGATATAGATATTTTTTTTTTTTTTTTTTTTAAATATAGTGTATAAATATATATTTGTGTAATAATTGATAAAAGGTGTAAGAAACTATGTAAGTATTAATCACTTGTAAGGTAAATGTGTACATTAGGTAAAAGAGATTTTCTTTTAATAGATCAAAATAGAATGTAATGAGATAATAAAAATTGTAAAACTACATTCCTTGTGAAATTTGAGTGATAAAATAATTATCGTAAATTTTTTAAAAAAAACGTCGTAATAATATAACTTTAACGATTTATGTACCAAATAAATTTAAAACACTAGAAAAACTCAAAATATAGCTTTATAAACTAAATGTAAGTATAAAAATGTGTCGGGATCATTTTTGAAAGTAACGGATTAAATATTTAAAATAATAACTCACGCGATAACGTTTATTTAATATAAAAAATTACGCGTTAAATGTGAAATGAAATGTCATGAATGAATTAATGTGATGCAAATGATGTGAATGAAATGTAGACTAATCTTAGTCCATATGAAATGTACGTGATGTTATGATCATGAATTCGCCGCTAAACCTTTAAGGTTACGCGAATTTGAAACAGGTAAACCAAGTTTACGATAAATGTTGAAATAGTGAGGCATAAATTGTTTCGAGAAATGACCTGAAAGTACGGGTTGTCACAATGATCGACATTGGCTATGACGAAGCTTCAGGAGTAATCACAAAGCATTCATATGTCGATCTCAAGAACATTCCCCAGCCGTGGAGAACCCTCTACATTATGATCACCAAATCCATTTCTGGACGTGATAGTGGTTATGAGCATCCCAAGCTCATGGAACTACAAATTTTTTGGGCTTTGGTCAACAAGAAAGACATAGAAGTTGAAGCTCTGATATGGGACGATATGATGACTTTCCTTAAAAATCTTGGCACCAAAATCCCATATATCAGATATACAAAACTGTTGATCCAACGAGCTCTAGGGTATAATCCTGATATTCCTTTGAGACTCGATGACCCCAAACAACACTCCATGTTGTATGAGCCCACACTCTCTGTCAGATTTAAGGACTCTACAACAAAGAAACAAGGTGCAGTGCTGCCAGATCACCTTATAACTGATGATATCAAACAACTGCATTCGTACAAACGATATCTGGTAGCAGTTGAAGAAGGCAAAGTACGTTTTCTTGATGAAAAGTCCGCTGGTACACCTACAAGGAAAACCAGAAGAGGCAGTGCAGGAAGTGTTACAAGCACTGAGAGTCAAAGAAAGTTCCCTAAGAGGAAGCCTCCACTCAAAAGGACAGTTCCCTCTAAGGAAGTTGTTCCTATTCCCATTCCCAAGTCTGAACCGCAAAGAAAGCTAGTGGATGAAAGCTCTGAGGAAACCGAATCAGACGAAGAGGTCACCTACTCTGAAACTGCAACCGATGTCATTCCAACAGTAGCTAAACCTCCCAGTCCAATAGCTGACCAAGGCAAAGGGAAAACTCCAATATTTGAGCATGAAGAAGAAAGCTCAGATGAAGAGCCACTGGATACTGACTACAGGAAGAAGTTCAAAATCATAAAACTCCAACACGTTGCAAAAGAGTTCGAACAACAACAAATGCATAGCCCCGGAGGGTCAAATGGTGGTGTCCAATCTACACCAATTCCTGATGCGGTTAATCAACCCGATAAGGGAACTGGTGCCACCACTCTTGATCAACAACAAAAGCGCATGGAGGAGTCTATTGAGTATGACATTGAGGAACCAGAAACTGAGAAGTCTGAGAAAGAAAAAGCTGATGAAGAAGCTTGGATTCAGGCTGAAGAAAAGGCTAAATCTGGACAAGATGACGAAGTGAACTATGATGATTTTCTTCTCAACAGTCCAATTCGTTCCAAGGAGGAAACTTCTGAACCTCCTAAGGACCCTGAATCTCCTCATGTCTCTTCATCATCAGATTCGTCTTCTCACTCTTCACCTCCACCATCCAGAAGATCAACCAGATCCATATCCAAATCTGTGAAGAAACCAACCGACTCTTGGATATCTCAGGCAAAGACACGGATTGTTAAAGCTGTCAAGCAGGTCAGGAAGAAAGATGTGACCAATAAAAAGTTAGATATACTCGCTGACAACATCAAACATCTTCATGAAGAGATAGACAAGATGTCTAATGAAAGGGAGTACGTCCAGAAGTTCATGCAACGTGATCTTCAAGGGGAAATGAACGAGATGATCAAAGGATATACTCACAAGTTCCTTCTTGAGATCGTTCCTGGAGTTACAAGGGAGATGTTTACCAGACATCTCTATCCAAATCTCATGAAATTAGTCAAGCAAACAATGCAATCCACTCCGGTGACAATGACTATCAATCCAATGGAGCCTGCAGTTCTCTCTGATGCAGAGTTAATTTCCAAACTTGTGCTACAAATGGGTAAACGATCTGGAACTTTCACCTCTGATGAAGGTAAACTATTCGAGGCATTACTGGAATATCAACTCAAAACCTCATGCAAGGAGCAAGCTGAAAGGCCTAAGCGTCCAAGAGACGATGATGATAAGGATAAAGATAAAGATAAAGAGTCTAAACGCCCAAAGAAAACTGGTGAATCATCCTCCATGAAACCTCCACCCCAAAGGACTCCAGCTCAACAACGATCTCCTCCACGCTCTTCTGCTGACAAACCTCAGGACTCTGAGTTACCACCCCCGACAGAGAAAACCGGTGATCACTTTGAATACACTGGTGGTGACGATGAGGAAGTCCCTGAGCCCCAACAACAACCCACCTCTCCTGACACAGCTAAGAAACCAGCATCCTCATCTAGGCCAAAGAAAAAGAAGAAGAAGACCCCTAAGGCTGACGTCGTATCATGGCTAGACGAAGATGACACAGAATATGACTGGTTCTCTAAACTTGTTGATTCTACTCCCTACCCACCTGAAGGTCAAGATGTGATAGAAGGTCGTACATTGGAGCATGCTAAGTTACTGCAAGAAAAGTTTCGAGTGAAGAAGATGACGAAATCAGAGTTGAGACGCATCAAGAATGAAGCCTTTCAACTACTCAAAGACAGCTCGGAAAGTGCTATTGAAGTTGAGTATCACCTTGAAAACATAGCACGAGCCATGTCTAACAACATTGATTGGCTCAACCCTGAAGCAAACATCGACTTCACCAGACAAGACAAGGCTCCATACTACACCGACTGGTCTAAACCTCTACCAACGATTGGCCAACCAGATCAACCTAAGATCCCATTCCGCTACTTCTTCAACAATGATTTGGAATTTCTTCTACACGGTAGCGATGGTTCAAAGAAATACGCTACATCACTTACACTTCCGTTCCCGGCAGCCATATACTCCAACTGCATAGCCCTCAAGGAAAAGGCTACCCACATGTTTTCCAACTGCGTGGAACGGTATGACATTGATGCAATGTAAGGGATTCACCATTGGCCAGAACGCCGACGAATCTACTACAAAAGCTGCCTGGTTCGAAAGTCTCAACATGAAGTGTACAGTACAAAAGGGATCGTTGCTATTAAGCATGTCACTCTTTCGTCTAAATGGGATTACACCTTCCTCAAGACTATCGTGCTCAAAAGACAAGACGAAAGGGACTATGAATTCTGTGAAGCGGACTTTCAGAACTTGTCTCTCAACGACATTGAAGATCTGTATCTTGCCAAGGTACAGGGAAGAATGAGATAATTCTCGACTGAAATTCTACGTGAATACATCAAGTCCTTGCTTATCTTCATCAGAAGCATAGTGATCCTGGAACGTGTAGAAGATTTACAACTTGCTGTTGAATCATATCAGACTCGTGTCAATCTCACCAGACCTCAGCTAGAACTTCCTGACATCAACCATCTTCCACAATACACTCTCATCAGCAAACGTTTGGAGTAGTTTACCGAAGTGAACTACATCGCAACTGCTTGATGGCGTGCAGAGATCTTCATAAATTTGGAGACCACACACTGAAGAAAGTCAGGGACGGCTTGGCTTATAGGTTGAAGGGGATACATGAAGGCATTGGTTCTCAAAAGCGATGGAATTCTCAGGAAAGATGGGATGTGAAGAGGATCATCGCTAGGATCGATGAAAGGTTGTACAGAAGGGACCAGTTCAGAACGTTGGAGAGCTTCGTAGATGGTCGTTCTAGGATTAATATCACAGGCTATCAACGTCCTGTTCGTATTCCTGGAGATATTACTGGACTACCTGGTACCCCTTAAACTGTTTCGTTTTCATATTAATTTGGATGTGTGATCATTTAATGACAATGGCTTGTGCACACATAACAGTGTACAACCCGTTCTTGTAATGAAAGGACCCTGTGGTACGCTTCAGTGCCACAATCCTTATAAAAGGAGCGAAAGCTTCTTATTTTTGAATAAAACCTATCAAACCTTTCATTTTTAAAAGGTTTTGCTCAAAAGAACAAGTACTTCCCCTTATGATTTTCTAAACCTCAACAGTTTATATCACTTGTTAAGGGGAGTATTTGATTAAAAACTTTGTTCACAAATTGTTCCTTGTAGTAATCTTCCTATAAAAATCAAAATGGTCATATTTATTCTCAACATTTATTCAAAAATAACATATTTATATGCCATTTTTTAGGGGGAGAAAACTTATGTGATAAGAAATATGTTATGAAATTGCAAATGAATCTTTGTGCTATAGACTTAACCAACGAATTTACGAGATCTTAAATGTTAGTAACTCGAAAAGACTTGTCCGGGACGCGTAATAATTTTAAGCTAGTTCGCTAGTGATGTAAACGTGTCTCGCAAAGGACTTGTCCGAGTAGAATGTACCATTCGAGAAACTCTTGGTAGACATGAACTTTGACGGGTTTGACAAACCTTTCGAGGTTTGTTCACACCTTCAAGGTAGTTATTAGAGCTAGTTGTCACCTAAAAGCTAACAATATATCTCTTTAACTATGCAACGTAACCGTGTCTCGCGGGGGATTGTCTATCTTGATTTGATCAACTCAAAAGTGCGAGCTCTTTCCTCACTGTGCAGATTTCTATCAAAACTCTTAAGCACATGTGGAGGGGGAGTATTTCTGAAAATCCAAAACGCTTGAAGTGTTCAAATATGTCTTTCATTTACAAACACTTCGAGAGATTTTCATGAAAATGGTTTTATGGCAATGGAGTTATAAGGTGATTAAGGTTAGGAATAACCGTCCTATGATCCGCCAGAGCCGGAGGGATCTACCCAAGGACACTACCAATAGTTAGAATTAGAAGTCCTTAGGTATGATTATAAAAAGGAGAAAATGAGAATCGGAGAAAGAAGGAGTTGAAGAATTAAAAAGAAAAGCAAAGAAAAGGGTGAAAAGAAATAGCCCTCCAGATTATTCAACTTAGGGCAGACACCGGGTTCAATTCATATGCTACTGGTTGTCACTTGATGACGCCGGTATTGAAGATTAAAAGTCGTCATGGACCCAGTGACGCATGCACTAAACCTTCTTAGCCACTCAAGTTTCTCTCAAAAGAAGCTTGTTTCATTCTCACAGGGAACCCTATGTAAACTATCGGCTTTCTCATAGAGATAGATGGTATTGAAGAAGGAGACCCTCTCCCTAGTCTCCGCTCAGGAAAACCAAAACGCACTATTGAGTCTAGAGCCACGAGATTCATCAAAAGATCTCATAGGTACACTTGACATTTTATCGCTTGTCGTTCAACAACAAGAACGCAAGTGATACTTTATCGTGTCTTTCACAGATCTTAGCAATCTGTCGAGAACATTTATGAGAGGTTCACAACTGTGATCCTCAGTGATTGAATGGAAACTCCTGCCAGGGTCAACTTCAAACAGCCCTGACAGCAGGTCACTTCGGTAACTCCCCGTGGATTACGCTTAGTGTGTCTCAAACGGTCTACAGTCGTGAGGTGATGCTTTGGTGTACCTCAGCGACTCATCTGAACTGTAGGTGTACTTCGGTACATCGCGTTATCTCACTTGTGGGACTCCAGTTCAGGAACGGTCTTTGTGAGAATTAGAGTTGTGTTTTCACACTATGCTGTTAACACTCTCGAAGTTCAAACTTGTAAGTGCCAGAATCCGCTTATTACTAACCTTTCTTATGTTTTCTTCTTATGGAAGCTCTGGAGTGGACTGATCGGGCAGATTCTTCACATGCTCATACCAACAACATCACTAATGGAAGTTCTCTCAAAAGGCAACACACAGTCAGAATGATTCTTCATCAAGTCAAAGAATCTACAAAGTTTAAAGACTAAGAGAACTTCATCAGTATTGAAATCCAACGTCAAAGAGCGTGTGAGCATGTTGAAGAATGACGTGGAGACACTGGAGCAACGAAGCAGACCTGATGCAGACAACAACAACATACTATCACTACCATCACAAAGAACAAAGATCAAAGAACAAAGATAATGATGACGTCAAAGCAGAACTGTTCAAAGAAAACAATTTCTCTACACTAGGGAGATTGTTCGATTCAAGACACTTCTTCTCACAAGAAAGAAGAATGTCAGAAGACGTCAAAGTTACTATTACATCAGCACCTACCATGTTTATCACTCTTTCATTCATCACCAACACTTAGGGGGAGATTGTTGGAATTACTCTTAAACCTTAATTCAAGTGTTAGTGATTCATATGTAATAGTTAGCTTAATATGGCCTTTATGTTTGTTATTAAGCTAAGGCTTATGTAGAAGGCCCATAAGCCTTGGCCCAAGCCCATAAGAAGGGAAGGAGTCTAGATGTGTTGCCCTAGCTCCTTGCCCTATAAATACCTCTTGTAAACCTTCTATTGAAGGTTGGTTGTTCACTTTCATTATCCACCTACGCATAACCTTTCTCTATTTCTTATTCGTGTGTTTGTGATTGTGTTCATCTGATCTCTTCTTCTCTATTTCTTATATTGATGCTTGTGTTACTAATATGGGAACCTAACAAATTCAATATTCAAAGGTACGAAATACATGAATTGAATGTAAAATAAATAATAAACGCTAAAGCTTATCGTAATGGTGTGACTTCTCCCTTGGAAACAGCTCCGTATGCTTCCCTAGACCTGCCTTGAGCTTTTTCCCACGTTCTCAGAGTGTTGTGTGCGGAATGGGATGCTTTGAAATGCTGGAATTCGTGGGGTATTTATAGGCCAGGTCTGGGTTATGGCGTAACCAATAGAGGAGTTACGCCGTAACCTTCTATTTCTCTATAAATGCACTAGATCTGCTAGTTACAGCGTAACCTTATAAGTGGTTACGCCGTAGTCTTCAATAAACTCGGTTACGTCGTAAGTGATGCAGTAGTTACGGCGTAAGTATCAGCGGCGTGGAACCTCTTTTGACCTAATGGAGTTACGTCGTAACCTTTGGGAAGAGTTACGCCGTAACCTCTTGATAAGTTGGACTTCTGGGTCACGCAATAGTTACGGCGTAATGTGAGAGATGAGTTACGTCGTAACTTCTTCAAAATAAGCATACTGTGATAAATCTATAGTAATGTTTCCATTTCGGCGTCTCTTTAGCTCCAATGCTCGTAATTTACCTGAAAGTGGAAAACAATAGAAAACAAGCGTAAATCCATATAAATGATATAAGTAACGAGCATAATCGGGGGAAATTGACACTTAATATTCAGGACTATTTGATGTTATCAAATATCCCCCCACTTAAACTCTACTTGCTCTCAAGTAGACCTTATTAGATAGATTCCTAAAAAGATATCTCCCAAAACCTGGAAAATATGAGTTTACAAATCCCTTATGCTAGAATAAAACAAAGCAGAACACCTCACGAAAGAGGAACAAAAACTCAAATCTCTCAACTATTCTAAGTGTCAATTTCGGGGTGATCACTCAATCGCACAGTCATAGCATGTATTCTATCATAAGCTTGGCGGTTACACAAATCTCCACCACTAGAGTTAAGGGCTAAACAATTCTCGAAGGCAATATGGGTAGACACGACAAAGGTTAAGGGGTGACTCGTCATTACTAACATGTCACGGCGAAGTGGACAAAATCAATGATACATGACCAAATCCATGGCCAAGACACCAAAGATTGCTCGCTGCATCACCTAGACACGCTTCATGACTAAAGGGTAGGATAAGACATGGGATATATAATTGGTGTAAAATGAAAAACAAGCAGGTAGTCTAAATCTATAACTAAGTCATCACCACTTACCGTCCGCCCAAAGTTCAAGCTTAGAAGTCTAGAGACCGGATCATGAAATGCAAAGTAGATGTGTCATTAGAGGACGTCGTGATGGGCACACTACCTTTTCTTCTTCAGTTGGTATAACTCCAACTCCAATCTTCTAATGTGACCGAGGTGGCCTCCTCGATACTAAACAATAAAGCTCATACTATAGTCCTTATAACATCGCACTTTACAATATCATAACTCAATCAACTATATATATATTTTTTTTAACATCATATAATAACATAACATCCCCCCACTTGAGATGAACAATGGGAATCCGGGGGGTCTTCAATGATCTTCATAATTGTTGTCGATGAAAGCGTGATTTCCAAACCTTTCCACTTGAACCTTGAACTTAGGCAAATGATGACTTCCCAATTATAAATAAAGACTACAGGGTAGGCTAAGGTGTAAGGGTGTAACAAAACAATATATTGGGTTGACAAAATGAAAGGAATGGCTCAGAAGGGTGTATCTAGGGGTATCTTGCACTAAAGGGGAGTGCAACAAAAGGGTTTCACATGGGAGTCGAAAAGTCAAGGTGACTAATCGATAGACTCACAATGGTAGTCTGTTTGGGTGATAATCCTATAATATTGCCTTCTAAAACTAAAAAGTCCAAATACATCGAGCTAACTCAACATACCGTCTATGGTCTCGAAATGATGCAAAGGCCAAGTTCTAAAGTTTACAAGCTACCGGCACACTCATAATTTGGTGGATTTGGGGTAAAATATTGGAAATGGATAAGGCTAATCTCACCATGTAATATCAAGGGTTGTATGTGCTCGGCTAAGGTCTAATCTAGTTAGGTTCGGAAAAACATGTCAAAATTTAAAAAATGGCATAATTTTTCAAAATAAACTAGAAAAATGAGGGCGAAATAAAGTTCAAGAGATAATTCTACTCCCGTCCCCCCACTTGAATTGTACAAAGTCCCTTTTGTACTAGGCATTAAAATAAAGGTGAAGAGAAAGGTAGAATTAGAGCGAGAACTTCCCTGAAATTTGCTCCAAAAAGAAGAAGGCCCACGAGAAAGAACCGTGCCTTTGTTTAAGCGTCATGAACAAACTTCAATCCCTGAAATCACAATACCGACAAGCATAATTCTAAAAAGAAAAAAATAAAATGAAAAACAAACCTAACTCACTTTCGTAGGAATCACGGTTGCATTTAGCGAATGCAACAAGCCTTTTAAACCACTTGGTGTCCCAAGTGGACGAGTGAAGTCTCGTGAGGGTTTATAGGGAACACACCCACAAAGTTCATTTAAAAACTAATACAAGGTTACTGTGTTTTAAAATGAAAGAATTAAAGCAGAGGAGAGTTACGTCATAACTCCTATGAGAGAGTTACGCCGTAACTGGCAAAACCTGGTATGAGCTGTGAAGCGAATAGTTACGGTGTAACCACTGAGATGGAATTACACCGTAATTGGTAATGCGTCAAGAATTCTGCTGCTAAAATGTTGGTTACGGCGTAATCACCAAGATGAGTTACGCTGTAACTCTGTTCAGATCAGCAACTGCAGCAGTAATTACTTCTTTGTCTCTTGCAAAAATGGTTAGAAAACACAAAAACCAACAGAAAGGAAATAAAAACAAAAGAAAGGGATAATTCGGGTTGTCTCCCGAAAGAGCACTTTTCTTTATTTACGAGTCTTTAAGTTAGACTCAGAGCCGCGGGGCTCTTATGGGGGCTTTTGAACTTGCCCTACTTCTTCAATATCCTTCATTAAGTTATTCCGGATCCAGGTGACATCGGGGGCTGTGCGGCGGAATTCCTTGATTCCCTTCTTTGAAACCTTGCAAAACTTTTCATCCGGTCCTAAGGAATACCTAGTGAATACGAACCTTTCGGTGACAGTAGGAGGAGGTTTTCTATATTGGATCCCAAGTAGTTTGCATCTGTTTTGTTCATACTCTTCATCATCAATGTTAGTCACACATACCTCTTGTCGTGGTTCATTGTTAATGGTTCCTTTAATGCGATAGTCATTCGGTTCAAAAGAATTGTCTTCAATCATGTAACTGCAATCTTCTCTTACGTTAGGCACGTTATCAACTGCTGCATTACCAGTACCTTGAAGAGTTTCATGATAATCTTCTTTTATGCAGTCCTTCCAGATTTTGTTTTTAGTGGATGAATCTATTCTTCCATATTTGATTTTTACCCAGTCATTAACTCTTAATTTGCCTGTCCATTGTACCTCGGTGCGTTTATGGTCAGTAGTGGAATACCAAAGAAATTTGTCAGTCCTGACTCGTTTAGCATTACTTCCTCCATTACAGAAGTTTTCGTAAGGATCACATGAGGCCCAAGAATCATCATCAGAAGTTTTAATCATTTCGCACCAATGCTTTCGACCAACGACTCTCCGGCCAGTTGTTGTTGACTTATGATTATTGTTTTGGTTGAGACAAGGATCAGTCCATATTTTCATTTTATCATTGTTGCTAACTTCTCCATAATGAATTCTTATCCAAACTTCAAATGTTATCTCCTTATCATTGGTTGAAGACCATAAGTATTTGTTGTTTTTTTTCCTTTCCTTGTCTTGTCCCCCGTCACAGATTTCGGAATAAGGGTTGCATGAAGCCCATAGATCAAATCCTTTATCGTGGTCAATAGGGACGGCCCGTCACCAATGATATTTCAATTTGGGGAGGTGTTTGTAATCTACTTTTTGAACTTCGTGCCATGTTTTGTTGGACCCGTTCTTCGTATTATTCGATGTGTCGTCGCGCTGTGTTTTATTGCTGAATTCCTTGGGTTTCTTATCCTGCATGTTACGATGATTAGAAGCGCAGTGCATAGTCATGATGGAAGGAGGAGTAATTTTGTTTTTACCTTTTTTGATAACACAAACGGATTCGACTGGGTGACACTTACCCACGTCATCCATATTTAGTGTAAGTTTTCTATCATTTATTTTTAAAGTGATGATTTTTTCGAAAACATTAGTCTTAGCACGAGCAGTAGCTAGAAGGGGTCTTCCTAAAATTAAAGGAATGTCTAGGTCTTCTTCCATGTCTAAAATGACAAAGTCAACAGGGAGAGTGAAATTATTAATTTTGATAAGCACATTCTCAACAATTCCTCTAGGTAAGCTAACTGTCCTATCAGCCATTTCAATGGTCATGCAAAGGGGTTTAATGGGTCCTAAATTCAACCTTTTACACATAGAGAAAGGCATAATACTAATACTAGCTCCTAAATCAGCTAAAGCATTTATATTATGTAAATTATTAATAGAGCAAGGGAGAATGAAACTTCCTGGGTCCTTTTCCTTGAGAGGGATCTGATTAAGGATGACTGCAGAGCATCTAGCGTTTAATTTAACTTCGTTTCCAGTCCCTGCTTCGTCATTAGATTGTGTTTTGACCTCAGGCAAACTTGTCTTATTGCATAAGGCTTCATCTCGTACTTGTAATTCGGAGGGCTCCTCTTCATTGCATCGGAAAGGGGTGTAGAGAGGTTTTCCATTGCTAGGTAAATGGCATTATAGGAACTATCATCCAATGAATTGTTTGGGATGACATCATCTATTAATTTCTTGTCGTCCTCCATATGCTGTCCTAGAAGAGTATTTCTGGAGTCCTGGAATCTTTTGAATAGTGCGTTTCTGTCGGCTTGCCGTTTGTTATCTTCGTAAAGATAATTTTTTATTGATTCTTCGAGTGAAGAAGCTCTTGTTTTGGAGTGGTCTTTATAGAACGATATCCCTTCTCCATAATTAACCTTCTCGATTCGTGGTTTTATGTCATTTATAGGAAAATTTCTGGGCAGATCCCAGTCATCATTGTTGTTGCAATGAATAGCACGAACACTTTCCCGGAGTTCCCTCATATCTCTTCCAAGGTTTTACAAATTACTGGAAATGGAAGCAATGCTTATCGTCTTAGTCTTAGGGCTTAGGCTGCACCCCCCGTCATGCCATTTTTGAGAGTGGTCAGCGAGTCTCTGAATGGCCTCAAGGGAAAGGGTAGGAGTCATGTTTGGGATAGGTCCTTGATAGTCCAACATCTGTCTTGTAGTTACATTTATTCCTTTGTAGAAAATATTGACCTTCTGCTGGTTATTTAGATCATTGGTAGGACACTTATAAAGAAGATCATTGTATCTGTCCCAAGCTTGATACAGAGTTTCGTCGTCTTCTTGTTTGAAGTTATGGATCTCCAAAAGTTGATTAGAAATCTTTGATGGCGGGCAATATCTTTGAATAAACTGTTTCTTTAGTAGCGCCCAAGTATTAACTGCCCCGACGGGCAATCTTTCGATCCATCTTCTGGCTGCTCCAGTGAGAGTCATTGGGAAGACCCTGATCATAACAACATCATGAGACACGCCCGGAATATTGAAAAGGCTAGCGATGTATAGGACATTTTCAACGTGCTCATATGCGTCTTCGTCCCTGTTTCCTGAAAAAGGGTTAGCGTGAATCTCCCTCATAAATTGGTCTTTAATCTCGAAACGAACATCCGCTCCGATTGCCGGTCTTACGAGACCCGGCCCTTGATCTGTTCTAGTCAATGCCAAGTATTCCTCAAGAGTGAGGTCATCGATGTTAACAACTTTCATTGTACCTAAAAACTTGAAATATGATCGTGAGAAAAGTTTAAAAATGAAATGAAAGACTTAATATCAATCCTAGTATAACTCCCCAGCAGCGGCGCCAAAAACTTGATGAGGTTTTACTGACCAGGTCTTAATATTTATAGTGTCTCGCTATACCTATGGTCTACCCTAATGCACTAACGGGCAGTGTACCCGGTCGTGTGTAGTGTAGTAAATGGTAAAGCCGAGGTCATCCCAAGAGCTATGTGTGTTGGATTATTACTAAGTCTAATTGTCACAGAATAATAATGGTTTCGATAGGTATTTAATTAATTAAACTACTAATGCAGAATATAAAAGCAAATAAATGGTAGAGGGAAATCAATAGAGGAATAGTGGTGCTAACCTAGTTAATCCTCCTAGCTAGTTATGTCTACGTCTACCTACTTCCAATTACTTCAGGTGGGGTCAAATTCGAGAGGACAGCATTTGGTCAATTCGCCCTAACCTATCAGCAAAGATGCCACCACAGGAGAAATCAGGCGCACCGTCATAAGTCATGTTGTTCCTGGTCCCCTAAGCCGAGTCATTAAGTACCGCTACATGCTAGATTCTAAATAGTGAGTGCCCGGCCGTTAGGAACTTAGACACTACACCCCCCAATTTTTAAGTTCGTCCAAACGATAGGTGATCAGTTGGTCAAATCGCACAAGTAGAAAGGGTCGTCAGTTGGTCATATCTTACCCTTTCCGTCTCAGTCCGCTCACCTAGGGTCAGTTGCTCATATCTCCTAGGCAATTGGCCTCTATCGCCATTCAAAACTATTGAACCAAGGGTGACTACCAAAGAACTATGCATGCATACACTTAGAAATAATTGTACGGAAGTAAAGGTAAACGCAAACAAAACAATTAAGGAATCATAACTAGGCTAGCACCAAAGGGTGCTTAGCCACTCATATTAATTATGCAAATCAATTCAATATTCTAAGGTACGAAATAAATGAATTGAAAGTAAAATAAATAATAAACGCTAAAGCTTATCGTAATGGTGTGACTTCTCCCTTGGAAACAGCTATGTATGCTTCCCTAGACCTGCCTTGAGCTTTTTCCCACGTTCTCAGAGTGTTGTGTGTGGAATGGGATGCTTTGAAATGCTGGAATTCGTGGGGTATTTATAGGCCTGGTATGGGTTACGGCGTAACCAATAGAGGAGTTACGCCGTAACCTTCTATTTCTCTATAAATGCACTAGATCTGCTAGTTACGGCGTAACCTTATAAGTGGTTACGCCGTAGTCTTCAATAAACTCGGTTACGTCGTAAGTGATGCAGTAGTTACGGCGTAAGTATCAGCGGCGTTGAACCTCTTTTGACCTAATGGAGTTACGCCGTAACCTTTGGGAAGAGTTACGACGTAACCTCTTGATAAGTTGGACTTCTGGGTCACGCAATAGTTACGGCGTAATGTGAGAGATGAGTTACGCCGTAACTTCTTCAAAATAAGCATACTGTGATAAATCTTTAGTAATGTTTCCATTTCCGCGTCTCTTTAGCTCCAATGCTCGTAATTTACCTGAAAGTGGAAAACAATGGAAAACAAGCGTAAATCCATATAAATGATATAAATAACGAGCATTATCGGGTGAAATTGACACTTAATATTCAGGACTATTTGATGTTATCAGTCACCTTGCCTAAGACCCCGCTTACCTATAAACAAGCCATGAATATCCCCATTAACACATATAGAATAATATGTAGATGAGACACACACCATGATCCAGTCAACCATTTTGGAGTGAAAACCAAAACCAATCAGAATAGCTTTAAGAAACGCCCAATCAATCGTATCATATGCCTTCTGGATATCAACTTTAAACGCACACCTAGGCGGACCTCTCCCTCTATGATAATTCCGCATAAGATCTAGGGTAAGTAATATATTATCAGAGATGCGACGTCCAGGAACAAATGTTGATTGATTAATACTAACTGTCACACCCCCAAAATACCTGTTTTGCAGGGGAATGGAATACCTGGGGGATGACTGCCATAGCATCACAGTTACAGTTATATTGAACGACCTAAAGTGTCGTTTGAAAAGCACATCGTTTGATATAATAAAATATTCAGAGTTTACAAAAGATAGGTCCCAAAAGGTAGTCAACATTTGCAGAAATAAGTTTGTTACAAACCAAACGATGTTTTTAAAGTGCATAATTCCCATGTGAGACGCGTCGTCACCGCGACTCTATGATAAGTCCACATGCATGCCATGAAGTATATGCCTTAGATACCTGAAAATACATTGCTAAAAGTGTCAACACAAAGGTTGAGTGAGTTCATAGAGTTTATGTAAATGTTTTATACGACCACCACAAGTACAAGTCATGTATGACAAAAATGTCACATAAAAATGATACAATTGCTATAAGCACATGACATCGAAGCTAAACTGATCATGATGTTCGCCCCAACAGAGTGTTTGCCAAACAACTCAAATTCTGATATTAAATGAAATGCATCCGTTTGACCAGTTGTAACCACCAACCCGGATGGAGGAGTCGCCCTCAATAGATCTGTTCACTCACCCTCGCTTACTCCGTAATTAACGGTTCATGATTATTAAATGGGGACATTCAATTGGCAATGAGGTAACTTAAGCAATGTAAATGAATTTAATATACTTGGGCTTGTAATAAAATGATGTGCAATGTATTCTCCCCCGTAGGTTTGAAAATAAGTATAAACTTGAAAGACGGGTCTATGAAAACTCACCTGATGCAATGATTATGATGACAAAAGTGGATACACTGAAATGAGGCGCAATCTCTAACCGCGACCTATTATAAAAGATATGATCTAATATAAGTCATGATTTAATGTTGAGCATGCAAACTCATATGATATCCATACCACTTGTGCATTTTTGAAAATAAAGTTTATCGTCGAAATATATGTTTATGACATCTTGTCAAGTTATAAATTACTTTACAAGTACTTACGTTGAAATGATATCCTTCGATCGTCATTTAGAAATAGAACAAGAATTTATGGTTTTTCGTCGTAAAACAATATACTTTGACAATTCATGAAAATGACTAATTTTGAGTGATCGTATATTATTCATTATAACTTCGCTTGACAAACGGTTGAACATTTTGGAAAATAGAATAGGCGAACTCACTTATACTTGAAGACATCGTTTTCTCAAAAATATTCTATCGATATGAAAAATGGCTCCAAACATGGTCACTTGCGATAACCATTTTCGTCTAGTAAAAATATGTAAGTGTTAATACTTGTGAAAAATAGTTACGATAGCCATATTTAAAATGCGTGTAACTTAGTCGTTATAAGTCCGTTTTCTACGTTTTATATATCCTTGGTTTCGTGTTAATATATACTAATATATTTTTGATAAATCGACTCATTTAGATAATGTTTAAAACTCATTTTTTCCCCTTAAATAATCCTTGACAGCTTACTTTTTTTTTAGAAAATTAGTTTTCGTCGCAAAACTTGAAAATAGCGTAACTTCTTCGTTATAAATCCATTTTAACCCGTTCAAGCGACCACGGTTTCGTTTTAAAGTCTATTTTCTGAAAATATAAACCAAAATAATCCATGACCTGTCGAAATTTCAAGATTTTACAAAAATGAACAGCCCTTAATTATAAGTTGTCGAAAATGATTTTTCTAGTGTAATACGTGTTCTAACCCTTTCCAAACAACACCAAAACTATTCTAAACCTACCATACACCTTCTTAGGGTGTCATGGGTTCCTAAACTTCACCAATAATAATAGAGTTCATGAGAATAATTATAGGATAGTTAATACTCATTATAAGTAATAAAAACAAGTAAAAGTGGTATAAATATATATGATACTTGCATGTTTTTGTACTAGAATGATAAAATAGCTCAAATAAGATTATGAAAGAGTAGTAAGGATTTATGAGAAGCTTACTAGTAGTATGATGAGGTTTAAGTAACTAGGTTCCTAAATACTTCTTGGTTTTTATTTCAAAACCTAATATAGAAGTAATCTAGAGTTTAATTATCACTTGATTCTTGAAAACTTATGGTTTCTTCCTTGTGTTCTTGCTTGGCCGAACCTTAGAGAGGAAATGAGAGAGTTTCTATCTTTTTTTTTCACCTTTTAGAATGTGTAACTATGTATTGTAATTTAGTAATTATCTAGTATAATACTTAGCCTAGTCATTCAAGTGTGTATGTGTACATCTACAAGTTCAAGATTTTTAAAAAAACATGGTGACTAATGGGGTGGTCGGCAAAGGGTATAATGGGGAATAGGTTTAGTATTTTTGATAGTAAAATGTAATTAAAGTTAAGTATAATGTGTAGTTTGTACATAAAATTAATTATTAAGTGTAGCGTTAGCTAGAAATCGATTTTAACGGAACAAAATAAAATATATTGAAGTCGTAAAAATTATAAAAATACATTTCTCGCAAGTATTGAGTGAATAAATAATTATCGAATAGGATTTACGAAAACCGTCGTAAATATATATATATATATATATATATATATATATATATATATATATATATATATATATATATATATATATATATATATATATATATATATATATATATATATATATATATATATATATATATATATATATATATAACAATTTATATACCAAAATAAATTCAAAACATCGGGTAAACTAATAATATAATTTTTATAGTCTTAAAATGAGTATAAAAATATATCAGGGTAATTGTTGGAAGTGTCGGATCAATTATTCAAAATAAATGATCGTGCGATAGCGTTTATTTAATAGAAAAATATACGTTAATGAAATATGCAAACCCATGCATGAACTAATATGAAAATGACGTTACTGATGATATGTAGACTAACTCTAGTCTATATATAATGTTCTCAATGATGTTTCATGAATACGCAGCTAAACCCTCCAGGTTACGCGTATTTGATACTCGTAAACCTAGTTTACGAAAAATGATGAATAGTGAATCATGAATAGTGATTTTTTTTCCGTGAATGAATAGTGTTTCGTGAATAGTAAAATTTTAAAATAACCTCTCAAAGTCGTAAACTGACTTCAAAAACGATGAATAGTAAAATGATGAATAGTAACAAGTGAATAGTAAATTCCTGAGATGAATAGTAAATTTGAGAAATGACCTAAAATTACGATTTGTCACATTCGCCCACCCAAAAAGGAATTCAGTCCCTTAATTCAGTTCATGTTGGTTTCTCAGGTTTAGGGTTTATGATGAATAACGAGAAGAGAAGACATGAAGAAGTGTCGTTATGGCTATCTATGATTAAGAGTGTATAAACATCGCGATAGAGAAAATATTGGAAGAATCTCCCATGAGTATCACTTTGACTTTTAGGAATATGTGAAAATTTTGCTTGCACTAAGATTTATAAATAACTGCTCCCAACATAACATGATCCCTCCAGAATTAGACATAGTTAGCTAGGCTATGTATAATTAATGACGATAATGTGACGTTCGGTTTAGTTGTTATAACTCTCAATGTTTAAACATATTTAAACCATGTCGTTCCAATGGCAGCTAAAGTGAAAGGAAGTAAAAACTTTTGTAAGTGATAACAAACCAGAAAGGAAAATAAAGTACGATAGATGAGAATATTACACAACGAGTGGTTTATCAAACATTAGATAGTCTTAAGTCTTTAAGATCCGAATAATAGGGAAGACATAGACTTAGTATGACATAGTGCATAAGGAAATACGACTGCTAAATTCTAAACTTCATTAGTCTGTCGCATTGTTGAGACCATGGTGAGCTTCTCCTTCTTCTAACATATATGCTTTCCCATGAGCACCTTCAACTTGTTGACCTTGGTTTTGGGGACATTGGTTCCGATAGTGTCCTTGTTCCCCACATCCGAAACATGTAATTATGGCCTTGCCTCTACAATCCTTGGCAAGGTGTCCCAGTTTTTGAAACTTGTGGCACTTGGCAGGGCAAGGACCTGAGTGATGAAACTTACAACGATTACATAGCGGGTGGGTTCCAGCATAACCTATGCCTTCTATTGGTGCAGCAACATAAACCATTGCAGCTTGTCTTCTATTATGTTGTTGGTGATGGTTAGTGTTACGGTTTTGGTTGTCATTATTATAACTGTCACACCCCCAAATTACCTGTTTTTCAGCGGAATGGAATTCCTGGGGATTGACTGTCATAGCATCACAATCACAGTTATATTGAACGACCTAAAGTGTCGTTTGGAAAATACATCGTTTGATTTAATAAAACAATCAGAGTTACAAAGATAGGTCCCAAATGAAAGTACTATGCACGGAAAATAAGTTTAGTACAAGTCAAACGATGTTTTTAAAGTTCATAAAACCCAAGTGAGACGCGTCGTCACCGCGACTCCATGATGTGTCCAAATGCATGCCATGAATTGTATGCCTTAGATACCTGAGATAAAAACATGCTAAAAGTGTCAACACAAAGGTTGAGTGAGTTCATAGAGTTTGTGTTGAAATGTAAAGCCTTTAAAAATCGTTTATGCAGCAAAGGCATTGTAAATCCACCCAGTTCCAAGTTCCGCCCATACAAAACTTGCAACCTGTGTGTTCACAACCCACTGCCAAAATACGTGTAGTTTATGTTCAAACACATGATGTCAAATGAAATTCACAATAGTACCTAACTCGACGTAGAACGATAGCACTTAATCAATAAAACTAGACTCAATGTATCAGTAGTCAACTGATTTAGAACATTATACGACGTAGAACTGTAGCACATAATCAATAGTACATGACTCAATGTTTCAGTAGTCAACTGATTTAGAACGTTATACGACGTAGAACTATAGCACATAATCAATAGTACCTAACTCAATGTATCAGTAGTCAACTGACATAGTACTTTATACGACGATGTATCAGTAGTCAACTGATATAGAACTTTATACGACGTAGAACTATACCAAACAAACAAGAACAACTAATATAGTGCAACATTCAGTTTTGAAACAATGGTGATCATGATAGAAGTTATCCTTAGAAAGATAAAGTACTTGTGAAAAATAAATGAGCATGTATCTCCCCCAAAAGTAATTCAAAACAATTAAAAGAGTAGGGGCTATGACTCACTTGATA
The DNA here is from genome assembly GCA_019973895.1 of Chrysanthemum seticuspe. NCBI lineage: Eukaryota > Viridiplantae > Streptophyta > Magnoliopsida > Asterales > Asteraceae > Chrysanthemum > Chrysanthemum seticuspe. The sequence continues at coordinate 201,944,731 of BPTQ01000005.1, read as the reverse complement.
AACTGGTGTGATGACAAGAGTGAGTACACTGAGGTATAGCGTGATACGTTAATCTGGACCTATTACGAATGATATGATATGTAATGAGTTATGATGTAATGATATGCATGCATTTCGTATGTTATTTATACCATTTGTGAGTTTTGAAAATGATACTTATCGTCGAAAAATACTCTTTTGACGTCTTGACCATTCTTAAATTACTTTACAAGTATTTACGTCAAAATGTCATCCTACAATGGTTTCGTAATGATTTATTGTGAAATTATCACTTTTCGTCGTAAAATAATGTCGTCGGAAATTTCATAAAAGTGACAAAAATGGCTTTGAAAAACTAGTCGTCAAATGGTGTACGTCGATCGTTAGGAAACGAACTCGACGGTTTTGGAAAGCTTGTATCAAAATCTAAAAGTTTCAGTTCAGGAGTTTTCGACATAAAGGTCTCGAACATAAAGATAATAAGGGTTAAAGATGGTGATTTTGTCTAATTGTTGTGTAAAGATGAGTTTCGGCCAATTTTAAACATCCGTAAATAATTTATTACAACTCCGCTATACAAACGGTTGATTGTTTTGAAAAATATGCTCGGTGATCTTGATTTTATTAGAAGACATTTTGTTCCAAAAAGTTCCACATCATGGTTAAAAACAGCCCTCAACATGGACGTTTCAGCTACCGTAACACTTGTCTCGTAAAATAATATAGTTTTTTTCAGAAAATAATAGTTACGGCAATTTTTATGAAAACGTGCATATCTTTGTCGTTTCAAATCCGTTTTCTACGTATAATACGTCCTTAGCTTCGTATCAAAGTATACTAATATATTTTTGATAAGTCGAAATAATTTGTGAAGCTTAGGACTCGTTTTTGACCCGAATAGAGTAAAAATAGTATGCTGAAATTTCAGAAAATAATATATTTCGTCGCCAAACTTTAAAAATTCATAACTTCTTCGTTATAACTCCGTTTTTATCCGTTCAAGCGGCCACGGATTCGTTTTAAAGTATATTTTCTAAATATCAAGGCCAAAAAGTCGTGCCTACAGTCGGATTTTCCAGAAAATCAAAACAAGGACAGAACACTTTTTATACATATCAAAAATAGTTTTTCTCATACCAAACCTATTCTAATCCCTTCAAATCAACTCCAAAGCTAATCTAATCCTACCATACACCTTCTTAGGGTGTCATGGGTTCCTAATCATCATCAAGACCAAAGTATACCAAGGGGATAATTATAGGATGACCTTATATATATATATATATCTAAAAATCATGTAAAAATGGTATAAACAACACAAATCATGCATGCTTTCTCCAAAAATGAAGAGATAACTATGAAATGATAAGGAAACATGAAAAATGAAAGAAACATGCTTACTAGTTAATATGATGAGGTGCAAAGAACAAGGTTAAACCTAAACACTCTTGGTTTTTATTTCAAAACCTTATAAAGAATGTTATCTAGATTGATTTATCTTGAACTTGAAAAATTTTGATCCCTTGTACACTTGATGATGAACCGGTTTGGAGAGGAGAAAAAGGAGAGAAGAAAACAACTTTACTAACTTTTGAAAATGAGGATGAAAATGAATGATATAATTGAGTTGGAGTGTATACTATACATGTTAGAAAAAAAATCTACCAAACCCATAAATGCATACCCTATGGCCGGTTTTTGTGGAGATTGGTTTCTCAAAATATATATATATTTTTTTTTTAATGTATGTACTTGTATACTTGTAAGAAAAGTGTAAATAAATGTGTAAATTAATAATAACTTGTAAGGTTTTGGTAGCTTTTAGGTACAAGTAAATTTTTAATAGATCAAAATAGAGTATAATGATATTATAAAAATTGTAAAAATACATTCCTTGTGAAATTTGAGTGATATAAAAATTTTCGTGTAGTTTTTAAGAAAAACGTCGTAATAATATAACTTTAACGATTTATGTACAAAATAAATTTAGAACACTAGGTAAACTCAAAATATAGTTTTTATAAACTAAATATAAGTATAAAAATATATCGGGATCATTTTTAGAAGTAACGGATTAAATATTCAAAATATTAACTCACGCGATAACGTTTATTTAATATAAAAATTACGCGTTAAATGTGAAATGAAATGTCATGAATGAACTATCATGATGCAAATGATGTCAATGAAATGTAGACTAAACTTAGTCCATATGAAATGTACGTGATGATATGATCATGAATTCGCCGCTAAACCATAAAGGTTACGCGAATTTGGAACAAGTAAACCAAGTTTACGATAAATGTTGAAATTGTGAAGCATGAATTGTTTCGAGAAATGACCTGAAATTGCGAGTTGTCACATTCGCCCATCCAAAAAGGAATTCAGTCCCTGAATTCAGTTCGTGTTGGTCTCTCAAGGTTAGGGTTTGATGAGGCAAGCCTTCCCATTCTCGAGCAAAACCCTCAAAAGACTTATTGGTAACCGATTTTTACTTAATCTCACAACTCATCAAACAAGAACTGTCATGAGATTAGGCTAAATCGGTTCGAGTAACGGGTCTTTTGAAAATTTGGCTCGGTCATAGAATTGCTTACACATATAAGCCTACTACTCCCTTCATTGCATGATTCTTCCTGAATTAGACATAGGTGATCAGGCTATGTATAATTTAGGAGTAACTATGCAATGCTTGGACTAATCGACTCATATGATGTTTGGTGTTAAGTCAACTTGGTGAAAAAAAAAATTTTGTGATAGGGAATGACAGGGCATTCTCCACATCAAAGTGATGTGAGTATAATGGGATGGGTATTTGAAGGCATCAATGTGACAATCGATTTCGAAATGAAAGTAAATAACTCGTAAAATGTGCGTATGAAACCGCATGTATAGTGACCATGCACTTATGATGAAATGATGAGATGCTATGATGATGTAGTTATAGTCTAGGGTCAATGATGCAACCTAGTTCTCTATAACCGAAGCTCTGATGCCAATCTGTCACACCCCCAAATTACCTGTTTTGCAGCGGAATGGAATTCCTGGGGATTGACTGTCATAGCATCACAATCACAGTTATATTGAACGACCTAAAGTGTCGTTTGGAAAATACATCGTTTGATTTAATAAAACAATCAGAGTTACAAAGATAGGTCCCAAATGAAAGTACTATGCACGGAAAATAAGTTTAGTACAAGTCAAACGATGTTTTTAAAGTTCATAAAACCCAAGTGAGACGCGTCGTCACCGCGACTCCATGATGTGTCCAAATGCATGCCATGAATTGTATGCCTTAGATACCTGAGATAAAAACATGCTAAAAGTGTCAACACAAAGGTTGAGTGAGTTCATAGAGTTTGTGTTGAAATGTAAAGCCTTTAAAAATCGTTTATGCAGCAAAGGCATTGTAAATCCACCCAGTTCCAAGTTCCGCCCATACAAAACTTGCAACCTGTGTGTTCACAACCCACTGCCAAAATACGTGTAGTTTATGTTCAAACACATGATGTCAAATGAAATTCACAATAGTACCTAACTCGACGTAGAACGATAGCACTTAATCAATAAAACTAGACTCAATGTATCAGTAGTCAACTGATTTAGAACATTATACGACGTAGAACTGTAGCACATAATCAATAGTACATGACTCAATGTTTCAGTAGTCAACTGATTTAGAACGTTATACGACGTAGAACTATAGCACATAATCAATAGTACCTAACTCAATGTATCAGTAGTCAACTGACATAGTACTTTATACGACGATGTATCAGTAGTCAACTGATATAGAACTTTATACGACGTAGAACTATACCAAACAAACAAGAACAACTAATATAGTGCAACATTCAGTTTTGAAACAATGGTGATCATGATAGAAGTTATCCTTAGAAAGATAAAGTACTTGTGAAAAATAAATGAGCATGTATCTCCCCCAAAAGTAATTCAAAACAATTAAAAGAGTAGGGGCTATGACTCACTTGATAAACTGGTGTGATGACAAGAGTGAGTACACTGAGGTATAGCGTGATACGTTAATCTGGACCTATTACGAATGATATGATATGTAATGAGTTATGATGTAATGATATGCATGCATTTCGTATGTTATTTATACCATTTGTGAGTTTTGAAAATGATACTTATCGTCGAAAAATACTCTTTTGACGTCTTGACCATTCTTAAATTACTTTACAAGTATTTACGTCAAAATGTCATCCTACAATGGTTTCGTAATGATTTATTGTGAAATTATCACTTTTCGTCGTAAAATAATGTCGTCGGAAATTTCATAAAAGTGACAAAAATGGCTTTGAAAAACTAGTCGTCAAATGGTGTACGTCGATCGTTAGGAAACGAACTCGACGGTTTTGGAAAGCTTGTATCAAAATCTAAAAGTTTCAGTTCAGGAGTTTTCGACATAAAGGTCTCGAACATAAAGATAATAAGGGTTAAAGATGGTGATTTTGTCTAATTGTTGTGTAAAGATGAGTTTCGGCCAATTTTAAACATCCGTAAATAATTTATTACAACTCCGCTATACAAACGGTCGATTGTTTTGAAAAATATGCTCGGTGATCTTGATTTTATTAGAAGACATTTTGTTCCAAAAAGTTCCACATCATGGTTAAAAACAGCCCTCAACATGGACGTTTCAGCTACCGTAACACCTGTCTCGTAAAATAATATAGTTTTTTTCAGAAAATAATAGTTACGGCAATTTTTATGAAAACGTGCATATCTTTGTCGTTTCAAATCCGTTTTCTACGTATAATACGTCCTTAGCTTCGTATCAAAGTATACTAACATATTTTTGATAAGTCGAAATAATTTGTGAAGCTTAGGACTCGTTTTTGACCCGAATAGAGTAAAAATAGTATGCTGAAATTTCAGAAAATAATATATTTCGTCGCCAAACTTTAAAAATTCATAACTTCTTCGTTATAACTCCGTTTTTATCCGTTCAAGCGGCCACGGATTCGTTTTAAAGTATATTTTCTAAATATCAAGGCCAAAAAGTCGTGCCTACAGTCGGATTTTCCAGAAAATCAAAACAAGGACAGAACACTTTTTATACATATCAAAAATAGTTTTTCTCATACCAAACCTATTCTAATCCCTTCAAATCAACTCCAAAGCTAATCTAATCCTACCATACACCTTCTTAGGGTGTCATGGGTTCCTAATCATCATCAAGACCAAAGTATACCAAGGGGATAATTATAGGATGACCTTATATATATATATATCTAAAAATCATGTAAAAATGGTATAAACAACACAAATCATGCATGCTTTCTCCAAAAATGAAGAGATAACTATGAAATGATAAGGAAACATGAAAAATGAAAGAAACATGCTTACTAGTTAATATGATGAGGTGCAAAGAACAAGGTTAAACCTAAACACTCTTGGTTTTTATTTAAAAACCTTATAAAGAATGTTATCTAGATTGATTTATCTTGAACTTGAAAAATTTTGATCCCTTGTACACTTGATGATGAACCGGTTTGGAGAGGAGAAAAAGGAGAGAAGAAAACAACTTTACTAACTTTTGAAAATGAGGATGAAAATGAATGATATAATTGAGTTGGAGTGTATACTATACATGTTAGAAAAAAAATCTACCAAACCCATAAATGCATACCCTATGGCCGGTTTTTGTGGAGATTGGTTTCTCAAATTTTTTTTTTTTTTTTTTTTTTTTTTAATGTATGTACTTGTATACTTGTAAGAAAAGTGTAAATAAATGTGTAAATTAATAATAACTTGTAAGGTTTTGGTAGCTTTTAGGTACAAGTAAATTTTTAATAGATCAAAATAGAGTATAATGATATTATAAAAATTGTAAAAATACATTCCTTGTGAAATTTGAGTGATATAAAAATTTTCGTGTAGTTTTTAAGAAAAACGTCGTAATAATATAACTTTAACGATTTATGTACAAAATAAATTTAGAACACTAGGTAAACTCAAAATATAGTTTTTATAAACTAAATATAAGTATAAAAATATATCGGGATCATTTTTAGAAGTAACGGATTAAATATTCAAAATATTAACTCACGCGATAACGTTTATTTAATATAAAAATTACGCGTTAAATGTGAAATGAAATGTCATGAATGAACTATCATGATGCAAATGATGTCAATGAAATGTAGACTAAACTTAGTCCATATGAAATGTACGTGATGATATGATCATGAATTCGCCGCTAAACCATAAAGGTTACGCGAATTTGGAACAAGTAAACCAAGTTTACGATAAATGTTGAAATTGTGAAGCATGAATTGTTTCGAGAAATGACCTGAAATTGCGAGTTGTCACAATAACATCCCTGGTCGTTTTCCCATTTCCTTTTGTTGTTGTTAGTTTGGTTGTCGTTGTTGTTGTTGATGGTGTGATTGTTGTTATTGTTGTCGTGGTTACTGTTGATAATGTTTTCCCTCTTCACAACTTGAGCCATGAGTATTTGAGTTATCCTGATAGTCTCTTCAATTGTTTGTGGATCGAAAGAAGTTACATCTCCTTGAATACTTTGTGGAAGTCCTCCAATGAAATTTTCCAGTAGTTTCTCATTGTCCGAAACCATAGCTGGGCAAAGAGTAGCCAACTCTTGAAACCTTCTAATGTAAGTCTCGATGTCATAACCAATAGTCACTAACTCATAAAATTCTATTTCTAGTTTGTAAGCATTTTCCATACCAATAGGTTGTGCATAAGAATTCCACCATGACATTGCCTCATCCAAGAGTGTACTAGTGGCGAACATCACTTTGCAGTCATCTAGCCAATCGCATAGAAGAAATACAGACTCGATCTTTTCAAACCAACGGATCATAGCAATGGCTCCTTCTGTGCCTTTGAACTTTGGGGGATCACCGCTCTTAAAGTCCTTGTATGTACAATTTCGAATTCCATACCTTCCTGCAGCCCCTGCAGCAGTAGCAAGTCTGGCAGCTTCAGCAGCAGCGGCAGCCTCGGCAGCAGCAACTACCGTTGCTCGTTCTTTCTCTAGTGCCCTAGCTATACTATCCTCTACATACTTTTGGATAGCAGCTTGTGTCATAGCTTGTGGAGCTTTCTTTGGCGCCATAATTCTTCAAAATAAGAGGAAGGGTGAGACGTAGCAAAGTCCTATGTTAAGAATAAGCGCTCTAAAGAGATGTGATATGAGGTGATAAGTTTAAGGCAATTTTTCAAAATGATACACGAATTCCTAAGAGATGGGTTATGAGATGTCGTAAGTGCTTCAAATGTATGACGATTTAGTGACTTAATGTGTGAATAGCGTCTAACGCGACATGTTGATGGTGAAACAGGGGAGTGAGAGTGACTTCACCCTCATTGAAGGTTTCGTCTCGGCATTCGATGTTATCGGTGATGAGTCAACTGATGTTAAAATTGTGATAGGGAATGACAAGGCATTCTCTACGTTGAAGTTTGAAGAAAGGATAATGGAATGGGTATCTGAAGACATCTATGTGACAATCGATTTGAAATGAAAGTAAATAACTGGCAAAATGTACGTATGAAATCGCATGCATAGTAAATATGCACTTATGATGAAATGATGGATGCTATGATGATGTAGTTATAGTCTAGGGTCAATGATGCAACCTAGTTCTCTATAACTCTTGCTCTGATGCCAATCTGTCACACCCCCAAAATACCTGTTTTGCAGCGGAATGGAATACCTAGGGGATGACTGCCGTAGCATCACAGTTACAGTTATATTTAACGACCTAAAGTGTCGTTTGAAAAGCACATCGTTTGATATAATAAAACATTCAGAGTTTACAAAAGATAGGTCCCAAAAGGTAGTCAACATTTGCGGAAATAAGTTTGTTACAAACCAAACGATGTTTTTAAAGTGCATAATTCCCATGTGAGACGCGTTGTCACCGCGACTCTATGATAAGTCCACATGCATGCCATGAAGTATATGCCTTAGATACCTGAAAATACATTGCTAAAAGTGTCAACACAAAGGTTGAGTGAGTTCATAGAGTTTATATAAATGTTTTATACGACCACCACAAGTATAAGTCATGTATGACAAAAATGTCACATAAAAATGATACAATTGCTATAAGCACATGACACCGAAGCTAGACTGATCATGATGTTCGCCCCAACAGAGTGTTTGCCAAACAACTCAAATTCTGATATTAAATGAAATGCATCCGTTTGACCAGTTGGAACCACCAACCCGGATGGAGGAGTCACCCCCAATAGATCTATTCACTCACCCTCGCTTACTCCGTAATTAACGGTTCATGATTATGAAATGGGGACATTCAATTGGCAATGAGGTAACTTAAGCAATGTAAATGAATTTAATATACTTGGTCTCGTAATAAAATGATGTGCAATGTATTCTCCCCCGTAGGCTTGAAAATAAGTATAAACTTGAAAGACGGGTCTATGAAAACTCACCTGATGCAATGATTATGATGACAAAAGTGGATACACTGAAATGAGGCGCAATCTCTAACCACGACCTATTATGAATGATATGATCTAATATAAGTCATGATTTAATGTTGAGCATGCAAACTCATATGATATCCATACCACTTGTGCATTTTTGAAAATAAAGGTTATCGTCGAAATATATGTTTATGACATCTTGTCAAGTTATAAATTACTTTACAAGTACTTACGTTGAAATGATATCCTTCGATAGTCATTTAGAAATTGAACAAGAATTTATGGTTTTTCGTCGTAAAACAATATACTTTGACAATTCATGAAAATGACTAATTTTGAGTGATCGTATATTATTCATTATAACTTCGCTTGACAAACGGTTGAACATTTTGGAAAATAGAATAGGCGAACTCACTTATACTTGAAGACATCATTTTCTCAAAAATATTCTATCGATATGAAAAATGGCTCCAAACATGGTCACTTGCGATAACCATTTTCGTCTAGTAAAAATATGTAAGTGTTAATACTTGTGAAAAATAGTTACGATAGCCATATTTAAAATGCGTGTAACTTAGTCGTTATAAGTCCGTTTTCTACGTTATATATATCCTTGGTTTCGTGTGAATATATACTAATATATTTTTGATAAATCTACTCATTTAGATAATGTTTAAAACTCATTTTTGCCCCTTAAATAATCCTTGAAAATTAGTTTTCGTCGCAAAACTTGAAAATAGCATAACTTCTTCGTTATAAATCCGTTTTAACCCGTTCAAGCGACCACGGTTTCGTTTTAAAGTCTATTTTCTGAAAATATAAACCAAAAAAATCCATGACTTGTCGAAATTTCCAGATTTTACAAAAATGAACAGCCCTTAATTATAAGTTGTCGAAAATGATTTTTCTAGTGTAATACTTGTTCTAACCCTTTCCAAACAACACCAAAACTATTCTAAACCTACCATACACCTTCTTAGGGTGTCATGGGTTCCTAAAATTCACCAATAATGATAGAGTTCATGGGAATAATTATAGGATAGTTAATACTCATTATAAGAAATAAAAACAAGTAAAAGTGGTATAAATGCATATGATACTTGCATGTTTTTGTACTAGAATGATAAAATAGCTCAAATAAGATTATGAAAGAGTAGTAAGGATTTATGAGAAGCTTACTAGTAGTATGATGAGGTTTAAGTAACTAGGTTCCTAAATACTTCTTGGTTTTTATTTCAAAACCTAATATAGAAGTAATCTAGAGTTTAATTATCACTTGATTCTTGAAAACTTATGGTTTCTTCCTTGTGTTCTTGCTTGGCCGAACCTTAGAGAGGAAATGAGAGAGTTTCTATCTTTTTTTTCACCTTTTAGAATGTGGAACTATGTGTTGTAATTTAGTAATTATCTAGTAGAATACTTAGCCTAGTCATTCAAGTGTGTATGTGTACATCTACAAGTTCAAGATTTTTATAAAAACATGGTGACTAATGGGGTGGTCGGAAAGGGGTATAATGGAGAATAGGTTTAGTATTTTTGATAGTAAAATGTAATTAAAGTTAAGTATAATGTGTAGTTTGTACTAAAAATTAATTATTAAGTGTAGCGTTAGCTAGAAATCGATTTTAACGGAACAAAATAAAATATATCGAAGTCATAAAAATTATAAAAATACATTTCTTGCAAGTATTGAGTGAATAAATAATTATCGAATAGGATTTACGAAAACCGTCGTAAATATATATGTATAACAATTTATATACCAAAATAAATTCAAAACATCGGGTAAACTAATAATATAATTTTTATAGTCTTAAAATGAGTATAAAAATATATCAGGATAATTGTTGGAAGTGTCAGATCAATTATTCAAAATAAATGACCGTGCGATAGCGTTTATTTAATAGAAAAATATACGTTAATGAAATATGCAAACCCATGCATGAACTAATATCAAAATGACGTTACTGAGGATATGTAGACTAACTCTAGTCTATATGTAACGTTCTCAATGATGTTTCATGAATACGCAGCTAAACCCTCCAGGTTACGCGTATTTGATACTCGTAAACCTAGTTTACGAAAAATGATTAATAGTGAATCATGAATAGTGATTTTTCTCCGGGGATAAATAGTGTTTCGTGAATAGTAAAATAACCTCTCAAAGTCGTAAACTGACTTCAAAAACGATGAATAGTAAAATGATGAATAGTAACCAGTGAATAGTAAATTCCCGAGATGAATAGTTAATTTGAGAAATGACCTGAAATTACGAGTTGTCACATTAACCAACTCACCAAGGCCCTCTTTAATCATTTGAGTTTAGTGTTTGGCATAAAAGACTTATTTCAAGCATTTTTACTCTCGTGATCTTTGGTACAATTCTATTACCATTTTGATGTGAAGAGTCATGAGTTTTATGAGCTTATTGTGTCTGTTATTTTGCTAGATTATTTGAGTATTCTTTTCATATTTGCTTAGGCACCATGTGAGATATGATAAGGATTTGTTTGTCTTGCTATGCTCTTTAATGTTCTTTTTTATATACTTAATGTTGTGTTGCTTGGATTATGTCTATCTCTTGATTAATCATTGTAACTGATATAGGTAGAAAGGATTGATTGTTATGGTTTGTTTTGCATTGTCTTTCTATAATGTGACAACCCGTACTTTCAGGTCATTTCTCGACACAGTTCATGTCTCATTATTTCAACATTTATAGTAAACTTGGTTTACTTGTTTCAAATTCGCGTAACCTTTATGGTTTAGAGGCGAATTCATGATCATAACATCACGTACATTTCATATGGACTAAGATTAGTCTACATTTCGTTGATATCATTTGCATCACATTAATTCATTCATGACATTTCATTTCACATTCAACGCGTAATTTTTATATTTAGTAATCGTTATCGCGTGAGTTATTATTTTAACATTTAACCCGTTATTTTCAAAAATGATCCCGATGTATTTTTAAACTTACATTTAGTTTATAAAAACTATATTTTTAGTTTTCCTAGTGTTTCAAATTTATTTGGTACATAAATCGTTAAAGTTATATTATTACGACGTGTTTCTTAATAATTATACGATAATTATTTTATCACTCAAATTTCACAAGGAATGTATTTTTTTACAATTTTTATTATCTCATTACATTCTATTTTGATTTATTAAAAACTTACTTGTACCAAAAATCTACCATTTACCTTTACAAGTTACATTTTCCACATATTACTTACACTTTCTTATAATCCAACAAGTAAAATGAAAAAAAAAAAAAAAAAAAAAAGATATTTTGCTAGACAAATCTCCCCAAAATCCGGTTGGGGGAGGGTAGCATTAATGATGGAGTGGTTCTTTGATTGCTAAGATTTTCACTCAACTAAAAAGTCTACACTTACATGTATCTCATTCATTCACTTCACAATATTCACCTAGTAGCAAAAATATTATTTCTCCTTGTTTTCTCTCCATAAGAACCGGCCACATAGAGTGTTTCAAAGGGATCAAAAATTTTTCCAAGTTCAAGTGGTATAACAATTTAGTTAATACTCTTTCTAAGATTTTGAAATAAAAATCTAGAGTATTTAGGTAACCTTGGTTCTTATCACCTCATCATATACTAGTAAGCATGTTCTTTCATTTTCATGTTTCCTTTTTCATCTCATATGTTTCTTTTCATTTTTGGAGATAGTATGCATGATATGTGATTTATACCATTTTTCATGATTTATTGAGTTATATATACATATTGGTCATCCTATAAATATTCCCATGGTATTCTTTGGTCTTGATGGTGATTAGGAACCCATGACACCCTAAGAAGGTGTATGGTAGGATTAGATTAGTTTTGGAGTTGATTTGAAGGGATTAGAATAGGTTTTGTCCGAGAAAAACTATTTTTGATAACTATATATTTAGGTTCTGTCCTTAATTCGAATTTCTGGAAAAACCTACTGTTGGTACGAAACTTTGGCCTTGATATTTAGAAAATATACTTTAAAACGAATCCGTGGCCTTTTGAACGGATTAAAACGGACTTATAACGAAGAAGTTATGGATTTTTAAAGTTTGACGACGAAACGTACATTTTTCAGAAAATTCAGCATGCAGTTTTTAGTTTGTTCGGGTCAAAAACGAGCCTTAAGCTTCACAAATTATTTCGACTAGTCAAAAATATATTAGTTTACTTCGATACGAAGCTAAGGACGTATTATACGTAGAAAACGGATTTGAAACGACAAAGATATGCACGTTTTCATAAAGTTGCCGTAACTATTATTTTCTGAAAAATTATATTATTTCTACGATTCAAGTATTTCATTAGCTGTAAGGGCTATGTTTGCGGCAGTTTTTAACCATGATGTGAAACTTTTTGGAACAAATTGTCTTTTAGTAAAATCAAGTTCACCGGCCATATTTTTCAAAACAAAAAGCTGTTTGTCAAGCGGATTTATAATGAATTAATTACGGATGTTCAAACTTGGCCGAAACTCATTTTCTGCACACAATTAGCAAAAACCACCATCTTTAGCCCTTGATATCTTTATGATCGAGACCTTTTGGACGAAAACTCCTGAACTGAAACTTCTAGATATCGATACAAACTTTCCAAAACCGTCGAGTTCGTTCTCTAACGATCGACGTACACCGTTTTACGGCTAGTTTTCCGAAGCCATTTTTGTTGATTTCATGATTTTTCCGACGACATTGTTTTGCGACGAAAAGTAGTAATTTCACCAAAAATCATTATAAAACCATTGTAGGATGACACTTTGACGTAAAAACTTGTAAAGTCATTTTGAAGGGTCAAGACGTCAAACGAGTAATATTTTCAAAACCCGTAAATGGTATAAATAACATACGAAGTGCATGCATAGCATTACATTGCAACTCATGACATATCATATCATTGATAATAGGTCCCGGTTGACGCATTACATTATACCTCAGTGTACTCACTTTTGCCGTTATTCCAGTTTATCCAAGTGAGTTTCATAGCCCCTGCTTTTACTTGTTTTCATAACTGTTTTGGGGGAGATACATGCTCAACTACTTGATTTTATTTTTCACAAGTACTTTATATTTTTAAGGATAACTCCTATCATGATTACATCATTTCAAAACCGAATGTTGTACTATATAAATTGTTCTTGTTTGCGTGCTACGGTTCTACGTCGTATAACGTTCTAAATCAGTTGACTACTGATACATTGAGTTAGGTGCTAGTGATTATGTGCTATTGTTCTACTTCGAGTTAGGTACTATTGTGAATTCATTTGACGATGTGGGCTTGAACACAAACTATACATATCTTGGCAATGGGTTGTGAACACACAGGTTGCAAGTTTTGTATGGGCGGGACTTGGAACTGAGTGGATTCACAATGCCTTTGCTGCATAAACGATTTTGGAAGGCTTTACATTTCAAAACAAACTCTATGAACTCACTCAACCTTTGTGTTGACACTTTTAGCATGTTTTTATCTCAGGTTTCTAAGGCATTCACTTCATGGCATGCATTTGGACACATCATGGAGTCGCGATGACGACGCGTCTCACTTGGGTTTTACGTACTTTAAAACATCGTTTGAATTGTAACAAACTTATTTCCGCACAAGTTGATTTTCATTTGGGACCTACTTTGTAAACTCTGATTATTTTATTAAATCAAACGATGTATTTTCCAAACGACACTTTAGGTCGTTCAATATAACTGTGATTGTGATGCTATGATAGTCAATCCCCAGGAATTCCATTCCGCTGCAAAACAGGTAATTTGGGGGTGTGACAGATTGGCATCAGAGCTTCAGTTATAGAGAACTAGGTTGCATCATTGACCCTAGACTATAACTACATTATCATAGCATCTCATCATTTCATCATAAGTGCATGTTCACTTTGCATGCGATTTATACGTACATTTCTCGAGTTATTTACTTTCATTTCATATCGATTGTCACATGGATGCCCTTAAATGCCCATTCCATTATTCTTTCTTCATACTCTAATGTGGAGAATTCCTTGTCATTCCCTATCACAATTTTCACATCAATCGACTCATCACCGATAACGTTGAATACCGAGATAAACCTTTAAATAGGGCGAAGTCACTCTCACTCCTTTGTTTCACCACTAACATGTCGAGTTACACTTTATTCACACACTAAGTCACTAAACCACCATACATTTGAAGCACTTACAACATATCATAACCCATCTTTTTGGAACCCGTCGATCATTTTGAAAGATAACCTCAAACTTATCATTCTTATCACATTTCTTTGGAGCGTTTATTATTAACATCGGATTTTGCTACGTCTCACATTTCCTCTTGTTTTGAAGAAGATATGGCACCGAAGAAAGCCACAGCTGAAATGACACAAGCGGCTATTCAAAAGTTGGTAAGGGATAGTGTAGCAGAGGCATTAAGGATTGAAAGGGAAACGGTGACTGCTGCTGCTGCCGAGGCCGCGGCTGCTGCTGAAGCCGCAAAACTTGCTGTTGCTGCTGCCGTAAATGCAGGAGGGTCCGGGGTTAAAAGATGTTCGTACAAGGATTTCAAAAGTGGTGAGCCCACGAAGTTTAGGGGGACTGAAGGAGCCACGGCCATGGTACGATGGTTTGAAAAGTTGGAATCCGTGTTTTTGCTTTGTAATTGCCCGGATGATAGTAAGGTCAAATTTGCTACAAGTACATTACTCGATGGAGCATTGTCGTGGTGGAATTCATATGCTCAACCGATTGGAATGGAGAATGCTTTCAAGCTTACTTGGGAGCAATTTAAGGGTTTGGTGACTAAGAAGTTTTGTCCTCGTACGGAAGTCAAAAAGTTGGAGACCGAGTTCTATGAACTAGTAACTATTGGGTACGATATTGACACTTACATTCGGAGATTCCAAGAATTGGCCGCGTTATGTCCGTCCATGGTTTCTGATAATGAGAAGTTGCTAGAGGCTTTTATCGGGGGACTTCCCGAAGTGATTCAAGGAGATGTGACTTCATTCGATCCACAAACAATTGAGGAAGCTATTCGTGTGACTCAGAAGTTGATGGCACAAGTGCTGAAGAGAGGCAAGTATACCAACACCAACCAAAACAACAACAACCCCAACAACCGCACCAACTACATCAATAACCAAAACAACGACAACAACAACGATAACCAAATCAACAACAACAAAAGAAAATGGGAAAATGACCGAGGAGGTTACAATAACAACAACCAAAACCGCAAAACTAACCATCATCAACAACAGAATAGAAGACAAGAAGTCGCCAGAGTCTATGTTGCTGCACCAACAAAGGGAAGAGCTTATGCAGGAAACTTACCGCGATGCCACCAATGCACGCTACATCATAATGGTCCATGTGGTATATGTTTTAGCTGTCACAAAGTAGGACACCTTGCTAAGGACTGTAAGGGCAAGACCATAGTTACGTGCTTCGGATGTGGGGAACAGGGACACTATCGGAACCAATGTCCTCAAAACCAAGGTCAACAAGTCGAAGGTGCTCATGGGAATGTATATATGTTAGAAGGAGGAGGAGAAGCTCGTCAAGGTATCAACGACGCGGAAGACTGAAGAAGTTCTGAAACTAACAGTCTTATTTCTCCTTATGTACTATGTCGTACTAAGTTTATGTTGTCCATCGTATCCGAAACTTTATAACTTAAAGATGTACTACTTTTGCTAAACCACTCGTTGTAAAATATTCTCATCTATCGTACTTTATTTTCTTTCCAATTTGTTATCATTTACGAGGATTTTAATTCTTTTTACTTTAACTATTATTTTAACGACACTTCTCCATGTCTTCTCTCCTCGATGTTCATCACAATTTTTACACCGGTTGGCTTAACACCAAACATCATATGAGTCGATTAGTCCAAGCATTGCATAGTTACTCCTAAATTATACATAGCCTGATCACCTATGTCTAATTCAGGAAGAATCATGCAATGAAGGGAGTAGTAGTCTCATATGAGTAAGCAATTCCGTAATCGAGCCAAATTTTCAAAAGATTTTCTTCAAACCACTTGTTTCCAGTTTGATCCGCGTGACAGTTCTTGTTTGATGAGTTGCAAAGATCGAGCTAGAAACAAGTCGTTACCTAAACCGATTTAGCCTAATCTCATGACAGTTCTTGTTTGATGAGTTGTGAGATTAAGTAAAAATCGGTTACCAAAAAGTCTTTTGAGGGTTTTGCTCGAGAATGGGAAGGCTTGCCTCATCAAACCCTAACCCCGAGAGACCAACACGAACTGAATTCAGGGACTGAATTCCTTTTTGGATGGGCGAATGTGACAACCCGTACTTTCAGGTCATTTCTCGACACAGTTCATGTCTCATTATTTCAACATTTATAGTAAACTTGGTTTACTTGTTTCAAATTCGCGTAACCTTTATGGTTTAGAGGCGAATTCATGATCATAACATCACGTACATTTCATATGGACTAAGATTAGTCTACATTTCATTGATATCATTTGCATCACATTAATTCATTCATGACATTTCATTTCACATTCAACGCGTAATTTTTATATTTAGTAATCGTTATCGCGTGAGTTATTATTTTAATATTTAACCCGTTATTTTCAAAAATGATCCCGATGTATTTTTAAACTTACATTTAGTTTATAAAAACTATATTTTTAGTTTTCCTAGTGTTTCAAATTTATTTGGTACATAAATCGTTAAAGTTATATTATTACGACGTGTTTCTTAATAATTATACGATAATTATTTTATCACTCAAATTTCACAAGGAATGTATTTTTTTACAATTTTTATTATCTCATTACATTCTATTTTGATTTATTAAAAACTTACTTGTACCAAAAATCTACCATTTACCTTTACAAGTTACATTTTCCACATATTACTTACACTTTCTTATAATCCTACAAGTAAAATGAAAAAAAAAATATATATATATATTTTGCTAGACAAATCTCCCCAAAATCCGGTTGGGGGAGGGTAGCATTAATGATGGAGTGGTTCTTTGATTGCTAAGATTTTCACTCAACTAAAAAGTCTACACTTACATGTATCTCATTCATTCACTTCACAATATTCACCTAGTAGCAAAAATATTATTTCTCCTTGTTTTCTCTCCATAAGAACCGGCCACATAGAGTGTTTCAAAGGGATCAAAAATTTTTCCAAGTTCAAGTGGTATAACAATCTAGTTAATACTCTTTCTAAGATTTTGAAATAAAAATCTAGAGTATTTAGGTAACCTTGGTTCTTATCACCTCATCATATACTAGTAAGCATGTTCTTTCATTTTCATGTTTCCTTTTTCATCTCATATGTTTCTTTTCATTTTTGGAGATAGTATGCATGATATGTGATTTATACCATTTTTCATGATTTATTGAGTTATATATACATATTGGTCATCCTATAAATATTCCCATGGTATTCTTTGGTCTTGATGGTGATTAGGAACCCATGACACCCTAAGAAGGTGTATGGTAGGATTAGATTAGTTTTGGAGTTGATTTGAAGGGATTAGAATAGGTTTTGTCCGAGAAAAACTATTTTTGATAACTATATATTTAGGTTCTGTCCTTAATTCGAATTTCTGGAAAAACCTACTGTTGGTACGAAACTTTGGCCTTGATATTTAGAAAATATACTTTAAAACGAATCCGTGGCCTTTTGAACGGATTAAAACGGACTTATAACGAAGAAGTTATGGATTTTTAAAGTTTGACGACGAAACGTACATTTTTCAGAAAATTCAGCATGCAGTTTTTAGTTTGTTCGGGTCAAAAACGAGCCTTAAGCTTCACAAATTATTTCGACTAGTCAAAAATATATTAGTTTACTTCGATACGAAGCTAAGGACGTATTATACGTAGAAAACGGATTTGAAACGACAAAGATATGCACGTTTTCATAAAGTTGCCGTAACTATTATTTTCTGAAAAATTATATTATTTCTACGATTCAAGTATTCCCCTTTCTATTGCCGACGAAGCATAGATAAAAAATTATGACATGCATTACCTATCAACCATCCGATCAACACAGCAATAAATCTTGGCCACATAAATTAAAAGTCAACATGGTTTAACAAACTTTCCAAGCTTTTAGGGATTGAATTTCAGCATTATGCACGTTTCTCAATTAACATATTATGATAAGAACATATCTACATTTGCTTAACAAACTTTGAACATTTATTTGCTACTTTTGACTTTTAAAAGTGGCGCCATTTCTCTGGTATAGTGAGACTATATAAAGCATGACAACCTAGACTCATTGCATTGTCACTCTCAATCTCATTTCACTCTCAATATATCTATACTTGATATCATTATAATGTCAAACAATAAAAACTATCCCCTCCAATTTAATCTTCCAAACAATTTCCTCAATGAAACCACAATTGCACTCAAGAAACGAAAAAGTGAAGATAATATAGTTGCAATGTCTTTAAGGTTTGAAACCACAATTGCACTCAAGAAGGTGGGATATTCTTGAAACTTTACAGAACCTAAGCAAACACTTTCACTACATTCGAAAATAGTTATGAAAAAGGAAAAGAGACTTCATGATGGTCAAAAGCCAAATCATGCGTGCAGCTACACCTGCTGCAGCTTACTGCTGAGTACTACCACCCAACCCCGAGTTTAGTAGCTGGTTAGAAGACATTTAGATGTCACGGCTCTCCATTAAGCATCAAAACAATTTCTTAATGATTATAAACTGTGTTACTTTTAAACAAAACTACTAGAGATGAAAATATATAATCCAATAAACATACACAAAACCTAAAGAGGTAAGTCCGAATAAGCTTGCAGTTGTAGAGCGTTGTTACAGAAAAGAAGATACATCCACATACAAGCTCATCGATGGAGGACATCATGCATAGGTTAAATGAACATGCAGCAATGTAATAGCATATAAGGAAAAAATGGCTAAGATGGATATATGGCATTTTCTTCACCTGCTCACCCTGTTCTCACGAGTCTCTTATTTTAGAGACCATTAAGTGCATTTTGTCATTTTTGTTGTATTATCTCATAAAAAGAAATCAATAGTTGCAATGAAAATTTTTAGTATGCTTTTTATGTCTTTGAGGTTTAGAATTTGAAAATCCTAATATATACGTAACAATATCAAAAAGCACAAATATCAACGAAAGCGACTTGGCATCCTTATACTTATTTACTGAAGGTTGAATATTCAACAAAAAGTTCGGACTACTTGGCATCCTTATATTCAACAAAAACTAACATGGCTTTCTATGTCTAAAAGTTTGAAATTTTGCATTATCATAAGCCTTATTTACACCTGGTCTATATCATAAGCGTCATTTTGTTTCCAGCTTTTATAAAACTTACACAGTAACATGTCTTATTTTGTTGATACATGTGTAGATAAAAGATTGTCAAGTCTAGGGATGATTATATTGGGGCAAATATGAAAATCCTAAATACAGTAACATGACTTATATTCAACCGTATACAAATTTTCTAAAATCTCAGGTGCACCGCAACTGACGACGACCGTGCCAACACAATATAATTCCATTTGAACCTTCCAATTGTTGAGGCTGCCGCATATAACAACAAGTGATATTTAACACGCGTTTATTGTCATTTCTTATTTGAACCTTCCCATCGTAAGAACTAATACAGTTTTCAGCAACGAGCAATTCGCTCAATTTTTTATTTGCATGTTTAATTTTATCAACGTACGTAGGCCGGCTACTTTGAACTTCAATCATCTTCTATGATTATATCTTATGTTTCTATGATATCAACTAATATGTTTTCTTGGTTTATTTATGTTGGTTTTTTATGTTTGTGTTGATAGATAATATATGTTGTTTACATATTCATTCTTAGGTTGTCGTAAAGAAAACAATAAGTTGAATTTTTACGCGTGACCCGTGCAACGCACGGGTATTACACTAGTTTCATTAGCTGTAAGGGCTATGTTTGCGGCAGTTTTTAACCATGATGTGAAACTTTTTGGAACAAATTGTCTTTTAGTAAAATCAAGTTCACCGGCCATATTTTTCAAAACAAAAAGCTGTTTGTCAAGCGGATTTATAATGAATTAATTACGGATGTTCAAACTTGGCCGAAACTCATTTTCTGCACACAATTAGCAAAAACCACCATCTTTAGCCCTTGATATCTTTATGATCGAGACCTTTTGGACGAAAACTCCTGAACTGAAACTTCTAGATATCGATACAAACTTTCCAAAACCGTCGAGTTCGTTCTCTAACGATCGACGTACACCGTTTTACGGCTAGTTTTCCGAAGCCATTTTTGTTGATTTCATGATTTTTCCGACGACATTGTTTTGCGACGAAAAGTAGTAATTTCACCAAAAATCATTATAAAACCATTGTAGGATGACACTTTGACGTAAAAACTTGTAAAGTCATTTTGAAGGGTCAAGACGTCAAACGAGTAATATTTTCAAAACCCGTAAATGGTATAAATAACATACGAAGTGCATGCATAGCATTACATTGCAACTCATGACATATCATATCATTGATAATAGGTCCCGGTTGACGCATTACATTATACCTCAGTGTACTCACTTTTGCCGTTATTCCAGTTTATCCAAGTGAGTTTCATAGCCCCTGCTTTTACTTGTTTTCATAACTGTTTTGGGGGAGATACATGCTCAACTACTTGATTTTATTTTTCACAAGTACTTTATATTTTTAAGGATAACTCCTATCATGATTACATCATTTCAAAACCGAATGTTGTACTATATAAATTGTTCTTGTTTGCGTGCTACGGTTCTACGTCGTATAACGTTCTAAATCAGTTGACTACTAATACATTGAGTTAGGTGCTAGTGATTATGTGCTATTGTTCTACTTCGAGTTAGGTACTATTGTGAATTCATTTGACGATGTGGGCTTGAACACAAACTATACATATCTTGGCAATGGGTTGTGAACACACAGGTTGCAAGTTTTGTATGGGCGGGACTTGGAACTGAGTGGATTCACAATGCCTTTGCTGCATAAACGATTTTGGAAGGCTTTACATTTCAAAACAAACTCTATGAACTCACTCAACCTTTGTGTTGACACTTTTAGCATGTTTTTATCTCAGGTTTCTAAGGCATTCACTTCATGGCATGCATTTGGACACATCATGGAGTCGCGATGACGACGCGTATCACTTGGGTTTTACGTACTTTAAAACATCGTTTGAATTGTAACAAACTTATTTCCCACCCCCCCCCCCCGAAAAAAAAATTCTCCCGCCAAAAAAAAAAAAAAATTTTGGCAATATTTTTTTTTCCCGCCAAATTTTTTTTACTGCATCCTAGTTATAAAGTTACTGCATCACAAATCATAATTTTAGTGCATTAAGGTTATAAATTACTGCATCACAGTTATAAAGTTACTGCATCACAATCATAATTTTAGTGCATTAATGTTATAACATTGATTTTAGTGCATCATAGTTGATGCACTTAACTATTAACTATGATGCAGTAACTTATTATAAAGATGCACCAAGACTTATTAGTGCATTAAGGTTATAAGTTACTGCGTCACAATTATGATTTTAGTGCATTAAGGTTATAAATTACTGCATCACAGTTATAAAGTTATTGCATCACAATCATGATTTTAGTGCATTTAAGGTTATAACCTTGATTTTAGTGCATCATAGTTGATGCACTGAACTATTAACTTATAATAAAGATGCACCAAAGCTTATTAGTGCATTAAGGTTATAAGTTACTGCATCACGGTTATAAATTTACTGCATCATAATCATGATTTTAGTGCATTAAGGTTATAAATTACTGCATCACAATTATAATTGTGATGCAGTATTTTTATAACTGTGATGCAGTAATAAATTTTAGCGGGAAATTTTTGGTGGGAATTTTTTTTTGCCAAAAAAAAATTTTTTTTGGCGGGAAATTTTTTTTTTTGCGGGGGGGGGGGGGGGTGTGGGTGGGGTGGGGGTGACACATGTCACATGACATGGCATGGTGATGTGGCAAAGGTGACACATGTCACCTCCAGATGCCTTCTCATTCTTTTCATTATAAGAAACTTTTCATTTTAACCCTACCCTATATATATATATATATATATATATATATATATATATATATATATGTGTGTGTGTGTGTGTGTGTGTGTGTATATACATATACATACATATACATATATATATATATATATATTTAATTTAGGTCTCCCTAACACCAGAGAGTTACCCGACTCCATAACTTGTCATAAAATTGCCTCTCACATCATTCCTCCATCTTGGAAAAGGACCTTGCAGGCTATGGAGTTCTCTAAACTCTGCGATCTTCATGAAAAGAGCTACATTAGGCAAGTGGCTCTGGATAATTTTTTTAAAGAGATGACGAGGGAAGCGATGAGGGTTGCAGAAGAGTCCAAGGTTGAGTTAGATAAAGCTCGAGCAAGGGAAAGGGTTAGGGAGGGGAAATTAAAGCTGTTTTAGGTGAAGGTTGGTGAAGCTTCAAGTGATGTGGAAAAGACTGAGTTTGTTATGGGTCTTCGCAAGGAGACTGAGTCTTTGAAAGGTGACCTTCAAGAACATCAGGGAGACTATGGGAGGATGGTGATGGAAGAGAAGAAGTGGCCAGGCTACAAAGAAAAGGCTGTTGTGTTTGAGGCTAAATTTCAAGGCATGGAGAAAGAGAGAACCAACTTTGAGACCATAGAAGTTAAACTTCGTGAAGAGTTGGACAGCCTGCAGCTTCAATGTGAGTTTCTGGAAAAGGATAGGGCATATGTTATTTCGAAGGTGGTGCTCTATGTAGCTATGGAGCTTATCCATAGTGACGAGGTTGGGAAGTTGGTTGGCTAATTGACAAGGGCTGTTGTTTTTCATGGAAGATGTACAACATTGGAAGAAGTTGCCGCTACTGGAAAACCTGTGGACCTTGCAAAGATGAGCAGCTACCGACCATCTGCCAAGCGAGAATTTGATGATGCGGGAAATGCCTTTGCTTTGGCAGGGTACCCCTTCCTTCTTGAGGTAACCTCTGATCCTTCGACATCCGTTGTGTGCCAGCAAGAAGACTTCTACCATGAAGCCTGCTACTTCGGCTCCTCTGGTCTCCTCCAAGAAAGAAGGTGTTGCCTCTATAGTATCTCCTCATAAGGAAGTTACCATTTACATCCCTCCATCTCCAAAAGAAACAACTCCTGCACAAGAATGAAGGTTTCCATGTTGCATATATTTGGCCCCGAGGGTGGTGTGTACCCCTCATAAGACAATTTATTTACTTTTCTTCATGTAAACAATTTACCTCTTATTTTGTTGAGGCTTCGACCCTTTTTATGGTTGAAAGGCTCTGACCTTTTTGGTATATATATATATATATATATATATATATATATATATATATATATATATATATATATATATATATATATATAATCTAGATCAAGTAAGATCAAACTTAAAGTTGTTAAAATGAGATCCCACTAAAAGTTCTTACAACAAAAATAACTTTCTTATTACTACAACTAAAATTGTTAAAGTTTCGACAGATTTCTTTTTAAAATTTACAAAACCTAGGTGATACACTTTGATTAGAAGTGTAATATGTATCAGGTTTTTGTATGTGTATCCTGTTTTGGAATATTTATTGGTGTAATGTGTATCACTAATCCAAATTCATTTATCATTTGGTTATTAGTTGTTAAAATGTTAATTTGTATTAAAATGTTAATTTGTATTAAAATATTATTTTTTTGTGTATTATTGCTAAAATTGTTATTTATAAATGTTTTAGTGGTTTTTTATACTAGATCTTATTTTTACAATTTTAAGTTTGATCTCACATTAACTCTCCCCATATATATATATATATATATATATATATATATATATATATATATATATATATATATATATATATATATATATATATATATATATATATATATATATATATATATATATATTCTAAATCAAATAAGATAAAACTTAAAGTTGTTAAAATTAGATCCAACTAAAATTTGACAAGTGGCATTCTCCTTACAACAAAAATAAATTTTTTATTAACTACAACTAAAATTGTTAAAGTTTCGATATATTTCTTTTGAAAATTTACGAAACCTAGGTGATACACTTTGATTAGAAGTCGAATGTGTATCAGGTTTTTGTAAGTGTATCAGGTTTTGGAATATTTATTAGTGTAATGTGTATCAGGTGTATCACCAATCCAAACTCATGTATCATTTGGTTATTAGTTGCTAAAATGTTAACTTGTATTAAAATATTATTTTTTTGTGATTATTGCTAAAATTGTTATTTATAAATGTTTTACTGGTTTTTTAGACTAAATCTTATTTTTACAACTTTAAGTTTGATCTCACATTAACTCTTTCATATATATATATATATATATATATATATATATATATATATATATATATATATATATATATATATATATATATATATATATATATATATATATATATATATATATATGTATATATATATATGTATATATATATATATGTATATATATATATATGTATATATATATATATATATATATATATATGTATATATATATATATATATATATATATGTATATATGTATATATGTATATATGTATATATGTATATATATATATATATATATATATATATATATATGTATATATGTATATATATATATATATGTATATATGTATGTATATACGTATATATATATATATATATGTATATATGTATATATATATATATATATATATATATATATATGTATATATATATATATGTATATATATATATATGTATATATATATATATATATATATATATATATATATATATATATATATTGAGTTACGATCGAATAAGAAGATTACTTAAAATAAGAAGGAATAAGAAGAGCTATAACCGCAAATCCGAGATGCACCGACCTAAATTAGATGCATCCCTGTAATCTTAGATGAATTATAACGCACAATAGTGTGCTTTCTAGCTTTTAATCAGATGCATATACGTATATTAGATGCATTTCAAGATTTCTCTTATTTTTTGTTCCTCTGCAGGTGCCAAAATCATGAAAATCAATTTGCACCATCTATTGTTAGGATTTAGTAAATTCAGGTATTAAAGTGTCGGTCACCTCAAGTATATGTAATCGTTAGAAAGCTCGTAGTCGTAGTTATTTTATGATTCAGTAGTATTTAGTTATGTAACACCGTGGAGGACGGACGGGTCTTTACCCACTGTATGCCTGATCCACAGCCCGTCAGGTGGCGTTTTATGTAAGGACTATAAATACTCTCTACCTCCCAAGGTAGAGAGTTGGAGCTTATAATAAGATTTTTCTTTCTCTCACTAAAGTTCCCAACCTCTAACTTTCTCTCTCTAAAACATCATTTGTACGCCTACTTGTGATTATGGTTTAGTGTGTTTGTGAAATCCAATATGTTACAAATGGTATCAAGAGCCATGGTTTGATCATCTCTTACATATCCTTGGATTTCTAGTGGTTTTTAGATGGTTTTAGAGTTTGAAAAAGTTTAGTGGTTTTTGCATCATTTGGATCATTTCTAGTGTTAAAGTTTGAATCTTGGGTGTAGTTTTGTGTTTAGAATCATTGTATGTGCTTGGGTTTTGATTTGGTAAGCTAGAATCATCGTGGTTGGGTTGTTTTTGGATTGAAAAGTGTTTTTTTGAAGTTTTTCTTGGTAGCGACTTGGTTCTCGTTGTGAATTTCATCATAGCGACTTGCTTCAGAAAAAGGTAGTGAGTTGTAGTGCTTTTTGGTAGCGACTTGGTCCTAGCGACTTGTCTATTGAGACAAGCCGACAAATAGTACAAGTTAGTGGATTCTCCACTACGGCTAGCGACTTGGTGAGGTTAGCGACTTGCTTCAGAAATTGTTAGCGAGTTGTAGTATAAATTGTTAGCGACTTGATACTAGCGACTTGGATACTTAGCGAGTTGCTCTTTAGCGACTTGTGTTTAGCGACTTGGTTCATAGCGACTTGTGCTTAGCGACTTAGTGACTTAGCGACTTGTTCTCAAGGTTTATAGCGACTTGTCTCTAGCGACTTGTTGACTTTTCCCGACAAAACTCCAAACGGCTATAACTTTTGATCCGTAACTCCGTTTTCAGCGTTCTACCCATCAAAACGACCTTGAGAACGAGGAGAATGGCACGCCGAATGAACCAGTTCATTCGGGTCAACCCTCGAGGCCTAAATCCGCTCCGAATAGAAGTTATTGAGGTTTTTAAGTTTTTAGACCTAAATTTCTCCGTAAAATCGTGCATCAAACAACCCAAATCACAACCAAACAACATCTCTGCTAATCCTACATAAGTCCTAACACACAATTGTCTATCATTGTGTCTATCCATCTGTTATCTTAACACGTTCTATACGTTCTATTGGCATTGCTTAACGGTTTGGTCTTGATTTTAGTAAAATCCCGCGAAAGATTCTATTTCTCGGTTTAAATCATAGACTTGTAAAATCCCGTGCACGTCAACATCATGCCTAACGATTCGGATTCAGTTGTATCTAAGATACTCAGTTTATACGACGTGACCAATGAACAGAAGATACCCAACAATGTACTACAGACTATCGTGTTTGAGTCAGATAATGCTAAAATGGAATCTTCGTGCTCAAATTCACAAGAGAAAGAGGTGCACCAGCCACAACCTGTGCAAGTTAATGCAAAGGAACGCTCCATGGAAGCTTCAAATTTACCCAAGATAGAGGTACACCAGCCACAACCTGTGCACGTTAATGCAGAGGAAAGCTGCATGGAAGTTTCTGGTATACCTAACTGTGCATCTTCTACTCAAAATGATGATTATGAGTTGCATGAGTACTCTGCATTTATCCCTGAGGATTCCCTTACCACTAAGCTTAACATATATAAGGATCAAGTTGCCATCTATGAACAGCGTCCTAAATTTGAGCTGACCACACGTGAGTAGGAAATGGATTGCCAAATGCATACATTAATAAGAAAAAGTAACTTAAGGGAAGAAACATTAAAACAAGAGTTAAATTCCTTAAAGAGAAACTTAGGGTGTGTTTGTTTTTAAAAAAAAGGTCTTACTGGCCCTCTTACTCCCTCTTACTCTTACCAGTAAGAGGAGGGCAGACGTTTTGCTTGTTTGTTTTTTTCTTTTGAGTAAGACCCAGTTAGACATATAACATCTTACTGAGTAAGAGGTGGGGGACTTGTCTTACTACCTCTTACTCGTTTTGTAAACTTTATATAATAAATTTGATTGTTTATTAACTATGTTATATTTATGATAAAAAGTCTTGTTTCATATTTACATAAGTTACTTATTATCGCATTGCGTTGGTTTAATAAACAAATTGCAAAAACGAGCACTTCAAATCATTCGGACAATTATACAAAAACAAACAACATTATTTCGTTCAGATTTAGACTTTCTAGCCATCTCTTACTAGTAAGATGTGGTAGTCAGATTCAGACCCAAAACATCTTAATGAAACAAACACAACCTTAATAAAACTGCTAAGCAAAAACAAGAACTTCAAGAAAATGTAAAAGTGCTTAAGCAGGAGTTCAAACAAAAGGAATCAAAACTTTTAAATGATTTTTCCAACCTTAAAACTGTAAAGAACAAACTTGAAAACAAGTTGTATGTACAAGGCAACACCATTCAGACTGCTCACATGATCACTAAGCATAGAGTATTAAGCGATAAGCATAGTACTGGCCTTGTAGAATAACCCAATCCTGAGTATGGTAAGAAAGCAAAAGCTGCTCAAAAAGTGATCTATGATGGTAATGAAATCCTTAAGCCTAGACAAATGCCTACTTGGTTAGAATGCACCTTAATCAGCCTTTATGTAGTTTACCAACTATTTGTTGATTTTGAGAAAACGTGTAAAAAGAGAATCACACCTACTGGGATAACTGAAAGGGAAAGGGGTTTTGAGCAAACTAAAGAATGCTATTTAACTGAAGTCATGCCTTTCTTTAAGCAATTAAAAAGTCAATTTGAGAGTCTTAAAAAGGGGATAAACTCAGATATTAAATAAATGGAAAAGGAATTTGATGCAATGATAGTTGAGGTCAATGATTATGAACGGGAACTCAAATATAATGAAATTGAAAGGAAGAATTTGCATATCTTAAATGAGAACTTGATTTTGAGTTGTGTTACTCAAGATGTGTTTTACACTGTTACTAAGCTTTCTATTACTGCTTCTCAATTTCATGAAATGTCTGTTGCATTGAAAGTATCCCAGGATCGTGTCATTGAGCTTGAGACAAAAAATTCAAAATTGAATGATAAAATCGAAAATGACGATCATGATAACTTGGTCAAACATTATTCTAAATTAGAAGTTGAATATCTTGGTTTACAATTAAAATATCAACATCTGAAAGAAAATGTTAAAACTTCAAATATCAAGACATCTTCGAATGCTCTTGAGTTTGATGCAGTTTTTGAAATCAACAAACGTGATGAACAGATTCGAGCTCATTGCCACACGATCAACAGATTGAAATTCCAGATTTCACAATTGAAAGATGAAAGGAATGAAGTGACTGGCTCCCGAATACCTCCACCTTTAGATTCTCAGAATTTCCAACTTCAAAACATTATTGATAAATTGCAAAAGGAAAATGAATGTTTTAAAGCTGAAATTTCAAAAGTTAATGATCAAAACAAAGAGTTATGTGATTCATTCAAAGTTAATCATGATAAACATATTGAAAAGGTAACTTCTTTGCTTAACGATATTGAGAATCTGAAGTGTGAGGTGAAAGGGAAATTGCCAATCCCTAATTGCAAATATTCTGTTCCAAAGGTTCCTGCTTGTTATAAGTATCCTATTGATATGTTATATATTCCTCCCCCTCTTAGGAATAATGAAATGGCACATAAAACATATCTAACACAACTTAAGGATAGTTTAAAGGGCCTCCGTGAGATAGTAGAGGATGATAGATTAGATAAGCCTTTTGATAGTGCAATCAGTTATGCCTGCATGGATGCCAAATGATCTTAGGAACTCTTAGAGTATGTAATTGTCACAAGTCTGAAAGCGAGTAATAGGTGAGATAGAATAGTTGCACCCAGTTCTATGCCTAAGGATAAGAATGTGACTCTTAATGTGCCTCTGAAAGCCTCAGAACCCAACACTTCTAGACCAGAAAATCAAATGGCACTAAAACAAACTAAGGCTCCCGTCATCACTTCTATTGATGTTAATATTGACACTAAAGTTAGCGGGTCAAAACCTTGTAGCAATACAAAGAAGGATATAATTTTGCTGACTAAAAGTGATCATGAGAAGAAAGTGAAAGAACACCATAGGGAAAATAAGTTTGACTTGAACAAAAAGAAGCGTGTTGGTTCTAGTATTAGCTCTAAGCTTACTGAAATTAATTCGAAGTCTTATGATGTCTGCAAAACCTGTAAAGAATGTCTATCTTCTGGTAATCATGATAAATGTGTTGTGTTATTTCTGAGATCTAAGAATCATACCCCAGTTAAGAAAGTTTGGAAAGCGAAACAGATTAAGCAATCCTAGAAACCTACAGGGAAGGTTTTTACCAATGTAGGATTTCAGTGGAAGCCAACAGGTCGAATATTCACGAATGGCAAACCTTGCCCATTAACTAGATCCACTATGCCTAGAGTAGTGCCTGTTAAGGTTTGGAAGCCAACTGGTAGAATAATCCCATTAAGCACAAAATGTCCCTCGACTAAGTCTGATGCTTCTACTAGTTCAGCTCCTAGTGACAATGGCATTGCACCTAGGGTTTCTGCTGATTCAAAGATTGTTTGTGCTAACCAAAAGGACCCCATGAGCACGTGGGGATCCAATGTTTCCAATTCTCTGTCTTCGTCTGTTGTCCAAAGCAGGTCGTACAAATCGTCCCTTGGTATTTGGATTCGGGCTGCTCTAAACATATAACTGGGCTCTAAACAATGACGTCTGTTCACATCAGTTCAGGCCTCGTACTTCATCATTATGGCGTCTTGTTGGGTTCACTAAATACCCAAACCCCTTAATCTTGGATTTGAATAGAAAATATCCTAAGTGTTTAATTCGTTAAACACAATCAGGTCACTGAGCGCATAGTCTCTCAGTGAGCCATCTTCAGGATACTTAGTACGAGGCAAAGTATCAGCCTCTCCACTCTGCAAGGCGGATCTTAAAGGGTGAAGACTAAGTCAAGAAGAAGATGGTGGATTCAGTGAGTGATGACAATAACTCACTGAATCCCTACGACTCCTCTCCAGCTGTTAAACACTGAAGACAAATGAAGGAAGAGACTGAAGTCCTTAAAGACTGAAGAATGAGCTGGATAAAGCGGGAAAGTTTTACCCAGATAAAACTAAGTCCCTCAAGTCTTTATCCAGTCTACGCATGGTCACAATCTTCTAAAATCATATCTTTCCATTTATAGTAAGCGGCGATTCTCTGTCAAAGGAAATAGTCTCGCCGCCTACTATAAATAGAAAGACAAACAGTAATTGAATCCTTCATGATTCATGTTTGCTGAGTTCTATGTTTTTGTCTTCTAGGTTAAAGTTAAATATCATACTTGTATAAATAGCATAAGAAGAAGAGTGAAAAGTTTTAAGCTTGTGAATTGTAAAAACACACATACACACAAGCCAACTTTTCACTCCTCCAAATACAACTTTATCCTTGAGCTAGCTCAGTGGGTTCTAAGAGTTGTGCTTAGACTTAGCCTAAGCTTAGAGAGGAGTCACCCAAACTTTTTCATTTCAATCCCAAGTACTATTCCGCAAGTACTTGGGTAACGTATTCTTTTGATTTATTTCTAATAAGAATATGATGTTGAAAATTACCTCGTGTGTTTTACTTATGTTAATTTCAGTCATTATTCACTGTTAATATTGTTTTACGTACTTAATTGATTTTAAACAATAGTGAATAGGGAACAACAAGTGGTATCAGAGCCAGGCTAATTATAAAACTCATTTTTAGGCCGCTCTAAAAGTTTTTAAATTAGGATCCTATATGGCTGAAATTGATGTACCCCAACTAGTCGATAAAAAGGGTGGAGCTTTCTCAGCTGTTGCCCCTAGACTTGAAGTTGGAAAATTCAACAAATGGAAAAATCGTATGCTTTGCTATTTGATTGGGATGGAACCTTATTATATCAAGTGTATAAATGAAGGTCCATTTGTCCCAAAGACTGCTGAAGGTTTGCCCAAACCTGAAGCTCAGTGGACCCAGGATGAAAGGAGAGTGGTCAACCAGGACCAAAGACTCAAAAGTATCATCATATCATGTCTCCCTGATGATATAATGGAGTCAGTTATAAGCTGTAATACAGCTAAACAAACCTGGGATGACCTAGTCCATAGCCATGAGGGTCCGTCAGATACCAAGGAAAATAGGATAATGGACCTGAAACTTGAGTATAATACCTTCAGGGCTAGGGACTCAGAAACACTCTCTCAAACTTACACCCGTTACAAAACCCTTTTAAATGAACTAGCTAATGATGGTGTTAAGTTGTCCAAACATGAGATTAATGTTGGTTTTGTCAACTGTCTTCCTGAGAAGTGGTTAAACTTCTCTTAGGGACTTAGAAATGCAAATCATATCCAAAACCTTGATCTTCCTGAAATTTATGGGAAATTTGTCTATGAGGAAAACCTCATCAACAGACGATACCCTGACTTAAAGAAGTCTCAGGATGTCAAGAAGTCCCTGACCACCTCCTCACCTATGTCAACTGCTTTCTTTTCTAACAATGTGGTTCAAGATTTTCAAGAAAACTCTGATGATGAGCCTGATGAGAGATCATGTGAGGAGTACTTAAATGACCTGAACGTTGAATTTCAGGAAAGAGCAATCCTTGCAAACTCTCGAAGGTTTATTAAAAGAAACAAAGGTTTTTCAACGGCTAAAGCAAATGAGGACACTGAATGCTTTAAGTGTCACAAAAGAGGTCATTTTGCAAAGGACTGTTTTTCAAAAACAATTTCTGAACCCTCTTACAGACCATCAAGCTCAAATCATTCCTCAGGCTTTACCAAATTTCAACCTAAAATCTATCAGTCTCATCAAAACTTTCAAAATAAATCTGACCAGAACAAAACAATAGATTTTGAAGCTAAGTACAGAAAAATCAAAGCTAAGCTTGCATTGCTTGAGGCCGGTCCCTCAGAACCAAAAAGTGTTCAATCTGTGCAGGGTAAAAACAAATGTCTTGTTGTTGAAACCTTCGACTGGGATGAAGAGCCAGTCTCATCAGATGACGAAATGGTGCATGTCAGCGCACTGATGGCCCTCTCAGAGGAAGACAAGCTAGCTGTTGGAAAGAATCATGCCAGAAATGGAGAATGGGTTAACATCACAATGAAGAAGGTAAATATTTTACTTTCTATGGATGATGACTCTGATTGGCAGTCTTATATGAACTATATCAATGTTGACCTTAAGTTTGTAGAAGAGCAGCGATTAAATCTTTTTTCTAAGTACAACAAGTTAGGTTTTGAATTGAATAAGTGTAGAGATGAATTACTTCTGTTTAAACAAGCTAAGCTTGAGGCTGTCACTTTACAAATTCAAAACACTGAACTAGTCAAAAGAAATCAGGCTCTTCAAGATGAACTAAAAAGGGAAAAAGATATCATTGAAGGTTGGACTGCTAAGAATCCAAAGGTCTTTGATGCTGTGGGTGCCCCCAGTAGCAAAAAGAGAGGCATAGGTGAACACCATCTCACTGACTCTCGCAACAAAGACAAGAGTCCCAAACCATTTGTGTCTGGTGGCATGATTACCAGTATGTTGACTATTCCCAAGCCCAGTGACTGGATTGAAAGACTTAATCCTGAGAGTAAGCTTCCCAACTTTGACTCTGGAAAAATTCTAGAGCCTGAAAGTCAAGCTCTAAAGAGCATACTTGGACTCCCTGATATGTCTAGTAGTACTGAACACATCTCTGAGTCTGAAGATGAATCTCAAGCACCCCTTCCACCTTTGGAACCTCTTCAGGGTGCTGATCCTAGCTCTGAGCTTACGCCATTACATTACAATCCACACTCTCCTAAAGAAAGGTCTGGACTTGGTAGAACCATTTTGAAAAGACAATCAAAACCAACTCAACTAGAATTCACCCCCACTGATAATTCCACATCCTCTGTCCACACTGAAGCTGATCAGATTCAGCAACTGACTGAACTTGTGAGGAAGCTAACTGACAAAATGGAATCTATTGAAAAGGTCCCTGAACCTATCAAGGAGACAAAGTCAGCTTCCTCTAGTTCTTCAAAGTCAAAAGCCACCACCAAAAACAAGCAGAAGTGTGATCTATGCCACTATACCAGTCATACCACTGACAATTGTTATAGAATCCTTTTTTGCATGATCTGTAAAAAGGATGATCACATGACTGCTGACCACTTGCAATATGTGAGTTCTCTCAGTCAAGAAAACTACACAAAAGTTGGTCATCAGTATGCTTCTTCATCCAAAGCTCAAAAACTGAGAGCAAAGCCTTTTCCTCCTTGCCCACACTGTGGCTTTAATGATCATCGCCCTGATGATTGTCTTATGAACATATGCTGTGATATTTGCGGCAACACGGCTCATAAGACATCTCAGCATGACAACGTCATCCATGCAAGGAGAAGTTCAAAACAACCAAAATCCACTGAGTCATCCTCAATCTCTAAATGCAAAACCTGTGGTAGCTCATTGCACTCCACCACTGACCATGAATCAATTGCTCAATTCAAAGAGACCATGAGACCCAAGCCCACTAGTAAGTGGGTCACGAAGAGAAACTAATGTTGTTTACTACTTGTGCAGAGGCATGCCAGGGAGCCTATCTGGCATCTGGACAGTGGATGCTCAAGAAGCATGACTGGTGTAAAGGAATATCTGCACAAGTTTGTAAAAGAACCAGGACCCAAGGTAGTGTTTAGTGATAATTCATCATGTCCCACTGAAGGTTATGGTTCAGTAAACTACAATGGAATAGTTTTCTCTAGAATAGCTTATGTCAACGGTCTCAAATACAATCTCATCAGTGTCAGTCAGCTATGTGATGCAAAGTACATTGTCCAATTCAATGACAAACAAGGTACCATTTTTAATGCCAACAAGGAAGTTGTGTTGATTGCTCCTAGGAGAGATGATGTTTATGTCTTAGACATGTCAACGCTCTCTAAAGATGGAACTTGTCTCTTTGCCAAAGCCACTGAAACCATCAACTGGCTGTGGCACAAGAGACTCTCACACTTAAACTTTAAAAACCTCAACAACTTGGCAAAACAAAACAAGGCCCTTGGCTTACCATCACTGGTTTTTGCAAAAGATAAACCATGCTCAGCCTGTGAAAAAGGCAAACATCAAAGAGCATCCTTCAAAACCAAGCAAAACTTCTCCATCAAAAGCTGCATTCACCTCTTGCATATGGATCTCTTTGGACCAGTTAGTCCTAGATCAATCCAGCATGAGAAGTATACACTTGTCATTGTCGACGAGTTTTCAAGGTACACTTGGGTATACTTTCTTTCCAAAAAGAGTCAGGCAGCTAATACTATAATGTCATTCATCAGGAACATTGAAAACCAGAATGACATTACAGTGAAACAAATTAGAACTGACAATGGTACTGAATTTAGAAATACTGAGCTTGAGAGTTTCTGTGATGAGAAGGGAATCTCCCAAAATTTCTCATCTCCTTATACCCCTGAACAAAATGGGGTAGCTGAAAGGAAAAACAGAACTCTCATCGAGGCTGCAAGAACCATGTTAAATTGCTCAGCCCTCTCAAAGCATTTCTGGACTGAAGCAGTCAAAACAGCCTGTTACACTCAAAACAGGTCAACCATTGTAAAAAGACATAATAAAACCCCATAGGAGATATTCAAAGGTAGACTTCCTAATATCAGCTACTTTCATGTATTTGGATGTCCTGTGTTTATTCATAATCACAAGGATCATCTAGGAAAGTTTGATGCTAAAGCTGATGATGGATACTTTCTAGGTTACTCACTGATCTCCAAAGCCTTCAGGGTGTTTAACACAAGGAGACAACAAGTTGAGGAAACCTTTCATGTCACCTTTGATGAAAGTGTCGAAAGCATTAGGTTCTCCAACACCTCAGTTGAGGAGATAGGAATTGATAACTCTTCAAGATATCCTCCTGATGAGTTTAACACTGAAATCAATTCCTCATACCAAGCTAATGCTGACATCTCATATTATGTCTTACCTTACAATCTGTCACAACCAACCATCAGTGAATTCACTGATAACCAATCTGTCCCTGATGAGATAGGTAACACTGAACCAAATGTTCAGGACCCTGTGATTCATGAAACCCAACCTGAACAAGACATCTCAACAGATGCTCTTGATGATACTTTGGTTCAAATACCTGAACTCACCCCTATGTCACCAGTGGCTTCTTCAAGCTCAGATCCTAGACCACAAAGTAAGTGGACAAGAACTCAGGACATTGAGCTTGTAAACATTATTGGTGAACCCACTGAAGGCATGCTCACTAGAAGCATGGCTACTAACTTAACTGCAGCTTCAGCCAATGAATGTCTATATGTTGATTACCTATCAGAAATAGAACCCAAAAGTGTCACAGAGGCTCTAAAATACCCAAGCTGGGTTCAGGCTATGCAAGAAGAACTGCAACAGTTTGATAAGAACAAGGTCATGACCTTGATCAAATGTCCTCAGGATGTAGTAGTCATAGGAATGAAGTGGGTTTTCAGAAATAAAACTGATGAAAACGGCACTGTCATTAAAAACAAAGCCAGACTTGTAGCCAAAGGTTACAGTCAACAAGAAGGCATTGACTATGATGAAACATTTGCTCCTGTTGCAAGAATGGAAGCCATCAGGATCTTCCTTGCATATGCCTCCTACATGAACTTCAAAGTTTATCAAATGGATGTAAAAAGTGCATTCCTAAATGGTGAACTCAAGGAAGAAGTTTATGTTCAACAACCACCAGGCTTTGAAAATAGTGAATTCCCTGACTATGTCTGCAAGCTTGATAAAGCCCTTTATGGTCTAAAACAAGCTCCCAGGGCATGGTATGAAACACTCTCAGCCTTCCTCATTCAAAACAAGTTTGTCAGAGGCAAGATAGACAACACATTGTTTATCTACAGGACAAAACTTGATGTCATACTGGTTCAAGTATATGTTGATGACATCATCTTTGGCTCTACTAACTACACTCTTTGCAAACAGTTTGAAAGACTGATGACAAAGAAGTTTGAAATGAGCATGATGGGTGAACTCACTTATTTTCTTGGACTACAAATCAGGCAGACTGATAAAGGAATCTCCATCTGTCAAGAGAAATACACAAGAAATCTCTTGAAGAAATATGAGATATCTGAATGTGCCTCAGTGAAGACACCAATGGTCCCTCCTAACAATCTTGGACCTGATCTCACTGGCAAATCAGTTAATCAAACCCATTTCAGAGGGATTGTTGGCTCTTTGATGTATCTAACTGCTTCCAGACCAGACATTCAATTCTCAGTCTGTCTCATAGCTAGATATCAGTACAATCCCAAAGAATCCTACCTCACTGCAGCCAAAAGAATACTCAGGTACCTGAAAGGAACCCCAAGCCTTGGACTTTATTATCCAAAGTGCTCAGGGTTTGATCTCAAAGGATGCTCAGATTCTGATTATGCTGGCTGCAACATGGACAAAAAAAGCACCTCAGGGTCCTGTCAATTCCTTGGAGGAAAACTGGTTTGTTGGAGTGCTAAAAAGCAGCAATCAGTGGCTATGTCTTCAGCCGAAGCTGAATATCTAGCTGCTGCAGGATGTTGTGCCAATGTTCTATGGATGAAAAGTCAACTCAGTGACTATGACATCCATTTCAAAATGGTACCCATCTTCTGTGACAACACAAGTGCAATTGCAATCTCCAACAACCCTGTCCTTCATCAAAGAACCAAACACATTGATATCAGATATCATTTCATCAGGGATCACATAATGAAAGGAGACATAGAACTTCATTTCATCCCTACTGAATATCAACTTGCTGATATCTTCACCAAACCTTTGGATGAGCCTACCTTCAGGAGACTGAAAGCTGAATTAGGAATGCTTGACATTGAAAGTCAGGCATCTGAAAACCAATCTCAGTGAGTTCTGTGAACTGGTTCGTCTCCCTGAACATCCAAAATCAGCCCCTCACTGAATGAGTAAGACTCACTCAAGGTCCCTGACAGAAAACATTGAATGAGTAACTAAATGCTCCAAGTATTAGTTACTTTAATGTCCTAGGTTGGTAATCCCACCAACTTAATATAGGAATACATGTCTTACTGTCAGGAGTATCATCATTTACCTCACACCACTTGGCATTAAATGCCTTCTCTCACAAAAAATATCCCATGGATATTTTATTACTGCTAAAGTGCACTTTTACTGTGCATTACAACTGTTTTCCTTGAAAGATGGGAATTTACTGCGTGATGTAGTAGGTGGCATTAAATGTGGAATATCAAACGATCTCAAAAAAGGTCTTTACATATCCACACTTATACAAAAACCACCCCTCTCACTACTCTATAAATACCCTCTTCAAAACCACTAAAACACACACAAATCAATTTCTGCAACTAAACTCTGTCAAAATCTTTTCTCAAATCCAGAAATATTTGTGTGTTCTCAAAACCTTCAAAACCTCTTTTGGAAAACCTTCCTTGTAAACATTTACAAAAGTTTTTCATCACAAACTAGAGAGATCTAAAGACTTTGATTGTTCTTGCCAAACGTTTTTTTTAAACCCTAAAAACTTCTTTAATAGAAATGGCTAGAACACAATCTCTCCAGTTTGCTTCTCAGTGGGTAGGGGATCTCTCTAACGTTGAATTCAAAACAAATAATGTCATAGGTAATTTTGAATACCTTGAAAATGTCCCAACCTATAAAGAAATTGTAAAATTTTTATTCAACTGCCCACTCAAAACGGCCTTTGTAAAATGTCCCTCAGTGGTGTACCCAAACTACCTCAGGGATTTTTGGGCAACTGCTAAAGCCTTTGACCCGACACCTTCTACTGATGAGAATAACCTTAGACCACTCAGGGAGTATCTCATCAGGTTCAGTCTTAATGGGGGGCAACAACACACCCTGGATTACAAAACTTTTTGCACTTCAACAGGGTTAGATTACAACAAAGGTGTTTACGTCGCCCATCCTGAACCTTCTACAGTGAAGGATGGGTTAAAACAAATTGTTTTGGATCCAACATTTTTGGACAAGACCCCAGTCACTAAAAGTTCATTCCCCGTGGCTTGGAGGATCCTTTTCACTTTTGTGATTCAGGTCCTCGGCGGGAACCACTCATCCACTGAACAGGTTAACTCTATTCAGTTGATGATGGCATACTGCCTGATGAATGGGGTCACTGTCGACATAGGGGAGATCATTTACAGTGATCTTGTAACGAAGCTACAGAGCAAAACTAGGACGAAGTATATCTCGTATCCTAGGTTTGTCTCTTGTGCTTTACAATCGTTACTGGGTGCCAATTATGCTCAGGATGAAAAATTTGGAAATTTACCTGGCATCCTGAGTCCTTCAAACTTTCAAAAGGACCCATCCCTTGTCACACCTATTGAATTGACGGCCCATATGGTTGCTGTAAACAACCAGGAGGGATCAGTGTCTCCAAACCCTGCTCATAAAAGGAGAAAGGGGAAGTCTCAGACTGGGACTAAGACTAAACCAAAGTCTCAGGGCCCTGAGGCTTCAGGAGCACCGCCTAAGAGGCACAAAAAGCCTGAGACCAAAAAGACACCTACTGACCAGGCAACAACCACCCCCGTGACAACGAAGGAAACTGATACATCACAGTCAGTGCCCTTGGTCACATCTACTACTCCCCAAGATCCAGAGGGAAACAAACAACCCGCTGGTAGGGGAGTGCCTTCCACTTCGCCTGATGATGACATTAACAAATCCAAGTCTTTGTCAGAGGGCACACTGATCGATCCCAAAGACTCAGGGGGAAACAAACAACCTACTGATAGGGATACAACATTCACTGACTCTGCTAAAGGCACTGGGAAATACCCACCAGTGTCTCAGGGGTCACTGGGGGACAAAGACTCGGAGGGAAAGGAACAACCCGCCGATACGGAACCCAAAACCAATCCTGACTCCCAAGAAGATGCTGGGAAACTCCCACCAGTGTCCGAGGGGTCCACGGGGGACAAAGACTCACAGGGATCAATACCACCCGCTGATATGGAACCCATTCCCACTCCCTTGTTAACAGTTGCTGAGGTTACTGAGTTGCTAAAATCTGATGACGACCTTGCTTAAAGTGATGAAGAAATCTTATCAGCAGGAGAAGAAGTGGACGCTGAGGTTCAAACTGAACAAGGGCCTCAGCCTGATCCACAGGAGCAGACTGAGTCACCTTTTCAAACTGAAGACAATGACTCAGCCTCATCCTCCAGCTCTGATGAATTCAAAAGGTTTGACAATGTTCTTCCACTCACTGAAAGACAACTGGTTACGTGGATCAGTAGGGCTACAAGGAAGCTGTTTTCTGGGGTTACTGAACAGTTTTGGGATCAACACACTGAAGCTGCTGCCAGTTACGCTGACCTTAGATCTGATGTGCTCACCTTCAACGAAAATGTTCACGAGCACAGAGATCTTATGTACCACCATCTTGTCAACCTGGATGAACACATGGTTAAGTTCCTCAAGCATCTTCAGACAGTTGGGGTTACAATTGATGAAATCAGGGACACTGTCAAAGAAGACCCATCGCTCAATGCCAAAGTGCTGGAGGCCACTGAGGCATATGCAAAAAATTCATCTAGGCTCACTGACCTTATAGAAATGCTCAAGTCTGCAAATGTTCAGGGTCTTCAAACTTCAGTTCAGACTCTTCAGATCACCATGGACTCACTGAACACTCAGGTAGCTACCTTGAATCAGGCCTCGTCTTCTTTGGCTTGGAATCTTGGTCCACGAATGACTGCCTTGGAGTTATCTCATGCGAACTTGGATGCAAAGGTCACTGGTCTTCAGGCAGATACTTCAGAAATAAAGGCCATGATGACTGAAATCTATCAGGCCTTCAAAGGTCAAGCTGGTCAGTCCCCCTCAGCACCTACTCCAACTCTTGCCCTCACTGACGCTACGGCAACAGTTGAGGGGGAGAATATTGCTGAAGAAACTCCTCTTCACACTGAGGGGGAGCAAACACCATCAGTCTCAGCAGCTCAAACATCATCTTCCTCAGGACAGGACAAGGGCAAAGGCATACTGACAACTACTAAACCTGAGAAGATTTCCTACAAAATCGGTGACACTGAATACCTCTTCACTCCTCAACAGCTAA
Organism: Chrysanthemum seticuspe; assembly: GCA_019973895.1. Taxonomy (NCBI): domain Eukaryota; kingdom Viridiplantae; phylum Streptophyta; class Magnoliopsida; order Asterales; family Asteraceae; genus Chrysanthemum; species Chrysanthemum seticuspe. The sequence goes on along the minus strand of BPTQ01000005.1, from coordinate 201,903,918 downwards.
CCAAACACCTTGCTAAAGAAGAAAGGAAATTGAAACAAGCTGAGGATGATAAGAAGACTAAGGAGGCATTGGCCAAAGTGATTGCCGAAGAAGCTGAAAATGTGGGAATAGATGCAAGCAAGCTCAAAAAAGGTCAGGCAGGACAGAAGTTCAAGGAAGCTTAGGCTGCTCAAATGGCTGCAATGAGAGCTCAGTATGAAGAAAAGAGAAAGAAAACTGAAGCTCTCAGGCAAAGCAGAATTGAGGAGTACAACTGGACAATGACCAGCCGAAGGCTTCCTGAAAAAATCACTGATGTCAAGATTATTCCCAACACTAAACCATTGGCTATGAATGTTTTCAGAGGGGATGACAAAAGACACTTTGAAGTTCATGATCCCTTAAAATTCAGTGACTTTGGGATCACTGAACTTGATGAACTTGGTCCGATCATTGGAAAGAAGCAAAATAAGGTGGTCAAGGATCTGATGAAAATGCTCAGTAAAAGATATGAAAGGCTGAGGGATGCACCAGCCCAACTGAGAATTCAGCTTGCCTTGACTGCACCTCAAGGATCTCAACCACAAGCTTCCACTGGCAAAAGGAAAAGAGTTGATTTCCAACCTGAGATCAAAGTGCCTGGCCTTGAATGCAACAGAGAACTGCTTGAGGGTGTAAATTTTTTGAACTGTCTAGTGATTGAAGAGCCTGAAAGAGGGCTATTCCACATTGATGTCTATGGGAACCCTGCATTTCAAAGATGGAGTGACATTGATCAGGCTGGAGTGGCTGCAATGATCAGCTATATTCCAGTGGCCTCTCAGATCCAATCCCCTGCAAACGTCAGGTTTTGTCAAGACCTGAATGCTAAGATCAGAGACCATCCTGACAGGGAAACACTCATCACCAAGAAAGTGAAGCTTGAAGCACTGGGTATCCATCTGGACTGACATCAATTTATCTTCTTGTACTAGTGATAGGAATTATGTAATCTGGTCAATAAAAGACGTATGTTTTGTTAGACTACTCAAAGTTCCTTATTATTTTCATTAGTACATTCAGTGTAAGAAGAAGCCATTAGCTCACTTACACTGATCAAACACTTAGGCTATTTGTATATCCAAATAGGGGGAGACTGTTGGGTTCAGTAAATACCCAAACCCCTTAATCTTGGATTTAAATAGAAAATATCCTAAGTGTTTAATTCGTTAAACACAATCAGGTCACTGAGCGCATAGTCTCTCAGTGAGCCATCTTCAGGATACTTAGTACGAGGCAAAGTATCAGCCTCTCCACTCTGCAAGGCGGATCTTAAAGGGTGAAGACTAAGTCAAGAAGAAGATGGTGGATTCAGTGAGTGATGACAATAACTCACTGAATCCCTACGATCCTCTCCAACTGTTAAACACTGAAGACAAATGAAGGAAGAGACTGAAGGCCTTAAAGACTAAAGAATGAGCTGGATAAAGCGGGAAAGTTTTACCCAGATAAAACTAAGTCCCTCAAGTCTTTATCCAGTCTACGCATGGTCACAATCTTCTAAAATCATATCTTTCCATTTATAGTAAGCGGCGATTCTCTGTCAAAGGAAATAGTCTCGCCGCCTACTATAAATAGAAAGACAAACAGTAACTGAATCCTTCATGATTCATGTTTGCTGAGTTTTATGTTTTTGTCTTCTAGGTTAAAGTTAAATATCATACTTGTATAAATAGCATAAGAAGAAGAGTGAAAAGTTTTAAGCTTGTGAATTGTAAAAACACACATACACACAAGCCAACTTTTCACTCCTCCAAATACAACTTTATCCTTGAGCTAGCTCAGTGGGTTCTAAGAGTTGTGCTTAGACTTAGCCTAAGCTTAGAGAGGAGTCACCCAAACTTTGTCATTTCAATCCCAAGTACTATTCCGCAAGTACTTGGGTAACGTATTCTTTTGATTTATTTCTAATAAGAATATGATGTTGAAAATTACCTCGTGTGTTTTACTTATGTTAATTTCAGTCATTATTCACTGTTAATATTGTTTTACGTACTTAATTGATTTTAAACAATAGTGAATAGGGAACAACACGTCTGCAGATAACACTTCAGGCCCCGTTCCTCAAAGAAAAGAAAGGTGTACGCTTCAGTGCGCTTTATCTTCAAAAGAAGAGAAATCTTCATGTGTATGACCATTCTCATCGACATTCTTCATCAACAAGCTTCATGTTTTTCCACGCTCTTTCTACTCTCAAGTGGATCTACGCTCATTGGTGTATATTCTTATTCACTTGTTCAAATCAAAAATGGCAACTTCGGATGCGATTTTTTAGGGGGAGAAGAGTGCATATACTACATGTTGATGGATGCTTGATTTTTGGTCATATGACTCTCCTTCAATGCCTAATTCTTCACTTACTAAGGATAACTTGGGATTCATTGGTTCAAGATATGTTTGATGAGTACTTCCAACCTTCAACGAATGTTGATCATCTAGTTTCTGAAGCCCATGCTCCGGTTCCTACTGACTCAACTGGTTCACCATCTAAGAAGTACTTCTCGGAATTCTCAAGAAACCTTATCTCTAGTTACTTCACAAGGCGTTGATAATGACTATCATTATAGTTGCACTCATGAATAATGATCCGCTCTTTGGTATTTGTTTGCCAAATCTTCACGGATTATTGTTCATGAATAATGATTCGCTCTTTGGTATCCCTTTGCCAAATCTTCACGGATTATTATGCACTCTATAAATCAACCACATGAACATTAAGGAAAATGACTACCTCATCCGCTCAAAGATACTATTGGTGAGTCTTCCAGATCAGTCTCTACATGAATACTTTTAGGAAGAAGGCATTGATGTTGAGGAATCATTTGTTCCGGTTCATTCAGTGGATCAATATACATCCGATTGTATGTTTATTCACGTGTTGGACATTTGACATAAGTTGATTACTTCAGAGTTAATCATTTATCACCTATTTGAGATTGAAGTTGACTTTCACTAAGGCGTGTTCTTATTTGATAAACTTGCTCGGGCTTAAGAATTTGAGTTGAAGACTTGGTTTATCTAGTTACCAGTAGTGGGGGTGTATTGAAGACCTGGTTGACTATCACTTTAAGGAGTTACGGTGTTTTACTCACTGTCACACGCAGATGTCATTGTGGATAATCGCAAGAGGTGTTAATGTCTCATACTTTGGTTGAGTATCGAGCACTTAGAGATTTGCTAGGTGCATAAATTCTCAACACCGTTCTTCCATCATTAAGTGCAAGCTTAAGATACAAGTGTGGGGAATTCGACTTCAGTTTCAAGTTTGGTATATATGGGTTTTTCTTCTTTAGTGGCCACTTCAAGTTGTCTACATATGGGTTGATAAAGATAGTCAGAGAGAGTTTCTGTAGCAGTTGATTCTCACAGGATTCAGTTGAGATAATTGTTTGTTCTTCTTTATTTCAAGAGTTTTTGGCATGTATAATGTGTTGCTGATTCTGAGTTTATCAAAACCAGCAAGGGGGAAGGAGATATACATCTAAACACACAACGAGTACACGTGATGAACTTTATACTTCTTCTCTATTGAAGTAATCCCGGGAAAGACAAATGTCATAACCGCAGAGAAACTCAGTGTTTAACTCGTAGCCTTTGGTGTGTTATTCCAACTATTTGGGGGAAGGATGTATTATTCCAACCATTTGGGGGAAGTATATATTATTCCAACTGTTTGGGGGAAGGATGCATTATTCCAACTATTTGGGGGGAAGTGGTCTCTGGATACTTTTTTTATGTGTTAACTCAGCTTTCAGTAGGAAGAAATATGAGAAGAACATGTGGAGCGTGAGATGATATTGCTTATCGATATCTTCTATATGATTTATGGTAGTGCTTCCGGTTGTTGCTTCAGGTACACAATGCAATGATGATTCCAATGAGATAGCAACCATCAGGGGAGAGATATGTGTACATCAGGGATGCACAACATGTTCACTTGATAGAGCTTAATCAGTTATTCCGGAATTGATATCCGCAGAAATGATCAGTGACTCAACATGTTACTTGGATGTCATCGTCTCTTCTCTTGTTAGGTACATGTGTACATTATGGGCTGATTGGTTATATGTAAGATAACTGGAATGCATCCGGTGAAATGATGGTGTTGATATATTGTTCTCCAGAATAGACAACTGCTCAAACTCGAAGAGTAATGTGTACATCAGGGACGCACAACAGGTTCACGTGATCGAGATTAATCATGTATTTCGGGTTTGATAACCGCAGAGATGATTCGTGTTAACTTGTTACTTCGTTGTTATCATGTTCTTTGGGTTGTTGAGCTTCATTCAATGAGACTGTTTTTCTTCACATTCTAGTTCTTGGGGGAAATGGTCTTAATTCGAAGATTGTCAGTTTTGGGGGAAGCTACCAAAGATTCTTATTTAGAAGGCTCATGTTCAGACGACGATTTTCTTAGAAGCCTCGAATGCTTTGGTGGTTAAAGTTAAAGAGATGTTGATTTCTTTCTTCTACAACGTGTTGAATGATATCCTTATCTCGGTACTCATTTCATCATCCTCTTAAACTAATTTATTTTCTTGTAAATAGTTATTCGAAAAAAAAAATACAAATTTCAAAACCTTCAAAAAGCAAATAGAAAAATATAAAACTTTTAAAAATCCATAAAAATTGAAAAATCTTGAAAATTTTCAAAAATATTGTCTCTTTGTCAAATTCGATAATATCTACAGTCTTTCTGATGTCATCCAAAGAATGACACGGGACTTTAGATGTTGTTCAAATGTTGTTGGAAAAAAAATCAAAAAAAATTTTTGGGAGAAAGTGAAAAAAAAATGGTTTATCGTCATTTCAGGCAGTAACCCGCTTTTCAGAGAAATAACAGAGCCATGCTTTATCTCATGTTTCAAATCTCATGCTCTGATTCTATAAAACTATCACTTACTATCTAATGAAAACTAATTGGTTTGAAAAATAACTCGGACTCTATTTTTGAAAATCATCCGGACTTCACGTTAGTCAAAACTATCTCTCAATCAACAACTGATGTCATTGATTGAGGGGGAGAATGATTTCAATTAAATCAAAAGGTTATTTGTCATACAATTGTTTTCAAAAGATAATCATGCATGTTTAATCTATGGAGTTTAAAGTCTCAAAATCTGATCCTTATCAGTTAAAACTTTTTTCATAATCAGGTCACAATTCTCCTTAAAAGCTTTCAAAATCAATTTAAATCTACAGAGATCACCAATCTCAAATGATTTGATAATTGTGATCGGGAGAGAATTTGTGATTTAAATTGGATTTAAACTGATAATTCGATAAATGGGTTCATAAGTGTTTAGCAAGTTTTCCTCCCCGCATGTGACAAACGATTTCAAATTTTCCATGCACATGTTGAGGGGGAGCATCTACTTTAAACCTTAAATTATTGAAACGTGATTGAATTGTCTCTAAGTGCAGGTTCCCTCTAATATATGCAAAATTCTTTCAAACTTCGAGGCACATATTGAGGGGGAGCAAACTTTTGAAAACCTCATCCTTCCTCAAAATGTTTTATCTACTCAAATTGATTGGGAAGTGATGATGATCATTTTAGAAAATGTTAATCAAAAGATTGGACCTTTCATTCTTAATCTAACGATTTCAAAGATCTCTTGCCTCCATGTGCTAAACTATTTCGGAATGATATGCATATGTTGAGGGGGAGCATTTCTAAAATATCAAAACAATTAAGATACAAAATACTTTGATTTTATATCAGAAGTATCTTGATTGATTTTCAAATGGTTTTCAATTGGTTTCAAGGCGGAAGAACTATATCAAAAGACCGACCAACTTTACTTTATGCATGGGGATATAAGGATGATAAGGTTAGGTTGAGGTCCAATGATCCGCCAGAACCGGAGGGATCTACCCAGGGACAAAACCACTTGATAGTGTAGAGTCCTTAGGTATATTGAAAAAAGGAGAAAAATGAGATATGGGAAGAGTGCGGACTGAAACTGAGCTAGTACTGGAATAAACCCAACAAGGTTCTAGTTATGAAGTTTCGGTAAGCACTGAAGGGGTTGAAGAATGAAAAAGAATTGAATGTGAAAAAAGGGTGAAAAGAAATAGCCCTCCATTTATTCAACCTTAGGGCAGAAACCGGGTTCAATACATATGCTACTGGTGGTTACTAAGGTAACACTGGTATTGAAGACAAGACGTCATGGACCCAGTGACGCACTGCACTAACTTCCCAAGCTACTCAAGTTCCTCTTAAAAGGACTTGTTTCATTCTCACGGGGAACCGACATTATCTATCGACTTTCTCTTAGAGTTTGTTGATATTGAAGAAGGAGACCCTCTCCCTAGTCTCCGGCATAGGAACCAAATATGCACAACTGAGTCTAGAGCCACGAGATCATCATATAAATCTCTTTAGGACACTTTCAATGAAGACTCTCTGTTTCACACAATGTGGAAAGAGAGATTATATCTTATGAGTCCTACGCATTATCCTTGTGGTATTGCCAGAACATCTGAGTGATATTCAAACATATTCACAATGAAGAAGGAAAGCCTTCTAGAGCCAACATCAAACAAGCTCATGGTGGGTGGCATGTGAGATCTATCCAATAGATCAACCATGTGACAACTGAACAGAAACAATGGGGCGATTCAATCTTTTGAATCAATCCTGGTTCAGGTTATGGATTGACGGATACCTTTGAAAAACCTGTCGTTGTGCTCAAAAACTCTTTTCTTTAGCACATCGACTGTGTACTCATATTTCAAAATAAAAGGTGTTTATGATTGATAATTGATTTTCATTAAACCTTCGTTGTATTGCAAAAACAATTTCTATTGAGCAGTACACGATTGTTTTTCAAATCTCTTTTCATCAATCGGTGAATCTCAATTTGCTGGTTCACTCACTCCGTGTTGTCTTCTTTGAGACGTTCCGGTTTGAGAACGGCTAGAACAGCTGCGAAACCCTGTCAAGGAAATTCTTCGAAATTATACCTGATCACAGGCAGTACTTGTACTGATCAACGGGGAACCGTGGGCCGTGTACCTCAATTCAACAAAAGTGATCAAAGACACTCTTGTGCGCTTTATTGCTAACTGTTTTATGCAGGAACACCCTACGTTTGCAGCTGATCAGAATGGAGCGGTCAATCCATAGCCGCATGCTCACACAACACATTCATTTCCAAAGAAATCATGATTAGTGCATCAATGACTCTGATATTATCACTCCATGCTTCTGCTACGCTGCTGCCAATATCATGAATCAACGAAAAGCTTCCGCTACTCTGATAAGAGTATATCATGATCCAGAATGTGAGCATGTCGGTCCAAATGTCACAACTTCACATCATACCAACACCACAATGGATGAGTCAGAGATTTACTGTGGCTGATGATCTCAAAGCTGGCTCCAAACACAGTATCACGTGGATCAATTAAAGACCTCCACTCAGATTATCCAAACATGCAAAAATGAAGAATCAAAGACTACGAGCTACAGAACAAAGAACATGAACAAGAATCCAAGAACAATCTCAATGTAATATCTGTTTGTATTCTATGTAATTTTAATGTGTGTTTGAGGTGACCTCCCTTAGGGGGAGATTGTTAGGATTTAGTAAATCCATGTATTAAAGTGTCGGTCACCTCAAGTATATGTAATCGTTAGAAAGCGCGTAGTCGTAGTTATTTTATGATTAAGTAGTATTTAGTTATGTAATACCATGGAGGACGAACGGGTCTTTACCCACTGTATGTTTGATCCACAGCCCGTCAGGTGGCGTTTTATGTAAGGACTATAAATACTCTCTACCTCCCAAGGTAGAGAGTTGGAGCTTATAATAAGATTTTTCTTTCTCTCACTAAAGTTCCCAACCTCTAACTTTCTTTCTCTAAAACATCATTTGTACGCCTACTTGTGATTATGGTTTAGTGTGTTTGTGAAATCCAATATGTTACATCTATACATCAAATTAACTTACGAAACTCAAGATGTTGCATCTACATAAATAGAAATGCATCTAATGCAAGTCGTACCATTTCAAATGCGTGGTTTTGGTCACTTCTCACCACTTCTTATTTTAATTTACTTCTCACTCGATCCCTACTATATATATATATATATATATATATATATATATATATATATATATATATATATATATATATATATATATATATATATATATATATATATATATATATATATATGTATATACATATATATACATATATATATATATATATATATATATGTATATATATATACATATATACATATATGTATATATACATACATATATATATACATATATATATATATATATATATATATATATATATATATATATATATATATATATATATATATATATATTTCTTAGGACTTGCTTATTATCATGTGCATGTGTCCGTTGTGTGGTTTAAAACCTTATTTGTATAGTTATGTTGGCCTTCCCATGCGTCCTTTATCAATGCTAAAACATTTTTACAACGTAAGGCCAACACTTAATGAGTTACCTTATTGTGTGTAAATTATGCGCCAAGAATATACAGGCAGTAGTTTGCCTGCTGACAGAGGGTTGGGACCCACTCTAACTTTGCCCATTAAGGCCTTGAAAGAAGTCCTTTGGGAATTTAACACGAGATGTGTAGGATTTGTTATGTAATAAAAGTCGTAAAGATGCCTTATGTTATCCCTTCGACATTGAAACTTATAAACGAATTGGTTGAACAAACCTTTGTTATAAAGAATGAAACAAGAGATTTATAGGAAATATGTTATATCATTAACTTGGTAGGAAGGATTACATCATTAAAATGAAAACTTAAAGACCTACCTTTAGTGTTTTTTCCCAAGCGAGAAGGAAATTGGTCAATAACGTAAAAATAAATGCTAAGATGAATTATGTTTCCTATGTAAAACTTATGAAGGTCTTTCTCGGCTTTACTCCTAGTTGCTAAAGATGCTTTGAGCTTGTTCCTGAGAGTTATTATCCTACTTCTTCTAGGAGTGACCTTGATTCGTTGTACTTCTAGCATATGTCTTCTTACATCCTTTGTTATGCGTAATGCAACTTGTGTCCTGTTGCATCATTTAGGGGAACTATTTGGCCTTTTTCCCATGTCTCAGAGATGCCTTCGGAAGATCCTTGCTCCTTACGTATTCATGTGACAGTGGAGAGCGCATCTTTCTTGGATTTTTTGCTTGCTGCAAGTTGATAATCCTGTAAGTGCGTCATCCTTTCTTGAGGGACCTTTGGTTTGAGCGTTTTAAGGCATTGCTCTCTGGTTGGCTTCAAACATTGTAGCAACCTTCAGATAGTCTACTGTCGTGGATTCCAGAGGTGATCCTGAAGCTATGGATTTACGCTCGACTACTATTATGCTTCTTTTGTTGTGGATTTGAGGTATGGCATCTTTTATCCTTCAGGACTTCTTTGAGGGAATCTATCCATTTACCTTCCAATTGAAACCAGTAAGCTTTGATTGGAGAACACCCCAATGATTAAATTCATTAAAGCTGGCTATCGGATCGAAAGAGCTTTGAGCTTTGTTCAGTCTCTACTTTCTTGGTCTTACGCGCACAACTTGTCCTCCATTTAAGTCTTCAGATATGTCGCTTGAGAAGAATCATTCTTCCACAAAACCTATAGCTTCGAACTTTGTAATGTATTCCCCTAGTGCAGAGGCCCATTTGGCGATTCTATCTAACTTTTCAGTCTTTCAAAGTGTCTGTTCAATTGGCTTGTTGGTTAATACTGTTATCCGGTGAGTCTCGAAGTATCGTCTAAGCCTTCTTGCTGCATGGACTAAAGCTAAAATTACTTTCCCTGATTTGGAATAATTCATTTTAGATTCTTGTAACATTCTGCCAACAAAATATATTAGGACTTATTCTGTTCCCTTTCTGATCAATAGTACTACACTTATGCTCCTATTTGAGGTTGCGATATGTATGGATAACTCTTCACCAAAAATAGGAGTAATCTTCATGGGCAGCAGTTGAAAGAATTTCCTTGTCTGTTACAAATTTTCCCTAATTTGCTATGCGTCTTTTGGATTTTTCTTACCCATGAACTCTCTCAGCACCAAAGATAGAGCCATAGTTTTTCCTATGTTCTCTAACCAATAGTTTCGAACTACCTTTAGGAGCGGAAAGCTTGCTGCAGTTATGGGCAATTTACTCCCTACACCTTTTGTGATGAAGAGATACCTTAAACAACACCATTCTTCGATGCTGAAGAAACACCCCTTATGATTGAGCTTTATCTTGTATGCTCAAAACTTGTCGAAGGTGCTTTCGACAGCTGCTAGCAAGCCTTCTTCGTTACTAGCTTCATGGTCTTCCACCTCTTATGAAGGGCTTTCTCTGGCATCTAAGCAAACGAAGATGGCCTTCAGTTGTCCTAAGGCACTTTTGAATTTCAAGCTGTCACCAGTCCAGATTCTAGCATTGCAACTAGAGTATATTGTGCCTATTCCGTTAGGAGTATGAAATTTTATGGCTGAATGTATGGTGGAAACGACAATTACCATCTTCTGCATAGCTTTCCTTCCCAGTAGCAAATTATACAGAGAGTCAGCTATTCTTATCATGAAATTTAGGGTCTCTGTCCTAGTGAGGCTTCCTTCTCCTATGGTGATTTTCAATGGTATTTCAACTAATGACCAGGAGCGTTCGCCCGAGAAACCTGTCAGCGGATTCTTCGAATCAACCTTCTTTGATCTGATAGACAGCTTAAGTTTGAGGAAGCAATGCTCGTACATGATTTCATAAGAGCTTCCTCATTCCATGTAGACCCTATTAACTTGTCTTCTAGCTATGTGTTTTATGACCACCAGATCAATCGAGGGAGCCATGCTCACCATTGAAGGGAAGGTTATCTCCTTGATCCTTCGAGGTTCTACTTCTGCCACTTTGATTCCAGGATCCCCTCTATGAATCATAAGTATGGGGGCTTCGACCATTTCCTTTTATTTACTTTTCTTTTTCTATTAACTTGTGGGAGTGCCCGAGACTTTAACCTTCTCTTTTTGATGCCTTTGACCAAATGTGCCAGTTCTCCAGATTTCGCAACTTCTTCTACTTTCAATTTTAACTTCCTACAAAAGTTAGTCTCATGGCCATGGTCTTCGTGAAAGTAACATAACTTTGTCATGTCCTTGTTTTTGCTTCCCGTTGTCATGCGTGGGGGTGCTTCGAAGGCTTTTGCAGCCTTCTCAGTAGCTAATATTTCCTTCATAGATTTGATTAAGCTTCCCAAGATCCCGTGGTTATAGGTTTAGTTATACGAGGTGAACCTATCACGGTTCTTCTTTCAGTTCTTTGAGCTTTTCCACGAGTATTGCTTCGATGATTTATCGTAGCTATCTGATGGGATTCCATTCGTGGACACCTCTTTTGCTTCTATCCAGGTGTAGGTTTTTTCCATTAGGGCCTTATAGGTTGTAGGAAGGTCAGTGGATAAGAATTCAACGGGGCTTCGGGTCCTCAGACCGTGAACGAAGCCAGAGGGTATTTGGTCTTCATGCAGCCCTAATATCTGCAAGATGTCATCAATATACCAGGTGACGAAGGATCTTGCGCTTTCTCCCTCTTTCTGCTTGATATTATGTACTGCCAGATGCGTCTTTGTGAATTTCTTCTGCTGACTAAGTGCGAACAAAACTTAGCCTTAAGGTCATCGAGACTCACTATAGTGCTCGGTTTTTGCCCATTCCACTAGATGTGAGCAGAGTCTCGCAGCGTATAGGTAATCATGTGACATGCTATGGGCATAACCCATTTCTGCATATGGATTACGCCTTTGAACAAGTGAAGGAAGTTATCAGGATCTCCTTTTCCATTGTAAGTACCTATGTGAGAAGGAAACTTCAATTCGTCAAGCAAAGCATAGTCCTTGATCCAATATACGAAAGGTGTCACGCAGCCCATGGGTTCCGGATACATACAGTTGTTGGGTGGTACGTACATTGGGATTGAATTGTATGGGTTATGGTTTTGAGTGGTAGGGGTAGGTGTGTAGTTGGATAAGGGTGGATACAGAGGTGGTGCACTAAAGGAGGGGTTCCCTCTTGCAGGATATGGAGGATATGTAGGTGGTTGATTGAAAGTTGGAACATAGTTGTGCACTAAAGGAGGGGTTCCCTCTTGCAGGATTCTTCGATTGCCCATTAAGTGGAGGATATAAACCATAAGGATAAGGTTGATTTGGATTTTGAGGGTACAAACCATTGCGAGGAAGGCTTCCTCCCTTGTTTACCAAAGCTGGATTTCCTTCCACACCGAAGTACGTGAAGGATGCATTGAGATTCCTGTCTCTGTCCTCCCTAATTGGGGAATCGCACCTAGGTAAACAATAGCTTCAGTATTCCCCCTGTGATTACTTCTCTCATTGGAACCTTTTATCCTTTCATCATCCGCCCTTCTGTCTCTCCTTAATGAAGCCCCTTCCAAAACCCCTTCAAAGCCTACGACTCTTCTATTGGGTCTTCGACTATAATGGAACCTATCCTTAGAGTTGAACGCGTATGTCCTTGGGGAAGTGGCCTAGGGTCCATTTTGATTTCTTCATCGTAATCGTCACTGGAATATTCCAGTTCTCTCTTCATTTCCATGTTCCTAACCTGTCTCGTATGAGTCCTCATCTGAGTATCAAGTGTTTCGAAGTTAGCCTCTATGAAGGCTGGGATAATTATAGGTTTCGGATTTGCCGATGTTGAAGCCCGATGATCAGGTGTTATTTCAGGGTGAGTGATGTGCTATTTCATCCTGCCTTTAACATTTTTAAAACTGAGATATACTAGGATAAACACATACTAACGGGTAGAGTACCCGATCAGATGAAGTAAAGCCTTAGGTAAATCCGAGTGTTGTCCCAAGAGAGCTGTGATCTGAAAGAACTAAGATACTACGAAATAAATAAGATAAAATGATAGTGATATGATAAAATAGATAGAATTATTCTAATTAAGCAGGAGTAGAAATCAGGACGTAATAGAATAGTGAAGCTTAACCAAGATTTTAGATATGTTTTTATTCTCAATATTTAAGCTCAATATAGTGGGTAAATATCACTAGACTCCTTTGGTCAATTCATCTTAGCCTATGATTCTTAGACCTCTCAAAAAGATGATCAGATCACCTGGGATCATTTAGTAATCTAATAGCAGTCATTAAGTACCAAATTTACTAGACCTAGTTTATGAAAACCCGGTCGTTAGGAACTTAGATTTCCCCTAGCTTCTTTAATACCTCCACTTGATAGGTGATCATTTGGTAAATTCGAACACAAAGGATGGTTGTACTAGGGCCAATTCCTTCCATACTTCGCAATCTAGTGAGTTGAGGTCAGTTGGTCAATTCTCCCAATTCCCTAGATACTAACAAGCTTATAACATTACCGAAACTAGCGATCTATGATAAGACTAAGTAGACCATGTTATCTGCATACGTTAGTCAACACAAACAGATATATGGTGGTCGACATCACCCAAACAACAATCGACTAATACAAGTCAATCCAACATATCAATCAGATCATACAAAGCATGGGAATAATGTGTTTATCAAACTCTAATCATCTAATCCTAACAATCATATCCGAGGCACCTAGTCCTTCAACGTAGGTTAACATGTTTTCCATTTAAGTAAATAGGATAATTAGATAAGCCCGTTAGATGATATAAATTTGAAAACATTATCCCCCTCAATCAATGATTCATTTTCTGAAAAGTTTAAAAGCGCTGAAGTCATTGATTGAGTTTGAAAACTTAAAAAAACTCTGATTCTGATAGATTTTTCAAGCAACTCATTTTCCACCATTTTGAACAACAAATATTTTTCTGAAGAATTTTAGACGAAAAAACATTTGTGTAGGAACAGCAGTCCTTCGACATACTTTCCTCATTTTTGATTTAGGATAAGTGCGCGAATTTTGTGAAAATCGTTTAGGTGTAGCACTTTCCTTCTTTGAAAAACAGGTTGCTATCTGAAATACTAGCAAACCATAGTTAAGCACGGGTTACAGTCTGAAGTAACTGCAAGCCATATTTTGAGACATGTTTTGAAAAAAATATATTTACACCTTCTGCTAGAACTTCATCTAAAGTCCCGTGCCATTATTGAATGACATTTCTAAGACCGTAGATGTTATCGATACCAGAAAACATGTCATGAGAAAAACAATATTTTTTGACTTTTTCAAATTTTCTGATTTTTATGGATTTTTGTAGGTTTTATATTTTTCTATTTTCTTTTTGTTGGTTTTATATTTATGTATTATGGTTTTTGAAAATTATTTAAAAAGATAGAGAAATAGTTTAAGAAGATGATGATACGAGTATCGAGATAAGGAAATCATTCAGCACTTTGTAGAAGATATAAGTCATCATCTCTTAAACTTTCACCACCAAATCATTTAAGGCTCTTGAATCGTCGCAAGAACTTGAGCCTTTTTAAAAGTGAATCTTTGGCAACTTCCCTCCAAACCGACAATCCTCATAAAAAGACCATTTCCCCAAGAAGAAAAAGTGAAGCAAACAGTCTAATTGTATGAAGCTCAAGAACCCGAAGAAGACGATAACAATGAAGTAACAAGTTAACACGGATCATTTCTGCGGTTATCAAACCCGAAATAAATGATTAAGCCCGATCACATTATCCTGTTGTGCGTCCTCGATGTACACATTACTCTTCGAGTTTGAGCAGTTGTCTATTCGGGAGAACAATATATCAACATCTTCATTTTACCAAATGCATTCTAGTTATCTAAAATATAACCAATCAGCCCATAATGTACACATGTACCCAACAAGAGTAGAGACGATGACATCCATGAAACATGTTGAGTCACTAATCATCTCTGTGGATGTCAACTCCGGAATAACTGAATTAGCTCGATCAAGTGAACATGTTGTGCATCCCTGATGTACACATATCTCTCCCCTGATGGTTGCGATCTCATTGGAATCATCATTGCATTGTGTACATGAAGCAATAACTGGAAGCACTACCATAAATCCTATAGAAGATGTCAATAAGAAATATCATCTCACGCTCCAAATATTCTTCTCATATTTCTTCCCACTGATAGATGAGATAACACATACCAAAAGTATCCAGAGACCAATTCCCCCAAATAGTTGGAATAATACATCCTTCCCCCAAATAGTTGGAATGATACATCCTTCCCCCAAATAGTTGGAATAATAACACCAAACTCCACGAATTAAACACTGAGTTTCTCTGCGGATAAGACATTTGTCTTCCCGGAATAACTTCAATTGAGCAGAAGTATTAAGTTCATCACGTTTAATCGTTGTGAGTTTAAATGTATGTCTCCTACCCCCTTGCTGGTTTTGATACCTCAGAATCAACAAAACATAATACACTCATATCCTTGAAATCTTTTGAGAAGAACACAATAAGCTCAAATGTATCATGTGAGAATCAACTGCTATAGAAACTCTCCTCTTACTATCTTTATCAACCCATATTTAGACAATCTGAAGTGATCACTAATGAAAAAAACTTGATATACCAAACTTGAAACTGAAGTAGAATTCCCTGCATTTGTATCTTATTCTTACACTAATATTGGAAGAACGGTGTCGAGAATTTATGCTCCAAGCAAATCTCTAAATACTCAATACTCAACCAAAGTATGAGACACTAACACCTCTTGCGATTATCCACAACAAAAGTTGCATGTGTTACTGAGTAAAACAACGTAACTCCTTAAAGTGATAGTTAGCCAGGTCTTCAACCATCCATATCGACTACTGGTAACTAGATAAACCAAGCCTTCTACATAGATCTTAAGCACGAGCAAGTTAACTTCAATCAATCTCACCTTTGTGAAAGTCATGCATCCAACCAATTCTGACTTCAAGATAAAATAAGAATACACCTTTGTAAAAGTCAACTTCAATCTCAAATAAGTGATAAATGATTAACTCCGAAGTAATCAACTTGTGTCAAATGTCCAACACGTGAATATACATACAATCGGATGTACATTGACCCACTGAATGAACCGGAACAAATGATTCCTCAACATCAATGCATACTTCCTAAAGGTATACATGTAGAGAATGATATGGAAGATTCACCAATAATGTCTTTGAGCTGATGAGGTAGTCATTTTCCTTAATGTTCATGTGGTTGATTTATAGCGTGCACAATGAGAGGAACAATAATCCGTGAAGATTTGGCAAAGCAATACCAAAGAGCGGATCATTATTTATGAACAATAATCCGTGAAGATTTGGCAAAGGAATACCAAAGAGCGGATCATTATTCAATAGTGCAACTACAATATCATGATAGTCATTATCAATGCCTTGTGAAATAACTGTAGATAAGGTTTATTGAGAATTTCGGGAAGTACTTCTTAGATGGTGAACCAGTTGAGTCAGTAGGAACCGGAGCATGAGCTTCAGAAACTGGATGATCAACATTCGTTGGAGGTTGGAAGTACTCATCAAACATATCTTGAAAAACAACGAATCCCAAATAGTAAATCCTAGTTATCCTTAGTGAGTGAAGACATTAGGCGTTGGAGAGTCGTATGACCATAAATCAAGCATCCATAAACATGTAGTATATTCGCTCTTCTCCCCCTCAAAAATTGCAAATGAAGTTTTCCATTTTTGATTGAGTAGGTGAATAAGAATATATACCAATGAACGGAGATCCACTTGAGGATTGAATGAGCATCGAAAAACATGAAGCTTGTTGATGAAGAATGTCGATGAGAATGGTCATAAAAATGAAGATTTCTCTTCTTCTGAAGAAAAAGCGCACTCAGGAGTACACTTTTCTTTTCTTTGAGGAACGGGGCCTGAAGTGTTATCTACAGACGCCATAGTGTTGAAGAACGAGGCCTGAACTGATGTGAACAGAATTCATAGCAGATTGAATATCAAGGTTGAGTTACTTGAACCCGTGAGTTATGAGATATCAATCCATTTCTTATCCATACATTAAGCCAGTCCATGTAGTGAAGGATCGAAGTATCTACAACTGAGTAAGGACTACCTGCACTAACATTACAAGCTTGATTGCATATATATTGGTTAGTGACATTAGTATCCAAACCCTTTGGGGTTTCATGGTCGACCTTGATTTTGCCATCGGTAAACAGCTTTTCGGTAGGTATCCACCTAAGTCCAACATCCTTAAACATTCTACCAGACGGTATCCACTTATGGAAAGGTCTAAAATTGTTGATATTCTTATGCACAGTGGAAGACTTATCGTTATTCCTAGACTCCAAATATTTAGCAGTTGGGATCCATCTAGGTGAAGTTATAGGTTTTTTTTTGCTTCATGACATATTGAACCTTAGCCATGTTAGTAGTCTTAGTGGATTATACCTTAGCATGTGAATTAGGAAAATGTTTCTTATTCGGAAAAGACTCAGAATTTCTAATTTCATTTTCTACATGCTTAGCATTCTTCTTCATATAACTACTCTTAGATGCAAGCCAACCCCTAGTCTTTTGAGTGTTCCTAGGTAATCGTTTACTACTACTAGCAGTGCCTTGAAATCTCGTGAAATTCATCACCCTAGGTATTGCACCTAAAATTCCGTCTTTTCGAATCTGTGCCTTTTTCCTAGCTTCTTCAAGATAATAGTTCTTCCACAAGTCATTCATATCATATGAATTCAGGGTTTTAATGCTTGGTTTTGACACTGTTTTTGAACTAATCCTAGAGGTGCTGGGAGTAGAAGTGGCTACTTTTTGAGGGTTAATGGAGCTAGAAGCAATATTTTTAGGTAACTCAGGTGAAGTGACTGGTTTTGACAAAACTTTTATCGCATCAACCTGGGAGGCAAGCCTTAGCTTTAAAGATTTTGTTCTTTCAGATATGAATGCAGTAGGCTGCCTAACAACGGACCGGTCTCTAGTGGGATGAGAAACTGGCTTCCCCAAGGTTGATGGTTTTGTAAACTTAGTGTTCACACTTTTCCCTACAGTTTTTCTAAGCTCATTCTGTAAGGCAACAATAGCGAAACTCTTTTCCTGAAGTTGAGCTTTGAGTTCATCATTTTTTCAATCAAAGAGTTTGTTTGATCCATTGACTGAGTTCTAGCTTCTTTGACAGAGTCACCTAGTTCTATGTAATTCTTTCTCAAAGTCTCATTTTCATTTAGTAATTTAGCCACATAAATTGACAGTTCATTATTTCTTGTTATTATAGTATCAATGTCTTGTGTAGTCTTGACTAAATTACTTTTCTCATGCATACCAGAAATATGTTTCTTCAAATTGTAGATAATCGAGTTTTGTCTTGAAGCTGAGCTTTTAAATCGTTTATTTCAAAAAATTCACGAAATTCAGGAAATTCCGGATTTTTACATGGTTTCTTAGTTTGAAAACTTTCCTCCTTTCTTTGTATTGCAATTTCAATAGAAATGCAATGTTTTTCAAGTTTCGAGAATTTGTTTGAAAGTTCATCAAAAGCCTTTTTATCAACTATATCATTTGTTTTGAATTTATTAGACTCAGCCTCAACCAAGGAACAATTATTAGAATCATGTTCAGTATTAAGATCAGTTTGTTTAGGTACATTAGCAGATGCACTATGTTGATTAGTTAAGGGTACCTTATCACATGACACCTGTTCATTTTTCGGTCTGATATTTGCATCCTCATCATGTGTAACAAGAGTCACTGAACTACTGGCTCTTTCAAGTGTATCTGTCTCTGAGCCTCTGTATTCAGTGTCAACTGATCCATCATACGATGCCTTACCGGTCTCAACACAACAATTTATTGATTGTACCCGACATTCATTCACCTTTCCGATCAAAGCATCCACTTCTTGTGTGACAGGAGTTACTGAGAAGCTGGTTACATCATTCTTTGTTGTCTCTGATATTCTGCATTTAGCAACACCCGACCTTTCAACTGATACATTACCCGACTCATCACAACTATCTCTCAACTACACCTGACACTCATCCACTTTTTCATCTTTCTGTGTAACTTCCTCAATGTACTTCTCCACATTATCCATGAGTTGGATAAATGTCTCAATGAACATGTGAATTTCCATTCCAGTGTGCCTTTTGAAAGACATTTCAGTCATGTGATGATCATAATCTGATGTGAATTCCACACTAATGAATGACTGAAGTTGTTTGTGGATCACTTGAAGTGCAGCACTAGAACTATCCTTTTGAACCTTTTGTTTGTCAAGTTGTTGTTCCAATTGTTCTAAGTTCAATAGTAATGTTCCCGTTAATGTGGATAAATCTTAACGGAAAAGGGCACTGCATGTTCGTTCCATTGTTATAGGTGTGAGTAACATGAGGTGTGAGTGAAGTTGTTGATAAGGTTCAATGTTACTTTCCTTTAGCATGGCATTCTGTAGCCTAAACAGGTGCAATTCTCTCTCTTCAGACTCAGAACACGAAGATCTCACATCCTCATTGATTGATTCAATCATCTTTCACCGTTCAGTGTAGCATACCTTATCATTGTTGTCCACAACATCATACAATTTAAGTACTTCCGAAATCACTGAATCAGGAGTGCAAGACATGATGTTGCTGTGTACACGGGATTTTACAAGTCGGTGATTTAAACAGAGAAATAGAATCTTTCGCGGGATTTTACAAAAATCAAGACCAAACCGTTAAGCAATGACCAATAGAACGTATTAAGATGACTGATGGATTGACACAATGATAGACAATTGTGTGTTAGGACTTATGATTGTTTGTAGGATTAGCTGAGATGTTGTTTAGTTGAGATTTAGAGTGGTTGTTGTACGATTTTACGGAGAAATTTAGGTCTAAAAACTTAAAAACCTCAATAACTTCTGTTCGGAGTGGATCTAGGCCTCGAAGGTTGACCCATTCGGCGTGCCATTCTTCTCGTTCTCACGGTCGTTTTGATGGGTAGAACGCTAAAAACAGAGTTACGGTTCAAAAGTTATGGCCGTTTGAAGTTTTGTCGGGAAAAGTCAACAAACGCACTGATGAAATGGTCAAACCGCACTTTTGTCAAACCGCAGAGTTCTCAA
Source organism: Chrysanthemum seticuspe (assembly GCA_019973895.1). Classification (NCBI taxonomy): domain Eukaryota; kingdom Viridiplantae; phylum Streptophyta; class Magnoliopsida; order Asterales; family Asteraceae; genus Chrysanthemum; species Chrysanthemum seticuspe. The sequence goes on along the minus strand of BPTQ01000005.1, from coordinate 201,883,877 downwards.
AACGCATACCACAAATCGCACACTTGACAAATCGCACCCAAGACAACTCGCACCCTAGACAACTCACAGCCAAGACAAGTCGCAGTATAAGACAAATCGCAGTACAAGACAACTCGCAATACAAGACAACTCGCACCCTGTTTACCAACTCGCTTAAACGACAACTCGCTTAACAGATAACTCGCATAAAACACAACTCGTATAGGCTGACAACTCGCATAGTACACAAGTACACCCACTACTTCCACTACTTTGTCCTTTCTTGTCATTTTGTCTCAATAGACAACTCGCATATAAGACAACTCGCTTCAATAAGCAAACTCAGACTAGACAACTCGCATTAAACATGGGACAACTCGCATCCAAGAAATGTATGTCGTGACTCAACTTCATCCAACAAACATTAAAAAAACACCACTTTTCAATCCAAAAACAACTCAACCACGATGATTCAAGCCTTCCAAACTAAAACCTAAACACTTATAATGATTCTAAACACAAAAGTACAATCAAAATCCAAACTTTAACACTAGAAATTATCCAAATGATGCAAACTACTCTAAACTCATTCAAACCCAAAAACCTTATGAAAACCACTAGAAATCCAAGAACATGAAAGATGAGTGATCAAACCATGGCTCTTAATACCAATTGTTATATATTGGTTTTCATATGCACATAACAAATCACAATATGGTTTGAATGAGATAGATTTTAGAGAGAGAAAGTAGAATGGGAGCCTTTCTAGAGAGAGAAAGTAAACAAAAGAAAGAAAGGTTAGATTAAGTGAAAGGTCCAACCCTCTACCTTGGGAGGTAGAGGGTATTTATAGTTACATACTAAACGTCCTCCTTCGGACTGTGGATCAGGCATACAGTGGGTAACGACCTGTCCTTCCTCCACGGTGTTGCACTAAACTAAGTAACTAACTAAATAACTAGTAAATAACGTAATGTCTACGAGCTAACATATGCTAGACTAGAGTTGGGGTGACCGACTCTTCAACATGGATTTTCTAAATCCTAACAAATTTCATTTCTATTCCTATCCCCACACTTGAGGTGTACAAAGTCCCGTTTGTACGAAAATAAAAAGGAAAAGAAAATAGAAATGAAAAAGAATTGAGAAAGAAATAGACTCCCCTCTCAATTGCTCGCCAAGGAAGTCTCAACAATGGTCAAAAGAATTGCTACGGTGTAACTAAAGGAACTGGTTACGCCGTAACTTAAATAGCCTCACAACTAAACTTTCTCAGTGAAGAGTTACGCCGTAACTCAATTAACTAGTTATGCCGTAACTGTCTTTCCAGAACAGAATTTGCACAAAAACATACAGAAAATTTGTACCTATTGGTATTTAGATCAACATAATAATAATAATAATAATCATCCTAGGAGTTTAATTATTACAGACATAATAATATTGCTCATAAAATAAAGGAAGAGAAATTGTTCATGAAACATGGGAGTTAATCTTCCTAGTCAAGATCATGGTCCATAGGTTGGTACTGGGAAGGGTCAAACGGGGTACTAGTGGTGCTTCCAGGGGTTGGCTGAGGATACATGTAGGCTACACCATGCTGAACTCCAATATCAGGAATATCCGGTTGATACACGTATGGAGTTCCATGCCAGCGGGGGTGGATGAGGTGCATCTCTTAAAGCATATGGCTTGTGCGGTCTGCGTTCCAACTGAAGAAGTCTTGCTAGAGCTTCTGCACTTGGTTCAATGCACCCGAAAAAACATCAAATTGGGTGCTTAACCCATACAAACCTGCAGCCAAATCATCAATTTCCTCATTAAAGTGGCTCTCCATACGGTTGAGTTGTCCATCGATCCCCTGCAATCTATCCCCAATGCTTTTGGTAGCCCTTACTCGAACTCTTGGGGCCTCCTCCTCGGTGCCCATGTCGCTACCACCCGCTTCACTTCCACCGGCTTGACTCCACTTGCTCCTTCGCCTCTTAGTGGAGCATCCGGCATCATCTCGGCTTCACCCAGACCATTAAACTGACAAATTCCATACTCTACTAGCTTGCTAGACCCGATCAAGCTAGTGTCCCTACCACGAGTAACCAATGACAATGTTTTGGGAGACATCAACCCAAAACTCCTCGCAAGCCTACCAATCAAATGTGCACCTTAAATCATGCTCTTTGTAGTGAACCCCTTCGATCTGGTTGCCATGAACTTAGACAAATACCAAGGAACATCAATCAAGTTCCCTCCATCCATACCTTGAATCAAATACAAGTCATCCATTGTCATCTTTTCCCTTGTTGAATGCCTTCCTTTGATGGAACATGCAATAAGCCTATGAACCAATCGGCGAATGGGACTTCTAATCATTGTGTAGGAAGGGGGTGCCTTGAGTTATAACCCGGAGTGGTAGAGATGCTATTGAAGTAATTGACAGGGTTGTAATCACTTGGCCTAAATCTCCAGCATTGATCATAAAATTCACACCACATATTAGACCCAAAATCTCTTTCGCTATGCAAACCCATATGAAGCATGAACTGCCTTAAAGTCATTTCCCTTCTCACCCCTCCAAGCTGGAAATAAAGTGAGGTTGCATTAATGTCGGTAACATCTTCACTAAACTCCACGAATGCCAAAAACTCTCTAACATACTCTGGAATGACGGGCTCTCTAATCTTGAAGAGCCTTAACCAAGCTGAGCAAGTGAACGAACCTCTATCGTTAGTGTACTTCACCTTGCAAAATTATTTCAGTGCCTTACCCGCTGCCCCATTGTTTATTGTTTCAAATTCGGAGAAATCAAGAGCCTCCGGTGTGTCGATCTCCTTTTTTACCAATTTTTCATAATCGGCCCTGCATGATTTTTTAGAGAGATTTTTACTGTAGCGATCGACATTTAAAAGTGTGGTAAAAACCTAAATGTTCAGCCGTAGCTGAGTTTTTATACTGTTAACAGAGTTATGGTGTAATTGAAAGTTATGGTTACGCCGTAAATAATTGTTATAATTAATTTTTAATTATTAAAATTTTATTATATTATTATATTTATATAATAGTTACGCCGTAACTTGACTAAAATTTACGCAATAATTAATAGCCTTAAAATTAATCTCTTAGGATATATCCAATAATTGCAATACGAGAGAGTGAAATACGTACCTTACAAGGAATAGGAGGGTACACACATCTCTTAACATAGGTCAAATATTATATACCTTAGATCTTCAATTAAATTGCTCCCCGGCAGCGGCGCCAAAAAGCTGATGTGCTATTTCATCCTGCCTTTAACATTTATAAAACTGAGATATACTAGGATAAACACATACTAACGGGCAGAGAACCAGATCAGTTGAAGTAAAACCTTAGGTAAATCCGAGTGTCGTCTCAAGAGAGCTGTGATCTGAAAGAACTAAGATACTATGAAATAAATAAGATAAAATGATAGTGATATGATAAAATAGATAGAATTATCCTAAAACAGGAGTAGAAATCAGGACAAAGTAATAGAAGAGTGAAGGTTAACCAAGATTTTAGATATGTTTTAATTCTCAATATTTAAGCTCAATATAGTGGGTAAATATCACTAGACTCCTTTGGTCAATTCGTCTTAGCCTATGATTCTTAGACCCCTCACCAAGATGATCAGATCACCCGGGATCATTTAGTAATCTAATAGCATTCATTAAGTACCAAATCTACTAGACTCAGTCTATGGAAACCCGGCCGTTAGGAACTTAGATTTCCCCTAGCTTCTTAAATACCTCGACTTGATAGGTGATCATTTGGTCAATTCGCACACAAAGAATGGTTGTACTATGGCCAATTCCTTCCATACTTATCAATCTAGTGAGTTGAGGTCAGTTGGTCAATTCTCCTAACTCCCTAGATACTAACAAGCTTATAACATTACCGAAACTAGCGATCTATGATAAGACTAAATAGATGTCTATAAAGACTAATAAAGAGGATAAATAACAAAAACTTAACCTTGAATTAATAATATGAATTCATAGTATGATCTCTAGAAAAACATAAAAGAATTCAAACTCGAATACAAAGGAAATCGTAGACGAGAACTTCGTTCTTCATACTCCTAAGCCATGATTCTTCTTCTGTGGTTGCTCTCCTCAAACCCTAGAAAGGTTTGGGAAAGGGGAGATGTCTTGAAAATGCAGAATTCGTCTTGTATTTATAGGCTTGAAACCCTAATTTGAGCTACGGCTACTCTATGAAATAGTTATGCCGTAGTTCTTCATAAGCGGACATACTGATGTTAATCCAGGATTACGACGTAACTCTAGCTGATGGTTACGCCGTAGTCTTCATAAAATGTATTTTACATCGTAACCTTGCTGATAGTTACGGCATAGTCTTCATTAGCTACGTTTGGTGTGGTAACTACACCGTATCTTGATCTGTGTTACAGCGTAGTCTCATTACAGCGTAACTCTATTAGCATGTTACGTCGTTGTCTTTGTAAATATAACTACGACGTAAATTCATCACTTAGTTACGCCGTAGTCTTTGTGAATGTAAGAATACGTTCCAACTTGAGCCCAAAATCGTCCAAACACTACTTCTTCATAGCAAATTATTCCTGAAATGAAATAAGAAGAAATAAAGACGATTCAGTAACATTTTAAGCATAATATGTAAATAAAGGGGGAAATTAACACTTAGAATATCAGGATTATTTGATGTTATCAGTGAGACCATGTTGTGAAGGTAGAGGTAGTTATTGGAGGTAAATCGTGTGTGATTAGCAATGGTGTTAAGGTCGAGAAACCCGGTGGGGGTGTAACATTCCTTCCTTGTTCCATGACGATCTTTTACTGAGAGTGGTTAAAATGGTTACAAACATGGGTGTAACGGGAGTAATAGTAGTGGGTCCCACGAATGACGCCACTAATTGTACAATAATTTGCACGACCAGTCTTTGATAGCGATCGAAGGTTAACAGGATGTATAATCTTGCCAGGATTTCTCGTAACCTGAAAATAAGAAATACTAAAGCACTATGTTAAGTGATTGTGTAGGAGTTGGACCCTGCGAACCACCTTCGGTGTGCGAATAAGTATTTTCTATGGTAACAATGTGAGTGTAAAGTAAGTATGTAAATGTTTGATGAATGTACCATAAGTAATAACCCCTCCAAGCTATTTATAGGGGAATAAATAGGCCTTGAAGGGCTGTTGCACACGTTTCGGGGGATCATGGGGGTATCCCATAATTTCTTGTAACCGCTGGGCTTATTGATCCATGTTCTCAACCTTGGCGGGAAAGCTGAGGTAAAAGAGAAACGTGAGTATGACCAGGTCAAGGTTCTCCTATGTGCTATTATCTTCGAAGGATCCGCCCCGAAGGTTAGAAGGCTTCGATTGGCGAATTCCCAAGTGGTAACTACTGTAGATCAGTATTTTGACGCCAAAAGAGATTTTAAAAGGTTAACTTGAGGTTCGAAATGTAGCTTTCGAATTCCCAAGTGGTAACTACTGTAGTTCAGAGGGTACGTTTTCATTATATTTTCTACTTTCTTTCTTATGTGTTTTCTTTTAGCTAAACCAACTACAAGTTATAAGGGGTGATTGGGTCTAACCCAATATTATTATATTCATTTTAGGCCTACCAAAATTGGTCCATTTAAAAAACAAGTCATATGTTGATTAGTAGTTATCATTTGTACCGGATTGAATTAGCAAGCTACTACCACTTCTATATGTTTTTTGTTCAAACCATGGAATAAAGTATATTTGCTTATTGTCCAAAAAACGCACTCCCACACTTACATTATGTGGTTACAGCCTTGCTACTATTATCTGCCGATATGGCCACCGCTTGAAATATTATTTTCCTACATTTGGTTTAAAGTAACTATAGATTGTGTTTGAAAATGATATGCCTACATTTGACCTCTTTGAACGTTTACACGTTAAATCACGTAAGTGGGGTGCATAAAGTTGTTCTATTTTAGCTTATATGGCCATTAATTTTGCGTATTATGAATTTTGCAGCCGATTATTCATACTCATTTCTTCTTAATTGCGCAAATTTTGTAAGATCATAACTTGAAGCGTCATGATACGATATGATACGATATGTTTCAGTGGAAATCAAAGGCGTCTCCCTATATAAATGGAAGCTAAGGGCCAATCAATGCTTTTATGATTTTGGTATGTTGGTGGTTATTGTTTGGCTATATCTCGAAAACTACTAAAAATGTCGTCTATAAAGAAATACTTCAAAGTTTATGATCAAGGTTCAAGAGGTATGTACAATATACATATGACATGTTTTAGACCATATGTTAAATTCTAATATATTATTAACAACCTATTTTTACTTACATTTTCTGTAGACTATTAGGTATCGGGGAACAGACATTGGCTATTAACTTGATTAGCGCTCACCGACGTCATTTGCTATTGAAGACCATCAAATTTGCAGACGATAAAGCATGGAAATTTATTATTTTAATTGTTACAAACTCAATTGTTTAGCGAATAATTCACGTATTATCTCATTGTTTCTTTCACATATTAATGGAACATGTTTACATTCGTTGTTTTCTTATTATCTCATTTTCATATTTTTTTTAAAAACCCAATCCACTCGTCTTTAAGCTAGTAAATATATACACAAAAAGAACATACATTGTAATTGTAATTCTTGTACAACCATCCTTCAGATTCAGCCCAAACATTCTCAAGCTTTTTTATTGTGTTCTATATATAATGGCATCTGACTAAGGTCCCATAGGTACACTGTATATAAAACCTAAGTACCAAAACTGTACCTATGGATAGACCATGTTAATGTTGCATCACATGATGTTTTTATACGAACTTAACAGAATCAGATGCCAAATTACACTCTACATTGATGTTGAGTTTCTAACCTCCGAGTGAAACAGCCATATATAGAGCTAATCAGTCATGGTTATTCATAGGACAAATTACCACTTCTAATGGCCCGCTGCTGATTGCTGATTCCTTTACCCAAACGTGAGTTGGATGAGCCAAAATCTGTTGGTTTTCCAACATAAGGTGATGAAAGCTTGGGTGAAAGCCACTTCTTGACAACAACCCCGTTAATTCGGATTTTTCCAAATGACTCGTTTCCTATGTATGATATCCTTAGCCTTCTCAATAATGCGGAAAAACCCTGGGTAACTCTGTTGATAGTAAACAACATGATTAAAATGCGATATGTTTTTCCGAAAAATGATATAATAAGAGAAGAAACAACTTTCCTAAAATGAGAAGGGACACTCACCTTCCTGCAACATTCATTGTTTTATCACCCATGGGAGCCTTAATTTGTGTCTTTACTACAGGCAGCAAGATGCTAATGTTGGGCAGTTTCACACCTGAAAATATAATTTCACACAGGATGTATAAAAAAATTGTAGTTATGATTCACTTACCACTTTGTGTCTAATCTTCAGAAAGCTAATAAATATAAATAAAAGCAGGGAGCCATTACCAGCAGCAAGCCGATGCCTAAGACCCTTCAAGACTGTCAAGAAGTAAACCTGGGTAGTTTTTATACAACCAAATATCAATTGAGCATGGCCTGATGAACAGAGTTTATGGAAAAATATAGACATGTATATGCATTTTTTTACTCTACGTTATGGAACTTGAAATAAGGATTACTCATGAAATTAAAGTTATTCTGAAGCAGCAAAATTACAATCATACAAGTAAAAAAAAACTAGACTCACCTCAGCTGTATATAATGGTAATTCAGTCACATCCACGACTATCGGACTTTCTTTTAAAGATACACCAGGAAGTATTCCAAGTGAAGTGGCTTCCTGAAGTGAGAAAGGAAATATGATAGATATAAAAAAGGGTGAAAGCTAAAGATACGTAACATATTTGTTGAAAATGACCGAAATACGTAACAAACTTTATCAGTTACTAGAATCACCAAAATAATTTCAATTTTTGAACAATATAGCTAACTTTCCAAGTGATTTGACTTAAATACCCTTGTGTTGTTCCCCTTTGATTTTGTTATTGAATTTACATTTATTTTTTAGTTCTAAAATTCTAATTTCCCAGATTACGGCTTAAAAGATTCCGGCCAAGTTGCTTAATTTGAATGGTCAAAAGTGTAATAAATGGTCAAAAGTGAACTGGGTAAAGAAATTCAATCTGACTGGGTAAACAAATTCAATCTCACTGCATCGTATATAATGGTCAAAAGTGAACGGAATCTGGGAAAACGGAAAATCGGAATTACACTTTTGACCATTCAGATCAAACACTGCATTATATTATTAAACTTTTGAGAATAAACACTGCATTATCTCCAAGTGAGATTACACTTTTTTGACCATTAAACAACCTCTTGATTTGAGATTACACTGCATTATTTATTACCACGTTCATAAATATAACTCAATTCAATCTCAAAAGTGTAATGGTCAAATTCAATGAGGTAGGATCAAATGAGAAATATAATTAAGATGGAGAAGAATGAGAAGAAATCACAACCACAAATATTAAATAAAGTGTAATAAATTCCAAAAATAATTTTTCTCACTAGATCCATACTCCAAATTCAATTCCAAAAATAAATGGCCAAATTCAATATCAAATCTCTTTCTGGTCAAAAGTGTAAATAATAAATAAAGTGTAATAAATAAATGCACTTTTGGGAAAACGTATATTATGTCCAAGTGAGATTAAACAAATTCAATCTCGCTGGCTCGAAAAATGGAATCTGGGATAATGGTTTTATAAATGGTCAATGTGCATCGTATATAATGTGAACTGGGTAAATGTGTTTATGAAGATCTTTGGATATAGATGAACAGAAAGAGATTTACAATGAAAGTGCTTAAGGATCAAATAATCTCCTTAATTTACTCGGTTCATAAATAAAGTGTAATCAAAGACCATTTACTCATATATAATGTCCTTAATTTACTACTATATAATGTGAACTGGGTAAATGTGTTTATGAACTGGGTAACTGGTGTTTATAGATGAACATATTAAAAAAATTGTAAATGCAAGAACAGAATCAAAAGGGAAGAACACAAGGGCATTTTAGTCAATCACTTGTAGATAACCGGTTGAATATTAGCGACATTGACAAAAAATTGAAATTATCTTAGCGATTCTAGTAATTCATAAAGTTTGTTACGTATTTCGGTCATTTTCAATAAATATGTTACGTATCTTTAGCTTTCACCCTATAATAAAATAGAACCAGAAAAGAGAAGAGACAGTATGGTAGCAAACCTCAAGCAAAGAAAAAGCGCGAGGATCATATTCCCCAAAACCATCAATTAGAGAGCAGAGATTTGATCCTTTAGATGTTTCTGTGATTATTCCCAGATTTTCAATCAGTCTAGCTTTTAAGGATGAATCTTGAGGCAGCCGTAGACATCCCAATACTTTTGAAAGTTCCTCAATTGATGGAACAACACCAGCATTAACTGTTTCTCTATATATCATCAACACCAATGTCGTCCTGCAAATGATCAGAAAGAACTAAAACTGAGTAGTTTGTACATAGAATAGGAGTATGGATCTAGTGAGAAGATTTATTCAAATGAGAAGAGTGAGAAATAATTGTAGCCACACATTTTAAATAAGGAAAAATAAATAATAGAGAGATGCATTTATTTTCATTGATGCATCTAATATTTGTGGTTGTGGTTTCTTCTCATTCTTTTCATCTTAATTATATTTCTCATTTGATCCTAGCTCCATAGAATAGTTACATAAATCCTCCATTGCCTAGTAGCCAATCTCCTTTGCAGCCCCTAAAGCTTTAAAACTAACAAAGTCCCCTGGAGACTTTTAACCATCTCCAAGGTGGCCTAGTGGTAAGGTGGCCCGAAGGTCTCAAAAGAAACCGGTTTGGGCCTTCGCCGGGTTAACATTTTGAGATGGCCAGGGAAGAGTCCGGAAACAGCCACTCGAATACCGGTTAGGCTTCGCACATCAGAGCCAAAAAAGGCTCGACTTTCCACGGGTAGCCTGAACCAGGATCCCTATCCATTTATCGTTTTCAACCACCTTCACCTACAGACGTTTACCACTTACCAAAAGTATTTCACATGTCATAACTTTAGCGGTGCATTGCCCATTCAGTACATCTTACACCATGTCCATTATTTTAAACCTCCTTACTCTGTAAAACTCTTATACGCCTCTTAAGGCTAAAGTCTAAACCACCATAAACTTTGAAGCAATTTAGATGGTCAATTGGCAATCTTATTTAACAGATATGCCTTGTAGAATATGCTGAGAATGATTGATGTAAAATATGCTCTTATTCTCCAAGCAGGAACTAGTTCATAGAATCTTCTATCCTGGTACGAAAATAAATTAGTATCTAGATCAATGTTATAGTAGTTTACAAGAGGTTTACCATTCGCTGTTTATTATTAACCGTCCTGAGTCAAAAGACAGAATTGGCTCACCAACCATACAAGCTTTCTCAAATCTCCGGTAGCACAAAGCTTCAAGATCAATTAATAGAGAGGATTAATTAAACACCCAAAATGGTTTATTCTTCTGACAAACAAACTTATATAGTAATAACTACTTAAAATATCAGGACAAACAATAAATACGGAATGCAAGAACAATATATGAAAGTTTAACAGTTAACACAGGCTTACCAATCAAACATCTGCACATTGCAAGATTTAGGGAAACACCATCCTTTTTTGCCTGAGAACGGAGCATTAGACCAACTTCAAGATCATCCTTCCTGTATTAACAATCACAATATTCAGATATATTGATTCATGATAATATAATGAAAAACATATCTTGAAGTCTTTAGTAATTACTTTTCACTTGCCACCAATAAAATGGAGTACGTGATGGAGTTTGGGCGTAAGCCTAACTTTTTCATATCGCACATAACTTCGACAGCCTTTGACAATTCATCCCCATCACCTGCAGCAGGAAATTTTACATATTTATCAATATGTGACTTGTTATAAAAATCCTCTACTGTGATTTGTAAAATGATACATTGAGAAGATCGTAACATGAAAGCATACAAGCACTATGAGGGTGATTCTGAAATTTTTGTAAACCGACTGGAGAAGTATATATAAGGATCCGTTTATGAATGAAAAAGTTACTTCTGTAGATGTCACATGAAGCAAATTTTCTCTTTGAGGGACCAATGAGTACCCATGCAGAAATTGAAAGAACTCAACAACCTTTATCAATATGTGACTTGTTATAAAAATCCTCTACTGTGATTTGTAAAATGATACATTGAGAAGATCGTAACATGAAAGCATACAAGCACTATGAGGGTGATTCTGAAATTTTTGTAAACCGACTGGAGAAGTATATATAAGGATCCGTTTATGAATGAAAAAGTTACTTCTGTAGATGTCACATGAAGCAAATTTCCTCTTTGAGGGACCAATGAGTACCCATGCAGAAATTGAAAGAACTCAACAACCTTTAACTCAACTTCTTTGGAAATTGTATTATGTGTGGCAAATGATTGCATATAGTATTCATCCATTTCCATTTTCACATAGAAAGTACACAAATGTAGGCAGTTGCTGCTTATACAAACCTATATATCCTACCAAGGAGTGTTGCTCAATCACCAAAGAAAGTAGGAAAGTAGGAAGAAAAAAAATATTAAGACATTTTATATAAAAAATAAATAAATAAAAAATAAATAAAATAAAAATAAATAAGGAACAATGAGTATGCATTAAAAGTTATAGACAGAAAGAGAGCAGACGATAGTGAGAAAGGTGGAATTTGATTGGGGGTGTATTGGCTCGGCTATTGGATCAGTGGATCATGTTTTAATCTGTCGGATCACATAAACGGTCAATCCAAATTAGATATAGAACCAGACCATGTCCATTTATGGCCTAACTGCAAATTTATTAACCACCATAAGATATTAATAAATGTGGGAACTAGGGGAGCAAACTACACTTACATAAGGCAGTAATTAATGCATTCATCATCGACACTGCTGGTTTCATCCTCATCTTTATGACATGTTCATATAATTCCAGTGCCTTCTTCCAGTTTTTTGCCTGGGCATGTGAATTGGCAATTATTTAACACTTTTAGAACCAAAAATTTCAGAATCAGCAAGGATAAACTAAAAATATGTTTTACTGGGAAATGAATTAGCCCAAACAAAAACAATTTCTCGTAACTATCCTTTTTATTCCTTTCAAATTTCATTACATTGATTAAAAAGTATAATCAACAACCTATGATAGTATCCAGGAATTGAAGATGCGCAGAAATAAGTGGACAGCATCATAGTTATACTAATAACACTCTGTTCCCAGAGTGTAAAGTTGAAAGAAGAGAAATGAAGAGAAAAGAAGAGAGAGAAAAAAATGGGTTTTTAGTTTTGCATTCCCAAGTCGGAAAGTAAAGAAAGGGGATGTTACCAAATTATGCAAAAAAAAAACATCTTCTCTCCAAATCAACCCCAATTTGGGAAGAAGATTAGGAGGGCAAATTTGGCATAATTTCCTACCCCTTCTCTTATCTTCTCCAATAAAAACTCGGGAACATAAATATTTTTTCATTTCCTCTCCACTTCTTTTCTTTTCTCTCCAAATAAAAACTCGGGAACATGAATAATTTTTCTTTTCTCTCCAGATAACATAAGGTCAAAGGAATCATAGGTTTGATACGAACAAACATACATTGCTACAAGCTCCCATCAGTGAGCTATATGATATGATTCCCACATCTATTCCCTTATTCCTGGCTTCTTGTAGAATTTCAAATGAAGCATCCAGTTTCCCAGCATGCCCAGCCACATCTATTAATGCGCTGAAAAACATCTACAAGATAATGAAAATTTTACGTTCATATATCTATACGAGAAAATTAGAATGAAGATTTCCATTGTTGCACAGATGTTGCGCAAACAAAAGCAAAAGAATGATATCAAGAGAACCAAATGCATGCTATGCTTTCACTCTCACAATTACAGATATTCGGTACACAATTTAAGGAGATGGGGTGTAAACTTCTCAAGAAAGGTCTAAACCTCATCAGGGAGGATCCCGTCTTTTGTCATATCATCATAGACACTGCATGCAAACTCCCAATCACCATTACCACTGCAGCTATTAACAGCAATGGTGTAAACTTCAGGAGTGCCTTTGATTTTGAATTTTTTAATCATACCATATATCTCTCGTGCCCGTTCAACCTAAAAGAAATTCTTGAGTCCGTGTAAATTGGAACAAATCACTACAGAATATAACTGAAAGATACACAAAAGAAGAAACTGAATTGTCTAACCTGACCAGCATTCATACATGCTTTCATCAAGGCTCCAACTGTGATATGATCTGGGTCTATAGGATGTGTTTCAGAATTCATTTCTGATAATACATCAAATGCTCGATCAACTGCTCCTGATTGACCACATGCACTGATAAGCGCGTTGAATACAACTCGGTCTGGTTTCACATTCTACTGCATGCATGTATAAACCAACTATATAAGTACAATAAAAGGAGAGTGCTGACAACTGGAAGAAATCACAATTTTATTTTAAAAAGGAAAAGTTTTGGTTAAAGTGAAAAATGTTTTGTTTACATACCTTTGACCTCATGATACCATAAGCACCAAATGCCTTCGCAACTTGCCCAGCTTTGGCGCAACCATCAATAAGTGCACCATATGTGTGAACATTTGGCTCCACTCCAGAGTTGACCATTTCGTGGAAAACCTATAAACATGTAATAATATATGTAACTAAATCTAGCATATGACTACAATATGATAAAATATCCATGGGTGAAAAAAATAAGAGCTGAAGTCCAATAGTACTTTTTGCAGACTTGAAACAATGATGTGGATATGGCCTAAAGTTGGATGTTTTGTACATAGATTGATAATCATTAAGGTGAGGTTTACAGGTCTTCAACGAATAAAAATAAATAAATAACAATACAGCACAGAAATATCTTTATACAAATCAACGCAATGTATCTGAACCCCACCAATTTCATCTTCAGTCTTGAGACCGACAATACTCTAAGTACCAAGGTGAAGGAAACAGGGAGGGAAAAGAATGAGATCATACCTTAAACATTGTATCAACCTTTTTACTCCTAGCACACGTTGATATAAGGGTGGTGTATAATTTACAATCAGCTCTTAATCCAGCTTTCTTGACGAGTTTCAAAACCTCAAAAGCTCCTAAATACAAGATATTATGAAAACAGAATAATGAGAGTAAAAATAGACTAGCTAAACTTATATCCAATTCAATCTATGTATAATTGTAAACATTATGAAAATAGATTAAAAATACCATCTAAATCTTCAGAGCATGAACAAACAGACATAAGCGTATTAAATGTGCTTAAGGTCGGTTTTGGAACAAGATTGACAAAACGAAAAGCTTCTTTCACGGCTTTCTGACTTCTACACACACTAAGGAACCCCATATGGTAAACCTAGAAGCATGATGTTTGAAGCATTAGTGAATATACATAAATAAAATAAACAAACCAGTGGTATCCATACTTAGTTGGTTAGGCTATAAAGGAAACTAATATGATGACCATTTAATCAAAGGTTACGAAGAGGCAGCCTTACATTATTCATGTCTAACAGACCTTTTTTGTCCAGATATTCAAGCTTTTCTAAGCTTTCAGTTAACCTACAACAGAAAAATGAGATATACATGAGTATAAGCTTCTTCAGGAAATATATATTGAAAAGCTCGCAACATCAAAGCTACTACTGAAGTATAAACATATTGAGGAAAAATGCAGTGGCTGAGAGACTATTCATGTAATGTAAAAGTATTGATCAAATGTGTATCAAGTGGAATGAGGAATTGTGGTATAATTTCTGAAAACTCATGTATTACCTGCCCTCTTTAAGAAAGCGATGGTAGGCACGAAGTTGTTGTGAAGCATACTCTTTTGCGTTTTTTTCTTTCTTTTCTTGTGATATTGGGATCAAACCTCTCAGGTCCTTCTTTGTCAGCATAGATTTTTCTTTGTCACTAGAAGACACACCTTTCTTCCAAAACTCTCCCCTTCCATTAAGAGGTCCACTTTCAGATTTTCCATTAGGTAACGTCGCCTTAAACTTTTCTGGAAAATAAATTCAACTTTTATGTCAATTTAGACTAACTGAAAACAGAGAGAAAGATTGCGAATAATCGAGGCCCTTAAATTATACCAACTAAAAAAGTACAAATAATTGCTAAGCATAACCTGCAGCATGAAAAAATTCCTTTGCAGAAAACCTCTCGGTTTGAAAGACGGAACTACTCGTTGAAGAAGAAAATCCATTATTCCCGAACGAGGAAAGCTCAGGCATTACTTTTGTACTAGCAAGATTTTCCATGGAACTGGCTACACATTGACTGGTCTCATAAAACGAGTGTAACCCATTGTGGGCATACTTCATAGGTGTAAAACTGTACCTGTTAACATCACATTCTTTAGTAAGCACATAGTTTTTCTCTTCAACGGCATTTCCTTCTGCCACCATTCTATTTACAGGAACAGCCGCAGCCACCAACTCAGTTTCCACAACTAGCTGAGGAAACTCAGAATCACCCTCATTTTTATGTTTTTCAATAGGCGGAACACAAAGCACATCGCCTGATTCTAGAAGCACACTAAGTGATTCTTGAGATGACAGTTCCATTACTTTAGGAGATTCCTCAAAAGATGATTTGATCATTACAAAATCTTTTTGAACAGAGGAGTTAACATCAGCTGACGCTGAAGATTCTATGATGGTAGAACCATTAATATGTGAACCAGCAGAGACTAATGTGCCACTTGTTACTGGTTCTTCATGCAACATGACAGTTTGATTGTACTGCACATGTGCTGGTTCACCAGGAATATGATGGCGCAAGTCTTTAACTTCCACCACATCAGAATTCTCACCTTGCAGACCACCATTTGATGAGAGTTGACCATTGACCGTATGATTTGGCATAGTTGAGGTTTGTTGGGAATCTTTAGGACCAACTGGCTTGGATTTCTGCAGAAATAGAAGAATAGTTAAAAACTTGCATTATATGTATCTGTTGTTTAAGGATATTGGAAAAATTACTAGGAAACAGAGAAATAAAAACGGCTAGTTTTTGCTCTACTAATATAAAGAAAGTTGCAATATATCCTTTTCCTTTGATTTGTTGGCTTCGCATGCAGGGTCCTACTTACTATTAACTGATTCAAAAGAGCGACTAAGACTATGATTCTAAACTTCTAATATAAAAGGATATCAAAACAATAATTTGAAAATAGAAAACAACTACTTAATCGAATACTGGGCACGAGAGGGTCAAGCAATCACAATGCAGTTCGAGATCAATGTAAGAAATTCAAAATAATATATTTAAAAGGTATATTTCCTTTAAAAACAGCAAGTTTCCTTTTGTATTACATAAAACATAATTGTGCAGGGGCACAAAATTAGCATATGAAACCAACACCAAATGGCCTAGTGGTTATGCACTTGACCTCCTCACAAGGGTTCAAACCTTGCTAGGTACACATTTGGGGTGGCTAGGGAAACGGTCCGAAACACCACATATTATGTGTGTATCCCCACAAATTAAAAACACCACCTTATTCATTTACAGTTTGAAAAGTAGTTTACTTGTCTTTATATAAAGAGATGAGCACACGTTTAATTACTATGAGATCATCATCAATTTTCTTTTTGTATAACTACTGGCGTGTGTGTATGTGTGCGCGTATGACGGGGCAAGCCTTTTTACACCCTGACCAAAGCCAATTTTTAGGATGAAATGATTAAAGATCAGGCAATCAGATAAGCTACAGCATAAGACTATAAACATGTTACATAGATTTTCCTACTAGTAATCACCTTCCCGGTAGTCATTGATTGATAATAGTGTTTACATCAGTCTAACACAAATACTAATACCAATTAAATACAAATAAGTCCACTTAACAGTAATCAACAAAGTGCGATTATATGATTACCTTAGTCGAGTCATGGTGAGGACGTTTGGTATAATTGAAATAAAAAACAGTAAGAGCGGAAACGGCAACAAAGGAAACCACAACAACAACCGTTTGTGGATTCAAAGCCGCACTTGTCCTAAACACAAACCTCTTCCTAACACTTTCATTTCTCAACCTCACGCCGAACCCTAACCCTAACCAGCCGCATTTCCTCCGGCGAGACCTAAACTCCGGCCGCCGGAAACATATCGCCGGAGATATGCAAGAAGTAATTAACGGTGGTTGTTGTTGATGATTAGGTTTTAGGATGAAGATTGAACTTGCATCCATTGGTTATGGATATGTGAGTGTTTTTTTTTTGGTTATGGATAGAGTGAGTGCGAAGGAGATGATATGGTTAATCTGTTGGGGGTGTGATGACGTGTCATTGGTGGCTGTTATTTTGGAAACCCGCGCTATCAATCAGTTGTTATCTATGCTGCCCTACCACTATCACAATTTTAACTTTCAACTTTTAACTGCACTAATGTACTCCGTTCTATAATAACATTCACATTGATATTTTAAAATGTTTCAAAATAAGTGCCTTACTTCCTCCGTCCTATTTTTATTGTTCACTTTAACTTTGATCGGTCTTTCTTGTTCAACTTTAACCATTAATATATTTATTTGTGTTATATAATATTTGATAAAAATTATACCAATGAAAATACATTTAAAACCTAATACATTTATATATTTTTCATCAAGTATTATATAACACAAACAAAAATAATTATGATCAAAGTTAAAGAAGAAAGACTAAAAAAGTCAATAGGGCACAATAATTTTTAGACGGAGGGAGTATATTTTTTTAGTTGAAAATTTCGTATTAAAATTTTCATATATATCTAAATATGCATTAAAAATATTATGCATTTAATTTTTATACTTTAGATATATATTAAATTAGTAATAAAAGTAAAGTGATATATGAAATTAATCTTTTTAACTAAAGAGAAGAGATTTTAGTAAGTGGAGATGATATTTATTATTGTAGAGTCTAGTTAGTGAGATTTCTTATAACTTTGTGCATTTTGAAAATAAACACTTGTTACGAGACAAAAATAGTAACTAATTTCTTCGAATTTGGGTATTTGAAAATTTTAATGAAATGTTGGGTACATTTGGAATTAAATTCGTCTGTAACGAGATAAGTCATTAGAGCATCAACGTTACGGCTAAAAAATGTGAAGATATGGCTCATGCTATCATATCCCATCCCGTGCCATAGGTGTTTAATTATTTTATTTTATTTTTTTTGTAAGTGAAACGAGCACAAAAGAACAAGCAAAAAGGTAAAGTTTAAAAAAATAGTTGTTTTAGATTATATAAATATATATATATATATATATATATATATATATATATATATATATATATATATATATATATATATATATATATATATATATATATATCTTTTTGTTCACTTTCATTTTGGTTCCCAATCTGATTTTTGGGTATCTTTTGTGATACTTGCTCCAAAATTATTCGTGAAAATATATACATCTTTTTCAATCCTAAGAACACTCTTAATCTTTGGGTAATCAATGAACTGAGTGTTCGGTTCCTTATATGAGGACAACTATACCACACGAACTGGAGGTTGTAGAAGAACCCACCTAATTAATCAGAGAGGAAATTTAGGTGAAGGTATCGTAAGAGCTCTACACTTTTTTTAAATAGTCGATGATATCACAAATTATTATGTTGAGGACAACTATACCACACGAGTGGAATCCATCTCCATACACAATCTCATATAATGTTTATATGTAGCTTTACCCGAACAAAATATATCTTGTAACATTTTTTAAAAGCATCTTTCTATCATACTTATTTCAGGTTTCGCTAGTCCGTCTTGCACAACCAAGTTTATGATGTGTGCAACACATCGACTATGATAAAAAATGCCATCCGAAGATGTTTGTTATTTTAGTATTAATTTTTTAACGGTGTTTGTATTATTACTTGCGTTATCAAATGAGCTTGAAAAAAAAATATTTTTTTTCTAATTTATACTCTTTTAGTACATCTCTTAACATACAAAATAAATTAAAACCCATGTGAAGATACTCAAATCTTTCAAAAGCAATCGTACGCTTCATCATTTGCCAAGTTATGGGATCAACCGAATGCGCGGTAACACAAATGTACGAATCGGGCAAACCATGAGGAGCCGACCAAACATCGGTTGTTAAGTTTACACTTGTATTTAAAATTTCAAAACCTTTTAGTAGTTCAATTTTAGCCGTTTTCCAAGCTTTCATATAATCACGTCTAAGAGTAGCATGACTTACTTGAGTATATTGCGATTGAAGAGTATTTTGAATCACTCTTGTTAAGAGCGGAAGCGGCAACAAAGGAAACCACAACAACAACCGTTTGTGGATTCAAAGCCGCACTTGTCCTAAACACAAACCTCTTCCTAACACTTTCATTTCTCAACCTCACGCCGAACCCTAACCCTAACCAGCCGCATTTCCTCCGGCGAGACCTAAACTCCGGCCGCCGGAAACATATCGCCAGAGATATGCAAGAAGTAATTAACGGTGGTTGTTGTTGATGATTAGGTTTTAGGATGAAGATTGAACTTGCATCCATTGGTTATGGATATGTGAGTGTTTATTTATTTTTTATTTTTTTGGTTATGGATAGAGTGAGTGCGAAGGAGATGATATGGTTAATCTGCTAGGGGTGTGATGACGTGTCATTGGTGGCTCTTGTAAACATGCTCTTATATTTTCAATTCAATATACTTTTTTACCTTAAAAAATATCTTTTTGTTCACTTTCATTTTGGTTCCCAATATGATTTTTGGGTATCTTTTGTGATACTTGCTCCAAAATTATCTATGAAAATATATACATCTTTTTCAATCGTGAGAACACTCTTAATCTTTGGGTAATCAATGAACTGAGTGTTCGGTTCCTTATATGAGGACAACTATACCACACGAACTGGAGGTTGTAGAAGAACCCACCTAATTAATCGGAGAGGAATTTTAGGTGAAGGTATCGTAAGAGCTCTACACTTTTTTTAAATAGTCGATGATATCACCAATTACTATTTTGAACCTATTCTTGAATACTTCATTTCTTAAACAATGACCCGATTGTACGAGTTGTTTAAAAAATCAAGAAATCATGGTTAGTAAATTTAACGAATTGTACGTAGGTCCACAGCCAAACGTGCAACGTACGTGGATCGAAAGATGCAACACCTAACGAAGAAAAAATAAAGAACTGCGTGATAAAAAAAAGTGCAGAACGACATTCAACAAGCTACTATGGAGCATCTATGGAACTCTAATCGCTAGATTGTATTTTTGTATATCGTCATTTTAATTTATTTTGAGTGTATTTTTATTTTTAATTTAATGAAAATGTGTGTTTTATTTAATAAATGAAGAGAAAACTGTGAGGTTCGAAGAATTTGTAACTTGAAATAATGAGTGAGATTATTTTTGTGATAATTTATAGGATCTGAGTTATAGGCTAAAAAAATAATGTGACATCTATAACTCAGCGCCATAGTTGGTGGTGTATCAATGGAATTAAAAATTGTTGTCTGTGTTGAGGTTGAGAATTGAACAAATCAATGCTTTGACGCTCGTAATTGTTATTTTTATTCCACAATCATCCCTTGCTTTCTTTTCATGCCGACATATGTACCCGAGAACCATGGGCTAACACATAAATGGTTATAACTGGAGGTGTACATTGACCGATTTGACTAAAACCGAACCGGCTTTGAAACCCAAACTAGTTTTTGGTCAACGGTCAAGAACTGGTTTTGACCAAAAACCGGTTCGGTTCGGGTTGGATTTAGAGGGGAGAAAACCCAGACCGGTGGTAACCGATTTAGGTCGGTTCCAAGCCGTTTCAGTTTGGAAAAACTGGTTACAAACCAATTTTTTTCTTTTTTTTTCCGAATCCGTTAAGTGGGAACATCAATGTTTTTCGGGTTTTTTTTGTTCACATTTTCTACACAATAAACTCACTTATCTTCAACTTTTATTTAATAAACTCATAATACATCAAACATAAAATACGTGAAACACAAATCTAATATATTTGAGCGAATTATTCATCGGAATTCGAAAAAGTTTAATTGTGAGCTTCATCGAGAGTGAGATCTTCTTCTTCGATTTCGGAAAGTTTTATTGCATAACCCGTTTCCACCTCGACATCGTGTAATTGTTCTTGGTACTCTAGTCCGTCTTCGAGACTTGAAGTGTTTTGTATACGTTCAGCCGCGTATAAGTTATCTTTCAAGCAAATACACATGTCCAAATATGTCGGTGTGAGTCTTGTTCTTTGTATCGATAATACCCTTCCACCAGTAGAAAAATCGGATTCCGAAGCAAACGTAGAATCTTGTATGCTTAGTAAATCTCGGACCATGACAGCTAGAAAGGGAAATTGAGATTCCCTTCCTTTACACCAAGCCAAAATATCAAAATTTTTGAATTATTTGGGTCCCATAGTGTTTATCCAATCGGTTCCAATATATCTCCCAAATTCGTTGTTCGATAATTGGTCACTCCTAGCGCGTTTAGTGCTTTCTTGTCTTAAACTATAAAATAAGCCAATCATCAGATCTATGGTAGTATTTGTAGAAAACAAGGAAGAAACCGAAGTCGTTGAAATATTTGTTGAACCATATTTATTAAAATAAACATCAAATAAATCTTTAAAACATTTGTTAAAATAATTTTTTGCATCTTTTGCAGAGAAAATGTTTTCGTGATGCAAATCCAAATCAATAGAAATCTTTTCGAAAAGTAGTTCCACCCCGCTAATGTTAAAGCATGGTTTCAATGCGGCGACACAAGTAATTATCGGTGGAATTTCTTTGATTTATTTTCTAAGTTTTTCTTTCATGGGTACAACTAGGGGTGTCATTCGGGCTGACCCGACCAGAACCCGAACCGAGGCAATTCGGGTCGGGTCAATCGGGTTCAAAAATATATTCGGGTCAATCGGGTCAACCCTAATTGACCCGAGTTCTAAACAAGGTCGGGTTTGGGTACAATTCTTTAGCCTTGACCCGACTCGAACCCGACTAACCCGGCTCAACAACACTTTTACAATGTAAAATACTCGAGTTGACCCCGAACCCGAATTGACCCGAACCGAATTGACCCGAGTTCTAAACAAGGTCGGGTTCGGGTATGTTTTTTAAGGCTTGACCCGTTTTGACCCGACCCGAGTTGACCCGAACCCGACCGGGTCAACCCGAATAACACCCCTAGGTACAATCATACTTACAAATAATGGACCTTATATTTGTATTCGCCTAATTTTGAATACATCATATAAATTTGGTTGAGTACCAAATGACTCGTGGGATAATAAACACTCGATAATAAAGCTGTTGCGGTGTTTAAAACTTCGAGTAAATTGGTTATTTGTTTAATAGTATGCCAATTTTGACCCAAAGGGTGTAATCAGACGCTTTTGGCAAAGTTCCTCATGAAAAACTTGTAAAGTATTTTTTTAGCGTAAACCACATATAAACATTTTATAAGTCGAATTCCATCTTGTACGAACGTCCCAATTAAAAAAGTGGAATCCATCTCCATACACAATCTCATATAATGTTTATATGTTGCTTTACCCGAACAAAATATATCTTGTAACATTTTTTAAAAGCATCTTTTTATCATACTTATTTCGGATTTCGCTAGTCCGTCTTGCACAACCAAGTTTATGATGTGTGCAACACATCGACTATGATAAAAAAATGCCATCCGAAGATGGTTGTTATTTTAGTATTAGTTTTTTGACGGTGTTTGTATTATTACTTGCGTTATCAAATGAGCTTGATTTTTTTTTTCTAATTTATACTCTTTTAGTACATCTCTTAACATACAAAATAAATTAAAACCCATGTGAAGATACTCAAATTTTTCAAAAGCAATCATACGCTTTATCACTTGCCAAGTTATGGGATCAACCGAATGCGCGGTAACACAAATGTACGAATCGGGCAAACCATGAGGAGCCGACCAAACATCGGTTGTTAAGTTTACACTTGTATTTAAAATTTCAAAACCTTTTAGTAGTTAAATTTTAGCTGTTTTCCAAGCTTTCATATAATCACGTCTAAGAGTAGCATGACTTACTTGAGTATATTGCGATTGAAGAGTATTTTGAATCACCCTTGTTAATCGAGGGCTGTCGAAGTGGTTGAACGACAACCCTTCTTGAATCACAAAGCTTGCAAATTGTTGTCAACACCGATCTGCCTCGTATGCAAAATTACCACCCTCTCATGAAATAGATGCTTGACCCACTTCCAGATTGGATTTGAGTGCTTCACAATAATTATCGATATGCCTCTTCAACGTCGAGTTGGATTCCGATTTCAAAAACTTAGAGCAATGTTTACAATGAGCCTTAGTTTTCCCATCTGACAACTTCATCAAGTCCAAATTACACCAAATGTTTGGGTTCTTTTTTGTTTCTAAAACTTCGACAATCGTAGGCTCATTTGTAAAACCTACACCGGTGGAAGTTGAAGAAGCACGAGTTGCCATTAGTAGCATTTAGCTGTTTAGTAAGCATTTTGATTTGTTAATACAAATAAATCGTAAAAATGTTTATTAATATTTAGCGATCTCTTTGTGTTTTGTTGATAACAAATATAATGTTATCATAAGTAAAATTATAAGGATACATGTTATTTTTGTAAAGCATCTACATATAGTCATTTGATACAAATTGTTGTATTAAATCATTTGTTGTAATAGTTTATTAGGATGGGTAAAAACCACAACCCATGACCCATGGTATTAACCCATGATCCACTTGACTAGATGCATTGCATCTATTAGATACATTGTATCTAATGAAATACCCATGGACCAACCCATAACCCATGACCCATGACCCATAACCAAAAAACCCATGGGCAAAGAGGAGCGTCCCACGGATCCCTGAAGTTACACTAGACGGATCCCTTAAGGGAGGGATCAGTGGGATCCGTGCAATAGTGGCATGTTTTTGCCTATAAATAGAGAACCATTTCTTCATTTCTCCTCACCTCTCTTCTTACTAACTCTCTCATATATTCTTACACTCTTCTAACAAAAGATCACTTGATCTAGAGAGTTGTTCTTCTTTCTTCTATTTGTGATTCTCATATAGGTCCTTCTCTAAGGCGAGATCATGAGCTTTCTACAAGTCATCCAATCAAGGGGTTCTTGATTGATTTGTTCTTCCACAAGATTTCTGTAGAAAAGATCTTGTACTTGATATTTCACATATTTGTTGTGTAATAGTCGTGTTGGTTTGGTCCTCCGTGTTACGGACTCGGTATTTAGCTTTGTACCGGAAAAAGGTGTAAGCAACGTTGTGAAGGCTTCTCCGCCAAGTTGAAGGAGTTTGTTGACATAGTGCTTGAACTCTGGAGTAGGTGACTCGGGGAGTGGAGTAGGGCAAGGAAGGTGTCCTTGTAGCCGAACCACTATAAATCGGTTGTGTCATTTCTTTCCCTTACTTTACTTTCTTTACTTGCATTACTCTTAGATCTATACTTTATCTTCATCCATACGATTTTACATAACATCGAATCTAAATTTATTAGAAACTAACTTAAAATAGGCAAAACTATTCAACCCCCCTTCTAGTTTCCCACAATTGGTATCAGAGCTAAGTTTATAAAAGTTTTAAAGTAAACCGTATTTTTAAAACTTTTCGATCACCATGGGTTATGAAAATTACAAGGAAGGGCAATCCATGCAACGACCTCCACTACTTGAAACTAATGGTTTTATATATTGGAAAAATAGATTCGAAACGTATGTGAAGTCTAAAGATATTGATCTTTGGTACATCACTGTTGAAGGCGATTTTGAAGCTACTGCAAAAGATGAAAATAGAATTTTAGTTAACATACACATGATAAACTCACCGATGAAATTAAGAAAAAGCTTTCCAAAAATAGTGAAGCTAAAATGGTTTTGTATAATGCTTTACCCAAAAAGGAATTCGAAAGAATCTCCATGCTTAAAACCTCTAAAGAAATTTGGAATTCTTTAATTGTAACTTATCAAGGTAATCAACAAGTGAAAAATAATAAAATAGATATTGTTCAACAATATGAACAATTTTCAATATCGGATGAGGAAACTATAGATCATTCTTTTTCTAACTTTAATACTATAATTACATCTTTACAAGCACTTGATGAATCTTTCTCTAGCCGTAACCATGTTAGGAAATATCTAAGGGCACTTCCATCCAAGTGGAGATCTAAGGTGACGACAATCGAAGAGTCAAAAGATTTGACAATCCTCACCCTTGATGAACTCATAGGCAACTTAAAGGTCTATGAGTTTGTCCTTGCTAAATATTCTGAAGCGTCAAAAGTGAAAGAGAAGCACAAATCTCTTGCCCTTAAAGCCAAGAAGGTCTCAAGCGATGAAGAGGACACCTCTTCAGATAGTGATGACGAGGAGTATGCCATGGCGGTAAGGGACTTCAAAAAGTTCTTTAGAAGGAAGGGAAGATACGTCAAACAACCATATGACGACAAGAAAGGATTCCGGAAAAGCAAAGAGGACGAGAAGCCAAGGGATGATCGCGCTTGCTTTAAATGTGGGGACCCAAACCACTTTATTAGTAAGTTTCCCAAACGCGATGATCAAAAGGCATTTGTGAGCGGTTCGTGGGGAATGAGCGACGAGGAGGATGAAGAAATTTGTCTCATGGCAAATGATGAGGTATGTCACAAATACTATAGTAGTTCATCTTTAGATGATGATTCATTGCATAATGAATATGATAAACTTTGCAAAATTAGTTTAAAAGTAATCAACAAAAATAAGTTTTTGAAAAATCAAAACCAACGTTTAGAAAAGGAAGTCATAGATCTAAATGCAAAATTAAAACGTCTAGAAAAAGGGAAGATAGCAAGTGGCGAATGTGAACTTTGCGTTCAACTTCAAATACTAGTTGATCATCTAGACTCTAAGATTGCTAGAATGAACACTAAAACCTTAGATATGATATTGGATAGTGTTAAAACAGGAAATAATCAAAAAGGTCTAGGTTTTCAGGAACTTAATACGTCAACTAGTGAAAACAAAGATACACAATTCGTAAAGGCACTAGAAAAACAAACCACTGTAGTCACGGATCACACGAATCCCACAAACAGGGAACCGACTAGTATACAGCCAGGGATCCGTGGGTCTGCTGAAGCAAATAGTGGTAATAATGTAGCTTCCTCTTTTAGAACTGACTTTGTTATTGTTAATAAGAAGAAACCAACTCATGTTACCATTAGACAACCACCTCCAAGATATAATCAAAGATTTTTAAGAAACAAAGGTCCATCATTTTCAAAACCAAACACATCTAGGAGACCTAATAATGTTATCCAAGAAGTAACCATCAAATGGGATGGAATCCAAATATGCAAAATGGTTTTCCATTTCAAAACTTTGCACCATGGAACGCATATTCACCTTATCCATACATGCATGTCTAACATGAATGGAATGTTTAACACTAATGGACCCATGAACAAATGGGGACCAAACTTTTGAGTTAATTGTTTTCTTAGGTGTGCTTAAAGGTCGACCTAGATCCGGATGAGTGGATCAAGGATAGCGGGTGTACGAGGCACATGACCGGCAATAAATATTTATTCTCCACATATGAATCCTTCAATGGAGGAAATGTGGTATTTGGAAATAGCAAAAGCAAAATCATCGGTAAAGGTACGATTTCTAACCATTAACGATGTGTGTCACGTAGAAAACCTAAACTTTAACCTCTTAAGTATATGACAAATATGTGATAAAAAGTGCAACGTACTTTTTAACGAAACCGGTAGTAAGATATTAAAAAACGGTATCACCATAGCTAGAGGAATTAGGAAACATGGAGTCTATGTCATTAAAATTGGTAATGAACCTAAAGACAAACTTTGTCTTACTTCTATGGATGATACTTCGACCTTATGGCATCGAAGATTGGGTCATGCCAATATGCGACTTCTTCAATTGCTATCATCCAAAGACCTAGTAGGAGATCTACCTAAATTAAAATATGAACATCATTTTTGTGATGCTTGTAACGTAGGAAAACAAGTCCATTCTAGTCACAAAGCTAAAAACATGGTGTCTACAACTAAGTGTCTAAAGTTACTACACATGGATTTATTTGGTCCATCCGCTATCCAAAGTTATGGAGGCAACTACTACACTTTGGTTATAGTGGATGATTACTCTAGGTACACATGGACTAAATTCTTAAATAACAAAATTGAAACGTTCAACTACTTTGAAATATTAAGTAAGAAAATCCAAAGACAACTAGGAAGTCCTATAGTGTCTATTAGAACGGATCATGGTAGGGAATTCGATAATGAAGTGCAATTTGGAGCCTTTTGTGACGCTAATGGTATTACTCACAACTTCGCGGCTCCTCGCACTCCACAATCGAATGGGGTAGTTGAAAGAAAGAATAGAACCCTACAAGAAATGAGTCGCACCATGCTAAATGAGCAATCCATACCTCAAAAGTTTTGGTGCAATGCCGTTGATACCTCAACGTACATACTTAATAGAGTCTTAATTAGACCATTTTTTAGGGAAAACTCCATATGAGTTACTACGCGGCAAAAAGCCTACGTTAGATCACTTTAGAGTCTTCGGTAGCAAATGTTTTCTACTTAACACTAAAGATTACCTTACAAAATTTGATCCTAAATCAACCGAAGGTATCTTTTTAGGTTACTCTGCTAATAGCAAAGCTTACGTCATATTAAATAAAGAAACAATGAAGGTAGAAGAGTCATTAAACGTAAAACTTGATGAAAGTCCACCCAAACCTACTCCACCTCTTGTCGATGAGGAGATTGTCGAAAGTGAAGCTACTGTAATAAAGAAAAAGATAAACGAAGAAGAAGAACCTTTAAATGATGAAATCATAAATATTAAAGAGTCCAAAGATCACCCCGTAAATAAGGTCATAGGAAAGCTAAACGAAAGAACCTTAAGGTCTCAAGTTCAAAACCAAAGTAACTTGTTTTGTTTTGTCTTAACCATAGAACCTAAGAATACACAAGAAGCCATAAAAGATGAAAGTTGGGTAATGGCTATGCAAGAAGAGTTAAATCAATTTGTTTCTAACGATGTTTGGACACGCGTCCCCCCACCTAGTAATCAAACCATAATAGGAACCAAATGAGTATATAAAAACAAGTTAGATGCAAACGGTATAGTGTCTAGAAACAAAGCTAGACTTGTTGCCTAAGGGTATAATCAACAAGAAGGAATAGACTTTGATGAGACCTATGCCCCCGTGGCTAGATTAGAGTCTATAAGAATACTTCTTGTTTATGCTTGTGCTAATGATCTTAAGCTTTATCAAATGGATGTCAAAAGTGCTTTTCTAAATGGTTTTATTAATGAAGAAGTATATGTAGCTCAACCTCCGGGCTTCATCGATTTTGAAAAACTTAAACATGTGTATAAGCTAAAGAAAGCCCTTTACGGTCTTATCCAAGCTCCAAAAGCTTGGTATGATAGACTCAAGTCATTTTTAATCAAACACAACTACACCATGGGGTTAGTTGATAACACACTTTTACTAAGAAAAGAGAGTCACATATAATCATTGTTCAAATATATGTAGATGATATTATATTCGGATCTACTTGTCAAGACATGTGTGATGATTTCTATAAAATCATGCATGACGAGTTCGAGATGAGTATGATGGGAGAAATTCGTTTCTTTCTTGGTCTACAAATCAAACAAGTAGAAGATGGTATCTTCTTTAATCAATCTAAATACATTAAGGAGATGTTAAAGAAATTCGGTTTAGAAGAGTCAAAACCAATTTGGACACCAATGTCATCCGACACTAAACTCATAAAAAATGAAGACGGCGAATCTGTTGATAACACAAAATATCCCCACGGAAAGTAGGCTGGATATCATGTTTAGTGTTTGTCTATGTGCTAGGTTTCAAGAAGATCCTAAAACATCACATCTAGAAGCCGTCAAAAGGATATTTAGATAGATTAAGGGTACAACTCAATTAGGATTGTGGTATCCTAAGGGTACGGGAATAGAAATAATTGTATATGCAGATTCTGACCATGCAGGTGATATGTTGACCGAAAAAGTACAAGTGGGGTATGTACTTTTATGGGATGTTGTTTAACATCTTGGTTCTCAAAGAAGCAAACGACATTGGCAATATCAAGGTAGATGGTTGGAGCTTCAATACCATTTTTCTTTGTTTCACCAAGTTCTCACTTCTCTCTCTAAACCTTCAAACCATACGCCCCACGTTTTTATATGTTATGATGTGTTTGTGAAATCTAATATGTTATAAATGGTATCAAGAGCCATGGTTTGATCACTCATCTTTCATGTTCTTGGATTTCTAGTGGTTTTCATAAGGTTTTTGGGTTTGAATGACTTTAGAGTGGTTAGCATCATTTGGATCATTTCTAGTGTTAAAGTTTGGATTTTGATTGTACTTTTGTGTTTAGAATCATTATAAGTGCTTAGGTTTTGATTTGGAAGGCTTGAATCAGCGTGGTTGAGTGGTTTTTGGATTGAAAAGTGGTGTTTTTGAAAGTTTCATGGAAGCGATTTGAGCCTCGTTGCATAATTCTTCGTAGCGATTTGTCTCCACTTTTAAGCGACTTGTCTGTGTTTTGTGAAGCGATTTGTGCACTAAGCGATTTGTCTATTGAGACAAAACGACAAAAAGGACAAGGTAGTGGACGTATTGTTTTGTCTAGCGATTTGTCTAACTAGCGATTTGCATCTCTAGCGACTTGTCACTAGCGACTTGTCTTTCCAGCGATTTGTCCTTCTAGCAACTTGTCACTCTAGCGACTTGTAACTCTAGCAATTTGTCAATCTAGCAAAGTGTCTTTCCAGCGACTTGTCACTCTAGTGACTTGTTACTCTAGCGATTTGTCAATCTAGCAACTTGTCTTTCCAGCGACTTGTCACTCTAGCGACTTGTCTTACTAGCGACTTGTCTTTTGAGACTCATTTTTTCTTTCTAGCGACTTGTCAATCTAGCAAAGTGTCTTTCCAGCGACTTGTCACTCTAGCGACTTGTCACTCTAGCAATTTGTCAATCTAGCAACTTGTCTTTCCAGCGACTTGTCACTCTAGCGACTTGTCTTACTAGCGACTTGTCTTTTGAGACTCATTTTTTCTTATTGTTACGTTTTACGCTTTTCTCTTGATTTAGTAAAATCCCGTGAAAGAATCTATTTCCCGGTTTAATCAAAGAGTTATAAAATCCCGTAGAATCTGTAATCATGTCTACCCACATGCCTACAATCATCTCTTCTGTAGCTGAGGACGTTCAAGCTGCAGGATCAGATACTTGTCCACCCATGTTAGATAGAACTGATTATGACTCATGGGCTCAACGAATCAGATTGTACTGCTTGGGTAAGGAAAATGGGGTTAACATTCTCAAATCAATTGATGAAGGACCATACCAAGTAGAGACTACCAGAGACATACTTGAAACTGCTGCTGATGGCTCAGTGACATTAGGATTGGATAGACCAAAGACATATGATGAACTTACTGATAAGGAGAAAAAGATACGATGCTGATATTAGGGCCTCAAACATTGTATTCAGGGTCTACCAAAGGACATCTACAAGTTAATCAATCACAACACTGAAGCCAAAGCAGTTTGGGACAATGTCAAGATGCTTCTCTCCGGTTCAGAATTAACTAAAGAAGACAGAGAGTCTCAACTGTATGATGATTTTGAGAACTTCAAGATGAACCTAGGGGAAAATGTCACTGAATACTATGTGAGGTTCCATAAGATCGTGAATGACATGAGGAATATCAAAATGACATTGCCAAATATCCAGCTAAATTCAAAGTTTGTGAACAACATGAATCCCGAATGGCACAAATTTGTCACTGCAGTCAAACTTAACAAAGGATTGAGGAACACCAACTATGAACAAATGTATGCTTATTTACTTCAAAATGAGAAACATGCTGTGTTTGAGCGATTGATCATGGAAAAGTTCAAGACCAATGCTGGAGAAGGAAGCTCTTCAAATGACTCAACTGCATTCTACACCAATGTAGGGATTACTACCAAAGCATCACAAGTCATTCTTACTGGAAATGGTAACCACAAGCTCATTCCTGATCCAGGGTATAAGCCTCCTGATTCTGACGCAGTCATGGAACACTTTTTCAATCAACTGGCTCTTATGGTCAAACAAAACTTGAATCTCACCCCACACACCAAAAATCATCTCAGAACTGCGTCAAATCTTCACAATCATGTTACTGTTAAAGAAGGAAAGATAGTGGTACAAAATGTGCAAGGAAGACAAAATTCATACCTTCCACATAATGAGCAAGGGAACGTTGGAGCTGGATATGGGAATGTTGGAGCTGGATATGGGAATGCTGGTGCTGGATATGGGAATGTTGGCGGTGGTGGTGGATATATGGGTAATCAAAATCGTGGAAGGAACATGGCTCAGGGTCAAGTAAAGCCCATTAAATGTTACAACTGTGGTGGAGAAGGACACATCGCAAGGAATTGCACTCTTCCAAAACGTCTACAAAATGCAGAGTACTTCAGGGACAAGATGCTGCTGGTCCAAGCTCAAGACAGTGGAGCAATGTTGAATGAGGAAGAATTGCTATTTCTTGCTGAGGGAAATGCCAGAACTTATGATGCTGATGTGGATGAACAGCCAGTGCAGGGTATGGGTCAGAACAATCCCAATGCATTTTAAGTCGCAGACTGTGATGCATTTGATTCAGATGTTGATGATGAACCAACTGCCCATACCATCTTCATGGCTAATATCTCACCAATGGTAACTCCAAGGGCTTTGATAACCCTCAGATCGTACATGTTTTTAGTAGCGTTATGTGTGCTTTTGTATATGTTATTTGGTTATATTTGGACAATTTGAGTGCTTAATCGCATCAAAAGATGTTTGTCTAGTGTTTATAACCAAGTGCAGGTAAACGGATGGAAAAGTAAAGGAAAAGTTCAACAATTAGAAGATTCCCATTTCAGTTTAGCATGTCAAGCACAAATCAAGTATTTCTAGTACCATAGAAGACCAAGATGATTGAAGAACCAAGTTCTACAAGTTCTAATGAAGTAAAAGTTGATTTTCCGTCACTCAAGAAGACCAACCAGATCGGTTGCACATGCAACCGGATCGGTTGGAAGATGACCAAAAAGTGCCCAAGACGCCCATCCAACCGTTCGGTTGCCGCCGCAACCGATACGGTTGGAGCCCTTGTAGAAGAACAACCGGATCGGTTGGTCATATGACCGATCCGGTTGGAGAGCCTGTTTCTGCCAAATCTTCATCACTAAGTTTCCCCTTTGCATCCAAACAATTCTAGGTCCTTCCCTTGGTGTATTCTAGTCCCTTCCTAACTCCTTGGAGGCCAAGTTAAGCAATTAATACCCTAGGCCTTGGAACTAGTATAAATAGAGACCTCTTGTGAGCATATAAGACACACACTTCAATACAACTTTCTCTACTCATCAAACAAAGCTCTCAAGCTCTCAAATTCGTCCTTAGAAGTCCAGGAAAGTTTGGAGTTACAGAAATTCCACATTTGGAGGCCAAAACACCAAGGAGTCTAACCCAATACTTTGGGAATCATTACTTCACCATTTGTAATCTTATTCCAAGCATTGTAAGACTCTTAATCATGTTTTCTAATGTTTAAAGTTCTGAGTTTATGTTCATGTTTGCTATGAGTGGCTAGTTTCTTTATACACTTGCTTAAATGATGTTGATTATCATATGATTAGTTAGTGATTATGTTAACATGTTTTAATTTAATTTCAAGTTGATTCTAAGATCCAATTGTACTAAAGTTTCATAGTGACATTTGTTAATCAAGTTTGACTAGTTGATAATAATTGTAGAGGTCGAAAGAACTTATTGTTATTCAACTAGTTATAATCATTTTGTCTATGGATGATTGTTTTTACCCATTATTCTTGATTAAACAAAGGAACTAAGGTGTGGTTGTAATAAAAACGCTTTTGATTATCAAGTTGGATTGATTGGAAACATCTAAAAGGTCATAAGATTAGTTGTTGACAATCAGTTGTAACCTTTTGTCTATAATCGGTTACCTTTTGTATTGACCATTTCTTAAGCAATTTGATGAAACAAGTGGATGTTTTTGTGTTTAAGTTTATGAAAATAAACTTATGAAACTTGAATTGATCTTGAATTGATTGGTTTAACTTAATGACTGTTTTTATGAACTAAAATCTTGACGAAGGTTTAACTTGTAAGAACAATAGATTATAACACCAACTAATTATCACAACCAACTTGTTAAGAGGTTAACACAATCATACTACTCAAGGATAAGAAACTAGTTTAAGCAAGTGTAGTTTTTAATCATCTGAATTTCATTATATCTATTTGCGTTGTTATATGTTTTGGATTATCTTAGTTGATTCAAGCTTGTTAATCAGATTCACTCAAATCCCTGCGAACGATCCCGACTTACCTTTATAATCTTGCTATAACGGACGAGTGCACTTGCTCATATGTGTTATTGGTAAAATTGGTAATTCGTCCTTTATAAATTTAAAACTTGTACACACCGGACACATCAAGTTTTTGGCGCCGCTGCCAGGGATTTGATTGTGTTTCAGCAAGTTTTGAATCCACATCAGTCGATTCATTCCAAAAATATTTCTCAGAAACTTCAACCGATCCGGTTGCCTCACAACCGAACCGGTTACGCCTCTAACCCAACCAAACTGATCTAACCGATCGGTCGCACCTCGCAACCGATCCGGTTATCCTTTTCTGTCCAGAAAACTGTTTTCGTTGTTTGTCCGTGTGTTTAGATATTGCCTGGATTCTCTAGGTCATTGTATGAAGACTCGTGCAGCGGGAATAGAACCAATTTCACCTCTTACCAACCCTGGACGTTTGATTCGAAGAAGAAGAAGAACACCTTTCATACCCTTAACCGACCGTGTACCAAGAGTAGCAAACCCACCATTTGATAACCTCGTAGAAGCCAAAGTCGTTTACAACCCTTTCACCAATTTACCTTTTCCCATGGCGGACGATCAACCCATGTGGGGAACCAACCGAGCCGTAGTACCAACCCTTGGGAGTGCTATTGTTGCTGTCAACCTTGGTGACAATTTCACCGTGAAGGGTCATCATCTTTCCATGATCAAAGACCGTCAATTCGATGGCCGTGCGCGGGCGGATCCGCATAAGCACATTGCCGAATTCATTGAAATTTGCGGCATGTTTCGTTATGGCGACACCGATGTGAATGCCATCAAACTCAAAATTTTTCCATCATCACTCGCCGGAGATGCTAAAGTATGGTACAATGAATTAACCCCAGGAAGTATCAACACTTGGGAGGAGATGAGGCAAGCCTTTGTAAGCCGATTCTTTCCACCTGCCATGTTTGATCGATTAATGGAAGAAATTCGTGCTTTCACACAAAATCCCAACGAATCACTTGTCGAAGCTTGGCTTCGGATGAAAGATTTGCTTCATAGTTGTCATGGACATGGATTATTCAAAGGAACCATTATCCAAATCTTTTACCATGGTCTGGATGAAATCTCTCAAGGCATCCTTGATGCTGGAGGAATTTTTCTCTATAAGACTCATAACGATGCACAACAATTACTCGAAGATCGAGTACTTCTCAAACTCGATTGGTATAAAGATTCCAAAACCAAAACTCTTCGAAAGACCGTTGCTTTTGTCGAAAACACCGATACCTCAAAACTCATGGAGAAAATGGAAGCCTTAACCTCAAAAATCGACTCGCAATACAAAGATATCAAAGAAGAAACGAAGGAATTGCGAGACGGATGCAACAATTGTGGAGGAAATCACCCATCGTCTGAGTGCGACGATAAGCCTATGGGTGGACCTAAGGAAGGAGAAGCGAATTATGTCCAAGGAGGATATCGTGGAGGAGGATATTGTAATAATTATTACGGTCAAAATTCTGGAAATTGGCAAGATCGCCGACCAAGGGATGACAACTGTGATTCTCAACCACGAACTAACAATCCACCACCACCAAACTCCGACAAAAAGATGGAAGAATCCGAATTCGAAAAAACCATGAGAGAATTCGTGGCTACTAAAAAATCTGCAAATGATTTTATCAAAAATCAAATTTTCAATCTCAAAGCGAAAGTTGAGCAGGGACAGAAAAATCATCAAGCATCTATCCAAGATCTTGAAAACAAATTTGGCAGACTTTCTGACCAACATTCCTCTTGACCATCTGGTTCATTACCAAGTAACACTCAATCCAACCCAAAACCATCAAATGATAAAACGTACCGTCCACCACAAACGAGAAATGAGCATATCAATGTTGTCTTCACAAGAAGTGGTCTCTCATACGATCCACCACCAAATCCTAATGAAAATACTCCTATCACCCAAGATAGTGAGGATGAAGCCGAGGAAACCAACACAACTCAAACCACCAAAAAGAAAACCACCCCATCTGTCAAGGCGTACATACCAAAAATTTCATATCCTCAACGCCTTAAGAAAGAAAAAATGGAAGAGCGTTATAAGAAGTTCATCGAAATAATCAAAGATGTTAGACTCAATGTTCCTCTCGTTGATGTCTTAGCCGGAATGCCCAATTACGGGAAATTCTTGAAAGAACTTCTTAATAACAAAAGCAAGCTAGAGCAAATATCAGCTACCTTCCTTAACGAAGAATGCTAAGCCATTGTCCAAAACAAAATCTCACCAAAGCTCGGAGACCCTGGGAGCTTTCTTATTCCATGCACTTTCGGGAATAATATTCAATGCGATGCTTTAGCCAACCTTGGCGCAAGTATTAATTTGATGCCTTATTCGCTGTATTCCAAACTATGCAACAACAGCCTTAAACCAACGAAAATGAGCATTCGATTAGCAAATCATTCTTATCAATATCCTGTGGGTATTGTCGAGAATATGCTTGTTCAAGTCGGTAAATTCATCTTTCCCGTGGACTTTGTAATCTTAGAAATGGAAGAAGATAGTAAAGTGCCACTCATCTTAGGAAGACCTTTCCTAAAAACCGCCGATGCAATCATCAAAGTGAAAGGAAAAGAACTCAACCTTGGAGTTGGAGAAGATCGAATCACCTTTCTAATAGATAAAGCGATGCGCTATCCACGTTCTAGTGATGACACTTGTTTCAACATCGATGTTATCGATGAAGTCACTGACGAAGAATTGGACGCGTTGCTCAATGAATCCAATCCATTCATGACTTCTTCTGAAAAAATCAACGAAACAGACTTTGACAAAGAGTTTGATGATTTCATGAAAGTAGAGTTCGAAGGAGATAACACGGAGGAGGAAGAAATGGAGGAAGAAAATTTTGAAGCAATAACTTTCGATAACGAGATGAGAATAAAATCCTCTATCGAAGAACCACCAACAGATCTCGTGCTCAAACCTCTCCCTGATCATCTAGAATATGCTTACTTGGAGGAAAATTCACTTCTTCCAGTAGTCATATCTTCATTACTCGAGGCCAATGAGAAAGAAAGTTTAGTTTCCGTCCTCAAAAATCATAAACAAGCTTTTGCTTGGAAAACATCTGATATCCCAGGAATTAGTCCCAATTTCTGCAAACACAAAATCAATTTCGAAGATGGGATCAAACCTGTTGTTGAACGTCAACGTCGACTCAATCCCAATATGAAAGAAGTTGTTAAAAAAGAAATCATAAAACTTCTCGATGCTGGTATCATTTACCCAATCGAGGATAGTCCTTGGGTAAGTCCCGTTCACTATGATCCCAAGAAAGGAGGGATGACGGTTGTGACTAATGAACGGAATGAACTAGTCCCCACTAGAACTGTCACTGGTTGGCGTGTTTGTATTGACTATCGGAAATTAAACAAAGCCACCAAAAAAGATCATTTTCCACTCCCGTTTATGGATCAAATGCATGAAAGACTAGCAGGAAATAAATTCTTTTGTTTCCTCGATGGATTTTCAGGATATTTCCAAATACCAATCGATCCTAATGACCAAGAAAAGACCACTTTCACTTGTCCTTTTGGAACCTACGCATATCAGCGTATGCCTTTCGGTCTTTGTAATGCACCTGCGACTTTTCAAAGGTGTATGATAGCCATATTTCAAGACATGCTCGAAACCTCCATGGAAGTTTTCATGGATGACTTTTCAGTCTTCGGAAACTCAATTGAAGCTTGTCTTTCCAATCTTGATAAAATGCTCGAAAGATGCGAAGCTGCACACCTTGTCCTTAACTGGGAAAAATGTCACTTCATGGTGACCGAAGGAATTGTGCTTGGCCACAAGATCTCCAGTGCAGGCATGGAAGTAGACAAAGCAAAAATCGACATTATCACGAAACTTGCACCACCAACTAACATCAAAGCCCTTAGAAGTTTTTTAGGACATGCCGGTTTCTACCGCCGCTTTATCAAAGATTTTTCTAAAATATCTCGTCCGATGACAAAACTTCTTGAGAAGGAATCCATCTTTGACTTCAATGCTAATTGCATAAAAGTATTCGAAACGTTGAAATCTCAACTAACTAGTGCTCCGATCATGGTTTCACCTAATTGGTCACTACCCTTTGAACTTATGTGCGATGCCAGCGATTTTGCTGTTGGAGCCGTCTGAGGCCAACGAGAAGGAAAACACTTTCGGCCCATATATTTTGCTAGCAAGATACTGAATAGTGCTTAGCAAAATTATACTGTCACCGAAAAGGAATTACTGGCTGTAGTTTTCGCGTTCGACAAATTCCGATCCTACCTTGTGCTGTCAAAAACAGTCGTGTTCACCGATCACTCGGCACTCAAATATCTGTTCACCAAGCAAGATGCTAAACCGCGTCTTATCCGATGGATTCTGCTACTCCAAGAATTCGACATCGAAATCAAAGATAAGAAGGGAGCAGAGAATCTAGCCACTGATCATTTATCACGTCTTGAAAATCTATATCTTGAGGAGTTAAAGGAAGAAGAAATCAATGATTACTTCCCTGCTGAAACTCTCATGACCGTCGATGGAAATGACGATCCTTGGTTTGCTGACTTTGCGAACTATCTCGTTGGAGGAATTCTCAGAAAAGGTTTAACTCACGCTCAAAGGAGCAAATTCTTTTCGGAACTTAAATACTACTTTTGGGAAGAACCATATCTTTTCAAAATATGTCCTGACGGAATAATCCGAAGATGTGTTTCTGGTTCCGAAACCCGCAAGATTCTTGACGAATGTCATCATGGCCCAACTGGGGGACATTATGGTCCTTCCACCATAGCTAAAAAAGTTTTTGATGCTGGATTCTATTGGCCAACAATATTCAAAGAAGCACATACACTTGTTTAGAATTGTGATGCTTGCCAAAGAACCACCAATCTTTCACGCAGAGACGAAATGCCGTTGACAAGCATCCAAGTGTGTGAAATATTCGATATTTGGGGAATTGATTTCATGGTACCATTTCCTAAATCCCACAAATACGAATACATTCTTGTGGCTATAGATTATGTGTCCAAATGGGCAGAAGCTGAAGCTTTACCAACAAACAATGCTCGCGTCGTCGTTAATTTTCTCAAAAAGCTTTTTGCTCGTTATGGAATCCCCAAAGCCTTGATAAGCAATCGAGGAACCCATTTCTGTAACCAACAAATGGAGAAAACCATGAAAAGATATGGAGTTCATCATCGATTCGCGACAGCTTATCACCCACAAACCAGTGGCCAAGTTGAAAACACCAACAGAGCTCTTAAAAGAATACTCGAGCGAACAGTGAAGGACAATCCTTCAGTGTGGTCGAAGAAACTTGACGATGCTCTGTGGGCGTTTCGTACGGCTTACAAAACTCCTATTGGCACAACTCCTTACAAACTCCTGTATGGAAAAACTTGTCATTTGCCGTTCGAAGTTGAACATCGTGTTGACTGGGTTCTCAGAAACTATAACACCGATCTCAAAATAGCTGGAGAGAAGAGATTCTTGCAATTGCACAAACTCGACGAATTAAGACTCCGAGCTTACGAAAAGTCTAAACTGTATAAAGCTAGAACAAAAGCTTATCACGACAAAAAGCTAAGAGTTCGAAAAGAATTCAAAGCCGGAGATAAAGTTCCGCTTTTCAACATGAAATTCAAATTCAAAGCTCCTAAATTACAACCAAGATGGTTTGGACCATATATCGTTAAACACGGATATCCATCCGTTTATGTCAAACTTTATGACAAACAGGGTGGAAGTTTCATTGTTAATGGGCACCGAATCAAGTTATACTACCATAAGGAGCAAATGAATGAAATATCAGTTGAGACAGTTTCCCCTGAAAACGAATTCGAAACCATCACCTTCGTGGCACCATTTCCAGGAAGAATTCCACAAGTTGTGAGTTCATCTGGAACGATATTGATGCTACTGGTGAAGAATTCATGTATATCCTGGAACTTTTCAAAATGTTCAAGGCTGCATCTGTGGCCAAGTAAATTCGGGAAGATTCGAGTCAGGCTGATGACTCGTTAATAAAACAAGCGCTTCTCGGGAGGCAACCCGCGTGTTTCCGATTTGATTTTCTGTGGTCACGCCCCAAAGTTTAAACCTTTGGTTGAACTTAAGTGTGTGTGTGTGGGGGGGGGGGTGCCACAACTTAATAAAACTCTTTTATTTGTATATAAGATTTTGTGCAGGTAATGATTACTCCAGTGGACGCTAGGAATGAAGAAAATTAAGCTGACAAACTCATTGGAATATCTGGTTTCATCTCTATTTTCCCTATTTCTATACTTTGAAGTTCATTTTTCACATTGGGGACAATGTTTAACTTAAGTGTGGGGGGGGGGGGGGGGTGAATAGGAAAATTAGAGTTTTCAAGCTTAAAATTAAAATTTTGTTTGCCCTTGTGATCTAGTTATTTTTCACGCTTTTAGGATAATATATTAGAATAACTGGATCAGACCACTGGTAAAACTGGTAATATTTGAAACTTTGAGATGTGTTCCGATTAATATTGCAATCCATTCTGGGATCGATAAACATTTGCTAGCACAAATTATAGCCCTTTCCACTAAATTATGAGGATTTGAGCCTGTTTTATATAAAGCATACATCTTTTATGCTTGGATCTTTTGCTATGAGTGTGCCGGTGATTTTATTTATTCTAGAACTTGTGCTTGTAAATCATTACCAGACCGCAGTGAGATCGCATTCGTGCGATATAAGTAAATTCGTGTGATAAAGAGGCACCTTAGGACTTAACCCAAATGGCATTCCCTTTTTCATATCATGCTATATTAGCTAGCCACATCGGTTTTTTAACCACCTACATGGACCCATTTGTAGCTCTCATCTTTAGCGCTAGATACCCCTAGTTACACCTTTTGAGCCATCCTTTTCGTTTTTGTTTCTTTCAGAGAAATACAAAAAATTTTACACTTTAAACCTTAGCCTGACCCTTATCAATGTCTAAACGGTTGGTTGCTAGTCACCCGGAAAGTGAAGATTGTTCAAATGATTATGAGTACCGCATCTTGTTAGTTGATTGAGCCATTTCATGGATGTTCAAAAAAAAATGTCGAAATTATGAATGTATTAGCCAATGTGCTATGTTCAAAGAAAAAATGTCATGGCAAAGCAAAGCGAAGAGTTGTGGAAATCCGGAGAAAAGAAAATGAAGCTATAATCATTTATTGGTTTGCAGATTGTTTGGTAGCTAGAAACACGGGTATTAGACTTGATTTTATTTTTATTTTAACACCAATTTCATAAATATTCCCATGCCTTATCCATGCCCTTAACCCTAAGCCATAACATTATAAACCGAATAAAAGTCCTCTTTAGATGTTTTTGCTTGGTGCTCACGCCACGTCGGTGGAGTTTTGTTTCTTGTACAAGCTTATGGTAATAATCTAATCATGACTGAGCAATGAGTGTGATTTATCTTGTTACTCCACTAAAAATTGAGTGATTGAGTGAATTATATTCCGTCCCTTTTTCGTGAGGTGTTTTGAAATGTTAATCATGCAAGAAAATCATTGGGAATTGTCAAACATCTCAAAAGTTTCACCTTTAAAAGCATAATTGATGAATCTTCTCTCGTACTTGTACTTGGTAGATTTGCATCATATTTTTCGTAATCATAATTTTGAACTAGTTGATGTTTTTCCTAGATTTGCTTGAGGGCAAGCAAAGTTTAAGTGTGGGGGAATTTGATAACACTCAGATTGTACATGTTTTTAGTAGCTTTATGTGTGCTTTTGTATATGTTATTTGGTTATATTTGGACGATTTCAGTGCTTAATCGCATCAAAAGATGTTTGTCTAGTGTTTATGACCAAGTGCAGGTAAACGGATGGAAAAGTAAAGGAAAAGTTCAACAGTTGGAAGATTCCCGTTTCAGTTTAGCATGTCAAGCACAAATCAAGTATTTCTAGTACCATCGAAGACCAAGATGATTGAAGAACCAAGTTCTACAAGTTCTAATGAAGTAAAACTTGATTTTCTGTCACTCAGGAAGACCAACCGGATCGGTTGCACATGCAACCGGATCGGTTGGAAGATGACCAAAAAGTGCCCAAGACTCCAATCCAACCGTTCGGTTGCCGCCCGCAACCGTTACGGTTGGAGCTCTTGTAGAAGACCAACCGGATCGGTTGGTCATATGACCGATCCTGTTGGAGAGCCTGTTTCTACCAAATCTTCATCACTAAGTTTCCCCTTTGCATCCAAACGATTCTAGGTCCTTCCCTTGGTGTATTCTAGTCCCTTCCTAACTCCTTGGAGGCCAAGTTTAGCAATTAATACCGTAGGCCTTGGAACTAGTATAAATAGAGACCT
Source organism: Chrysanthemum seticuspe (assembly GCA_019973895.1). Taxonomy (NCBI): domain Eukaryota; kingdom Viridiplantae; phylum Streptophyta; class Magnoliopsida; order Asterales; family Asteraceae; genus Chrysanthemum; species Chrysanthemum seticuspe. The sequence goes on along the minus strand of BPTQ01000005.1, from coordinate 201,842,011 downwards.
CTTGTGAGCATATGAGACACACACTTAAATACAACTCTCTCGACTCATCAAACAAAGCTCTCAAGTTCTCAAATTTGTCCTTTGAAGTCCAGGAAAGTTTGGAGTTCTAGAAGTTCCACATTTGGAGGCCAGAACACCAAGGAGTCTACCCCAATACTTTGGGAATCATTACTTCACCATTTGTAATCTTATTCCAAGCATTGTAAGACTCTTAATCATGTTTTCTAATGTTCAAAGTTCTGAGTTTATGTTCATGTTTGCTATGAGTGGCTAGTTTCTTTATACACTTGCTTAAATGATGTTGATTATCATATGATTAGTTAGTGATTGTGTTAACATGTTTTAATTCAATTTCAAGTTGATTCTAAGATCCAATTGTTCTAAAGTTTCATAGTGAAATTTGTTAATCAAGTTTGACTAGTTGATAGTAATTGTAGAGGTCGAAAGAACTTATTGTTATTCAACTAGTTATAATCATTTTGTCTATGGATGATTGTTTTTACCCATTATTCTTGATTAAACAAAGGAACTAAGGTGTGGCTGTAATAAAAATGCTTTTGATTATCAGGTTGGATTGATTGGAAACATCTAAAAGGTCGTAAGATTAGTTGTTGACAATCAATTGTAACCTTTTGTATATAATAGGTTACCTTTTGTATTGACCATTTCTTAAGCAATTTGATGAAACAAGTGGATGTTTTTGTGTTTAAGTTTATGAAAATAAACTTATGAAACTTGAATTGATCTTGAATTGATTGGTTAAACTTATTGCTTGTTTTTATGAACTAAAATCTTGACGAAGGTTTAACTTGTAAGAACAATAGATTAGAACACCAACTAATTATCACAACCAACATGCTAAGAGGTTAACACAATCATACTAATCAAGGATAAGAAACTAGTTTAAGCAAGTGTAGTTTTTAATCATCTGAATTTCATTATATCTATTTGCGTTGTTATATGTTTTGGATTATCTTAGTTGATTCAAGCTTGTTAATTAGATTCACTCAAATCCCTGCGAACGATCCCGACTTACCCTTATAATCTTGCTATAACGGACGAGTGCACTTGCTCGTATGTGTTATTGGTAAAATTGGTAATTCATCCTTTATAAATTTAAAACATGTATACACCGGACACATCAGGCTTCTTCACCTAAACATGATACTCCTTCCAGGGAATCTATCATCTCAGAGGTATTAAAACTATACGATGAGGTTGATGTGCAAAAGACACATGACAAAGTACAATCAACTGAAATTATTGAACCAGATATAGAAAATATGGGTAATAGCAATGTTGTCCCATATGATCAATATGTGAAACAAAATGAAAGTGAGATTGTACCAAGTAATGTATCTTCTGCAGTCAATGATGACTATGTTTTTGATGAATTTACTGCATGTGCCCCTGATGATTCTATTATTTCTGAACCAAATGCGTACAATTATCAGAAAAAGCAATTTTAGGGAAGAAATGTTAAAACAAGAGTTAGATTCCTTACAAGAAAAGCTTAACAAAACTGTTAAATAGAAACAATAACTTCAAGATAATGTGAAAGTACTTAAACAAGAATTCAATGCTAAGGAATCAAAACTTTTAAATGAATTTTCCAACCTAAAAACTTTGAAGAACAAACTTGAAAATAAATTGTACGTACAAGGGAACACCATTCAGACTGCTCACATGTCACTAAGCATAGAGTTCTAAGTGATAAGCATAGTGTTCCACTTGTGGATGATCCAAATCCAAAGGCGTGGAGTAAGGCTAAAGCAGCTCAAAAAGTAATCTACGATGGAAATGAGATTCTTAAGCCTAGACAGAAACCCACTTGTACTGAGTGCTCTGAGGAAGATAGAAAATTAGAAGAATTCTCTAGAAAAAAATTGGATGATAAATTTAATAGTCCCTTGTGCATAAGAGATAAAATCATCGTTAAAACACCAAATTATTATAAGGATAACTGGATTGCCTTTAATAAATTTAGACCTCAGACCTAGCTGACCCCTGAACAAATTTTCTGGAAAAAGGATCTGGACAAACAAAAAGCTGATGATTTTATTGAAAAGAATTCCCCTTGTAGGAAACTGCCTCCTGCCACTGTGTATCCTCCAAATACATCAATACATTTAGTGCCTAGAAATCTTCCCACTAATTGCAAGATCTTAATCAGCCTTTACGTAGTTTGCCAACTATTTGTTGATTTTGAGAAAACGTGTAAAAAGAGAATCACACCCACTGGGATAACTGAAGGAGAAAGGGGTTTTGAACAAACTAAAGAATGATATTTAACCGAGGTCATGCCTTTCTTCAAACAACTTAAAGGACAATTTGAGAGTCTTCAAAAGGGAATGGACATAGAGATTAAAGAAATGAAAAAAATGTTTAATGATATGGAACTTGAGGTCAGTATGTATGAACGTGAGATTAAGAGTAATGAAATAGAGATAAAGAATCTGCACATCATTAATGATAATATGATCTCTCAATGTGTTGCTCAAGATATGTTCTACACTGTTACAAATTGTTCTATTACTGTGTCTCAATTTAATGAATTAACTGTTGCATTAAAAGTTTCCCATGATCGTGTGACAACTCGCAATTTCAGGTCATTTCTCGAAACAATTTATGCCTCATTATTTCAACATTTATAGTAAACTTGGTTTACTTGTTTCAAATTCGCGTAACCTTTAAGGTTTAGCGGCGAATTCATGATCATAACATCACGAACATTTCATATGGACTAAGATTAGTCTACATTTCATTGACATCATTTGCATCATGATGGTTCATTCGTGACATTTCATTTCACATTTAACGCGTAATTTTTATATTAAATAAACGTTATCGCGTAAGTTATTATTTTGAATATTTAATCCGTTACTTTCAAAAATGATCCCGATGTATTTTTAAACTTACATTTAGTTTATAAAAACTATATTTTTAGTTTTCCTAGTGTTTCAAATTTATTTGGTACATAAATCGTTAAAGTTAAATTATTACGACGTTTTCTTAAAAATTATACGATAATTATTTTATCACTCAATTTTCACAAGGAATGTATTTTTACTATTTTTATTATCTCATTACAATCTATTTTGACCTATCAAAAACTTACTTGTACCAAAAATTTTCATTTATCTTTATTTATACATTTAACTATACATAACTTACACTTTTGTCAAAAAAAATTATACAAATAATACAAGTTACATTTGAAAAAAAAAAAAAAAAAACATAAATATCTTACATCCCTCCCCCTTGGCCGACAAGGGGAGGTTGTATTAATGGATTGGTATGGCTTGTGATTGTAAAAAAATTTACTCTTCCATAAAGTCCAACTTAACTCAAATAATTCTCATTCATTTTCATTTGTACCAAGTGTTAGAAAAATTTGTTTCTCTCTTCTTTGGGGCTTCTCAAAACCGGTCATCACATCAAAATCACCAAGGGATCAAAATTTTCAAGTTCAAGTGTATAAACAATCTAGTTTATACTCTATATAAGGTTTTGAAATAAAAACCAAGAGTATTTAGGCTTAACCTTGTTACTTGCACCTCATCATATTCATTTGTAAGCTTGTTTATTCATTTTTCATGTTTTCTTATCATTTCATATGTATCTTTTCATTTTTGGAGCAAGTATGCATGATGTGTGATTTATACCATTTTTCATGATTTTAAGAGTTATATATATATATATTTGGTCATCCTATAATTATCCCCATGGTATCCTTTGGTCTTGATGGTGATTAGGAACCCATGACACCCTAAGAAGGTGTATGGTAGGATTAGATTAGCTTTGGAGTTGATTTGAAGGGATTAGAATAGGTTTTGTCCGAGAAAAACTATTTTCGATAACTATAAATTATGTTCTGTCCTTGTTTCATTTTTCTGGAAAAACCGGCAGTTGGTACGAAATTTTGGCTTTGATATTTAGAAAATATACTTTAAAACGAATCCGTGGCCGCTTGAACGGATAAAAACGGACTTATAACGAAGAAGTTATGGATTTTTAAAGTTTGACGACGAAACGTATATTTTTCAGAAAATTCAGCTTGCTGTTTTTACTTTGTCCGAGTTAAAAACGAGCCTTAAGCTTCACAAATTATTTCGACTAGTCAAAAATATATTAGTTTACTTCGATACGAAGCTAAGGACATATTATACGTAGAAAACGGATTTAAAACGACAAAGATATGCACGTTTTCATAAAATTTCCGTAACTATTATTTTCTGAAAAACTATATTATTTTTACGTTACAAGTGTTACATTAGCTGTAACGCCCATGTTTGCGGCTGTTTTTAACAAGGTTGTGAAACTTTTTGGAACGAATTATCTTCTAGTAAAATCAAGTTCACCGGCCATATTTTTCAAAACGACAAGCCGTTTGTAAAGCGGAGTTATAGTAAATTATTTACGGATGTTCAAACTTGGCCGAAACTCATTTTTCTGCACAACAATTCAACAAAATCACTATCTTTAACCCTTAATATCTTTATGATCGAGACCTTTTGGACGAAAACTCCTGAACTGAAACTTCTAGGTATCGATACAAACTTTCCAAAACCGTCGAGTTCGTTCTCTAACGATCGACGTACACCATTTTACGACTAGTTTTCCAAAGCCATTTTTGTTAATTTCATGATATTTCCGACGACATTGTTTTGCGACGAAAAGTGAAAATTTCACCATAAATCATTATGAAACCATTGTAGGATGACATTTTGACGTAAATACTTGTAAAGTGATTGAAGAATGGTCAAGACGTCAAAAGAGTATTTTTCGACGATAAGTATTATTTTCAAAACTCACAAATGGTATAAATAACATACGAAATGCATGCATAACATTACATTGCAACTCATTACGTATCATATCCTTCACAATAGGTCAAGATTAACGTATCACATTACATCTCGGTGTACTCACTTTTGTCTTCGCATCATTCCACCAAGTGAGTTTCATAGCCCCTACTTTTACTTGCTTTCATAACTGTTTTGGGGGAGATACATGCTCAACTATTTTCATTTACTTTCATAGTTACTCTAAACATTTAAGGATTACTGTGAGTTTCATAGCCCCTACTTTTACTTGCTTTCATAACTGTTTTGGGGGAGATACATGCTCAACTATTTTCATTTACTTTCATAGTTACTCTAAACATTTAAGGATTACTGTGAGTTTCATAGCCCCTACTTTTACTTGTTTTCATAACTGTTTTGGGGGAGATACATGCTCAACTATTTTTATGACTATCATGATTATTTGAAACTACATGTTTAACTGAACTTAATGTTTAGTCATATCCTATACCATAAATCATTGTGCTGAATGTCTTGGGATTATCATTGTGCTGAATGTCTTGGGATTATCATTGTGCTGAATGTCTTGGGATTATCATTGTGCTGAATGTCTTGGGATTATCATTGTGCTGAATGTCTTGGGATTATCATTGTGCTGAATGTCTTGGGATTATCATTGAGCTGAATGTCTTGGGAACATCATTGAGCTAGATGTCTTGGAAATTTTCATTGAACTGAATGTCTTGGTATAATTATGTCAAGTAAACATTGATACATTAAGTCATGCACTATTATGTGAATTCATTTGACATCATGCGCTTGAACATAAACTATATACATTTTGGCAATGGGTTGTGAATACACAGGTTGCAAGTTTTGTATGGGCGGAACTTGGAACTGAGTGGATTTACGATGCCTTTGCTGCATAAACAATTTTGAAAGGCTTTACATTTCAATTCAAACTCTATGAACTCACTCAACCTTTGTGTTGACACTTTTAGCATGTTTTATCTCAGGTATCTAAGGCATTCACTTCATGGCATGCATTTGGACACATCATGGAGTCGTGGTGACGACGCGTCTCACTTGGGTTTTACGCACTTTAAAACATCGTTTGAATTGTAATAAACTTATTTCCGCACAAGTTGATTTTCATTTGGGACCTACTTTGTAAACTCTGATTGTTTTATTAAATCAAACGATGTTCTTTTCAAACGACACTTTAGGTCGTTCAATATAACTGTAATTGTGGTGCTATGACAGTCTATCCCCAGGAATTCCATTCCACTGCAAAACAGGTAATTTGGGGGTGTGACAGATCGTGTCATTGAGCTTGAAACCACAAATTCAAAATTGCATGATAAAGTAGAACATGATGATCATGATAATTTGGTAAAACATTATTCTAAACTGGAAGTTGAGCATGTTAATTTACAACAAAAATATCAACATCTCATAGAAAATGTTAAAACCTCAAATATCAAGACATCCTCGGATGTTCTTGAGTTGATGCAGTTTTTGAAATAAACAAACGTGACGAACAGATTCGAGCTCACTGTAACACGATCAGAAGGATGAAAACCCAAATTTCACAATTAAAGGGTGAAAAGAACAATGTGAATGGCTCCAAATGCCTCCTCCTTTAGATTCTCAGTATTCTCAAAACTTTCATCTTCAAAACATCATTAATGTATTACAACAAGAAAATGAGAGTTATCTAGAAGAAAATGAAAAAGTTAAACGACACTTTAAAGAGTTATATGATTCAATGAAAGTCACTCGTGACAAGAAAAATGAAAAAATAACTTCTTTGCAAAAGGAAATTAAGAATCTGAAGAGTCAGGTAAAAGGGAAAATGCCACTTGTCTGTAATGAGAATGTTGCTTCAAAGTCATCTGCAGATTCTAAGTATGCTGTGACTGCTAAATATATTCCTCCTCACCTTAGAAATAACGAACTTGAGTTTCAAGAATATTTTTCGTACCTTAAGGATAGCCTAGAATGTCTCCATGAGATTGTCGAAGAGGATAGCGTAAATAAACCACTTGATATTGAAGTTAGATATGCATGCTTATATGCCAAACGATCTCAGGAACTTTTATAATGCTTAAGAGCAACATGTCCTAAATCCTTTTATAAGAAAGATAAAGTCGTTATGCCTTGCTCTATGCCTAGTGTTAACATGCAACTCATGATATGCATTGTTTTGTGCCGAAAGTCAAGCATGTAAAATTTCATGTGCCTAAAAGTACTTCAGATCCCAGCACTTCTAGATCAGGAATGCAAAAAGTAGAAAAACCAACTAATGTTCCCATAATTTCCTCTACAGGAGTAATCAGTGGTACAAAAGCGAGCAGGTCAAAGCCTCCAGGCAATACAAAGCAAGATAGGACCTCGCAAGCTAAGAGTGATCAATGGAAGAAAGGAGAAGACCACCCTAGGAACATTAAGTTTGATTTGAATAAAACGAATCGTGTTGATTCTAGTATTAGCTATAAGCGTACTGTAATTAATTCGAATTCTGCTACTATTTGCAAAACATGTAATGAATGCTTATTTTATGGTATTAATCATGAATGTGTTGTGAATGAGATGAGTAATACTGCAGAATCTCCTGTTAAAAGGTCAGAAGACCAAGGAGGAAGAGGGCTAGAAAATATTGGAAACCAACAGGAAGAAAATTTAGTAATGTAGGTTACCAATGGATACCTACTGGCCGTAAATTCAATCTTAATGAGTTGTGCCTTAAATTATCTAGATCAATGCCCATTAGAAAATGGATGCCTACCGGTAGAACTATACCTTTAAGAAGTGAACATACTTTGAATAGATCTACTGTTACTACTAGTCCGGCATCTACCTCTAACGATTTCATTGACTCTTTGTTGGGATTCTTGATTTGATGAGACAAAATAAATACAAGAATGAAACAAAGGGACTTAAAGTGACAAAGAAGAAATCTACAAAAAGATGGAAGGACTTGCTTGCAATAAAAGATTTATTTATCAGTCCTTCGTAGTATTTTGTAAACCGTAATCCTCTAGTATATAAAGAGGACATGGGGTGTAGGTTTTATTAACATGTCTTCCAAGATGTAGTCGACTTAAAGGTGTGTGTGTGTCCTAGGTGTATAGTCTTGTAAACGCCTAGGTTATTAGTTTAGTTAGTAGTTTAGTTATCTAGACGTGTTCCTATAAACGTCTAAGATTAGTTAGTGTTAGTGAATGAAAACCTTGTGTCAATAACAATTATGTTTTGATTTATCCGCTGCGTATTGTCATCGTTATTGTTAAACCCTAAGGCTCAAAACGATCTCAAGGAGTCCTAATAAACTCCTCAATTGGTATCAGAGCGGGGAGCTCTTGATATAGGGATCTACAAGGTTTTTCTTGGCGAAAAAGGAAGAAGAAAATCGAATTGCAACAATTTTCGTAATACTACTGCATCACTGTTTTCAAGAGGGCATAACTTTTTATTGAACCGTTGGATTGAGCTAAAATTGTTTCTGGTGCATCTCAGTATACCCATCTAAAGTTTCACCGAAGGGATTGTCAATTAGAGCTCTCAATCAAAAGTTATAAGCTGTCGAAGTCTGCTGCAAAAATTTCCGTAAGGCTTCTGCAGGACTGTTTTAAAACGATCATAACTTTTTCGTTAACCGTTGGATCGTAACGAAATTTTGTGTGGATGTTATCTATATACCTATTTAACTTTCCACTGGAGGGATCGTCGATATGAGCTTTTATGCAAAAGTTACAGGCTGTCGAATAGGGCTGCTGACAAAGTACTGCTCTTGGACGAAAGTGCTGCTCTTGATACGAAATTACTGCTTGGAGTTTTCAAAGTACTGCTGGTGTTAGATAAAGTACTGCTGGTTTTAGTCAAAGTACTGCTGAAAGTACTGCTGTTATTGAAAGTATTGTTTGTAAAAGTACTGCTGGTCCCTATTCGTTTTAAGTTTGTACTGCCTTTGAAAGTAACCACTGCTGTACGTCACTATGCCATTCCAAGGTACTGCTCATGTTATATGGTTAATATTGGTCCCCTACAGGCTAAGTACTGCTCGTTGTGATGGTTTATGTTATACTGAATGAGTGTTTCTACTGCTGAGTTTTTGGAAGCTTGTATTGTTTTGGAATTGAGGGGAAGTTGAGCATAATAATTGTTATGGATTTTTGGCAACACACACAAGTTATTGGTTCACACACACAAGAGGAGATTGGAAGTTGTTCTTAAAAGGTTTTAAAAAGGCTCTTTTTGGAGATTCTTTGAAGATGTGATTACGAAGAAAATTGAATATTGCTTATTTGATGTTGTAGTTGAGTTTCACAGGTTTATGTTCTTATCATATCTCAAAGTGGGTGTTACACTTTGAAGATAACTTGTTCGTACTTTATAGAGATGTGACAAAGACTTGATGAATCTAGCAAAATTGTGTGATCTACAAATTGATGGTGCTTAATACTCACTTTTGCTATCACTTTAAGGAGTTACGTTATTGTGCTCAGTGTCTCATATAGTTGAGGATTTTGTCAAGAGATTGCGGTCTACTTATATTTTTGGTTAGCAATATAAGTTCAACGTCACGTGGATAAACAAGACATAAGATATAAGTTTGGGTTATTTTACTTCTTCATCAAATTCGTTATATTTGGTTTTCTTCACAAGTGATCATTATGATAACGCTACACGCGTCGTTCGGGGTCAAGGAAACTTCCTTTTCTTCGAGCAAGTTTTATAACACCCTAGGCAGTTGTTAATACAAATATCGTCATTAAACGTTATTTATATTTTTGATCTTTGCCTAAGTTTTGTTAACGACAAAAGTAAATTTAATTTATAAAAGCTTAAAGCTTGTCAAGTTTATTAGATATTAAAACAAGCTTTCTCAAATAATATATTCATCATTCAAGCATTTACATTTATGATTAGTAACATCTTGATATGACTCTAATCATTATGTATGATAGTAGTTTGTAGAATGTGTTAGGTTCTTAAAACCAAACACTACTTAAGCATTTGCATATTTCTATAAATAGTAATACAACATTTGACATCATGTATTACATCATGGAAATCATTAGAAGATTCCATTAGATATTTTGTGAAGATATGTACTCTTCATATCTTGCACAATCTCACTTAGATAGAGTTGACTTTAGGCAAGATTTGATATCTTGACTGTCAGACCGGCGGTACCAAAATGGTACACGGGCGGAACCCTTTTAAGGGGTCCGCCGTCCGTGGACGCTCCTGTCCAATTTGGCTATAAATAGCAATGCCAAGCCAAGTAGTTTTGCATCCCTTTCTAACATACTCTCATACATATCTTCTCTCTAACCTTTCTAATTCAGTTTCATATCATATTAGTGATCTCTTTTGTAGCAAAGAAGATCAAGTCATATTCAAGCTTGAACGAGAAGTTGGAAGTCTTGTTTGTTTAGTGTTGTATGATCTAGTGTTGATCCATACTTCATTGTTGTATCAAACCATCATAATCTTGTGAGTGTGAGTGGTTAGTATTTTAGTCCTCAAAATACATTGTGTGTGGGAGTAGTTGTACCCTTGGAAAGAACTCGACATCTAGCTTAGTGTCGGAAATAGTGTAAGCGAAGTGTAAAGGTTTTCTCCGCCGGTGAAAGGAGCTTGTTGACTAGTGAAGTTAAACTCTCGAGTGTGAGACTCGGGGAGTGGAGTAGGGCAAGGAAAAAGAGTCCTTGTAGGCCGAACCACTATAAACAACTTGTTGTGGTTTGATCATTTCTTTCCTTATCTACTTATTACATATTGCTTGCATATTTCATTAACACACTTAAGATCAATATCAATTGATCTTTCAATAAGTTTCAAAACAAAGTTTTAATCGGTAAACTATTCAACCCCCCTTCTAGTTTTCTACAATTGGTACCAGAGCCTCGTTGCTCAAGAATTTCTAAAATAACTTGTATTTTATAAACTTGAAACGATCCATGGATTCTGAAAACTTTAAAGAAGGGCAATCTATGCAAAGACCACCACTCTTTGAAACCAATGGATTTATCTATTGGAAAAACCGTTTTGAAACATATGTAAAATCAAAAGATATAGATCTTTGGTTTATTATTGTTAAAGGAGATTTTAGTTCTACAACAAAGGATATTTCCGTTGATGAACAAAAGAAATTAGTTGCTAAAAATAATGAAGCTAAAATGATGCTTTATAATGCTTTACCTAGAAAAGAATATGAAAGAATTTTTATGTGTGAAACCGCCAAAGATATTTGGGAATCTTTAATTGTTACACATCAAGGTAATTCACAAGTCAAGGATAACAAAATTGATCTTCTTGTTCAACAATATGAACAATTTGTTATCCCTGAAGATGAAACCATTGATTGTGGCTTTGCTCGTTTTAACACTATCATTACATCACTTAAAGCACTTGATGAATCTTTTCGTAGTAAGAACTTGGAAATTTCTTAGAGCACTCCATCCCAAATGGAGAGCTAAAGTGACCGCTATTGAAGAATCAAAAGATCTCTCAATAATGTCACTAGACGAGCTAATTGGCAACCTCAAAGTTCACGAAATGGTAATGGAGAAAGATTCGGAGATCATCAAAGGAAGAAAGGAGAAAATCAAATCCGTTGCTCTTAAAGCAAAAGCGGAATCAAGCGATGATGGTGAATCTTGTTCCGATAGTGAAGATGAGGAGTATGCCATGGCCGTTAGAGATTTCAAGAAGTTCTTTAGAAGAAGAGGAAAGTTTGTAAGACAACCTCGAGAAGAAAAGAAGCCATTCCGAAAAGATCAGGATGATAAGAAGATTAAAGGTGAAAGAAAGTGTTTTAGATGTGGTGATGCAAGTCATCTCATAGGAGAATGTCCCAAGCCACCTAAAAGCAAAACTCAACGAGCTTTTGTAAGTGGTGCTTGGAGTGATAGTGAAGACGATGAAGAATCAAGCAAGGAAGAGATCGCTCTAATGGCACATGAGTCAAATGAGGTACTTTCTGACTCTTCTTATTCTTCTATAGATGATGACACCTTGCAAAAACAATATAATCAATTGTGTGAGCTGAGTCTAAAAATCATAACTAAAAATAAATTTCTAAAAACCAAAAAGGAGTTTTTGGAAAATGAGGTATATGAGTTAAAAGAAAAAGCAAAACGTCTTGAAAAAGGAAAAGCAAATGACGATGATTGTAAATCATGTCAAGAGCTTAATCTTGAAATAGAAAAACTAAAGCTCACACAAGAAGTTTTAATAGAAAATAATTCTAAGTTTAAAAGGTTTAACAAAAACATCGCTCTTGCCGATGAAATAGTTAAAATCCATAAAACACCAGGAGACATGAATGGGCTAGGTTTTAATGAAGTATTAATTCCAAAGAGTCAAAACAAAACGGCCGAAAAGGACGAACATTCTGTCAAAATTGCTGCAGTACAGCACGGACCAGACGGAACCAAAATAAGGGTTCCGTCCGTTGTGCAAAATGGTACCGCGGGTACTTCAGCAGAACAGAATGTTCGCAATACGGACCGTACTGAATTTGTTAAAGTAACAAAGAAAACCAATGATAATGTTAAACTAAAACCAGCCATTATATCAGGAGTAGGACTTGTTAAAAATGAATTTAGATCAAAAACTACTCATCAACGATATAAAACTTCTTTTGCCAAACGCCCCTTTCCTAAGAGCAACCACAACGTTCAACCTAACTACCAACACAACGGTTGGAATCAAAACTTTCCTAAACCATATCAAACTCCAGATTACATGCCATGGAACCCTTACCCATCATTTCCATACATGAATCAAATAAATGGTATGTTTAACCCAAACGGACCCATGAGATATTGGGGACCAAATGTTTGAGTTATTTGCTTCTTAGGTATGCTTGAAAGTTGGATTGGAACTTGATGAATGGATAAAAGATAGTGAATGCTCACGACACATGACGGGCAACAAAAGTCTCTTCTCATCATACCAAGAGTATGACGGAGGTAATGTCACTTTCGGTAGCAATCTCAAAAGCAAAATCATTGGCAAAGGTACGATTGCTCATAACTCTCTAACTATTGAAAATGTTGCTCATGTGAATAGGTTAGGATTTAATCTACTTAGTATTAGCCAACTATGTGATAAAAAGTATAAAGTACTATTTGATGAAAATGGTAGTAAAATACTAAAAGATGGTATCACCATAGCTAAAGGAGTTAGGAAAAATAACATATACGTTATGAAAATAGATAAAACATATAATGACAAACTTTGCTTAACAACTTTAGACGATAGCTCATCTCTTTGGCATAGACGCTTAGGTCACGCTAATATGAGACTTATACAAAACCTATCTTCAAAAGAGTTGGTTAGGAATTTACCAAAACTAAAATATGACCAACACTTTTGCGACGCTTGCAAAATTGGTAAACAAACACATAGTAGTCACAAATCTAAAAATAGGGTGTCCACATCTAAGTGTCTAGAATTATTACATATGGATTTGTTTGGACCATCCGCTATAAGAAGCTATGGAGGCAACTTATACACTTTGGTCATAGTAGATGATTACTCAAGGTTTACTTGGACGTTATTTTTGAAAACCAAAAATGAAGCTTTTGATAAATTTGAAATACTTAGCAAGAAAATTCAAAATCTTCTAGGTGTCAAAATTGTGTCGATCCGAACGGATCATGGTCGTGAATTTGACAACGAAACTCAATTTGGAAACTTTTGTGATACAAATGGTATAACACATAACTTTTCCGCTCCACGAACACCTCAATCAAATGGAGTAGTAGAACGTAAAAATAGAACAATTCAAGAAATGAGTAGAACAATGCTTAATGAACAAAACATTCCTCAAAAGTTTTGGTGTAACGCCGTTGACACTTCTACATATATTTTAAATAGAGTCCTAATACGTCCTTTCCTAAACAAAACACCATATAAACTTTATAAAGGTAAAAAGCCAACATTAGGATATTTTAAAGTCTTTGGTTGTAAATGCTTTATTCTTAATACTAAGGATTATCTCACCAAGTTTGACCCAAAGTCTTATGAAGGTGTATTTCTTGGTTACTCTCAAACTAGTAAAGCTTACATTGTCCTAAATAAAGAAACAATGATGGTCGAGGAATCGTTGAACATAACATTTGACGAAAGTCCACCTCCCTCTAAGACATCACCTTTGGTAGATGATGACTTAGTTGAAAGTCAAATAATTGAAAGTCAAATTAATAATAACAAGGAAGATGAACCATTAAATAAGGAAATTGTCAACATAAAAGAATCTAAAAGTCATCCATTAGAAAAGGTCATAGGAAAACTTAATCAAAGAACCTTAAGATCACAAGCTCAAAATCAAAGTAATCATTTTTGTTTTGTATCCACCATTGAACCAAAAACCATAAATGAAGCAATAAAAGATGAATCATGGGTAATTGCCATGCAAGAAGAATTAAACCAATTCGTTAGAAATGATGTTTGGAAACTAGTTCCAAAACCCAAAGATCAAACTATAATTGGAACAAAATGGGTCTTTCGAAACAAAATGGACGAAAATGGTGTAGTATCTAGAAACAAAGCTAGGCTTGTTGCACAAGGTTATAATCAACAAGAAGGAATTGACTATGATGAAACTTATGCACCGGTAGCTAGACTTGAATCTATTAGAATATTACTTGCTTATGCATGTGCTTATGATTTTAAATTATTTCAAATGGATGTTAAAAGTGCTTTCCTTAATGGGTTTATTAACGAAGAAGTGTATGTTGCTCAACCTCCCGGTTTTACCGACTTTGAGAAACCACATCATGTCTTCAAACTCAAGAAAGCATTATACGGCCTTAAACAAGCACCTAAAGCTTGGTACGACCGTCTTAAGACTTTTCTTATTGATAACAAATATACTATGGGATTAGTAGATAATACTCTTTTTACTAAGAAAAAGGAATCTCAAATTATTATTGTTCAAATATACGTTGATGACATTATATTCGGATCAACTTGTCAAGAGCTATGTGATGATTTCTCCAAAATCATGCATGACGAGTTTGAAATGAGTATGATGGGTGAGTTAAACTTCTTTCTAGGACTTCAAATCAAACAACTAGATGATGGTATTTTCTTTAACCAATCTAAATATATAAAAGACATGCTTAAGAAATTTGGTCTTGAAGATTCCAAACCAACTAAAACACCCATGTCCTCGGACACTAAACTCACCAAGGACGAAGAAGGTGAATCTGTAGATAACACTAAATATAGAGGAATGATTGGTAGCCTACTCTATCTTACGGCTAGTAGACCCGACATTATGTTTAGTGTTTGTCTATGTGCTCGCTTTCAAGAAAACCCAAAGGCATCACACTTAGAAGCATTAAAAAGGATTTTTAGATATATTAAGGGAACAACGTGTTTAGGATTATGGTATCCCAAAGGAACGGGTATAGAAACCATAGTGTATGCCGACTCGGATCATGCCGGTGATTATGTCGATAGAAAAAGTACAAGTGGTATTTGCACTTTTGTTGGACATTGTCTCACCTCATGGTTTGCAAAGAAGCAAACGGCTTTAGCCATCTCTACTACTGAAGCCGAATACGTCTCAGCCGGAAAAGCATGTCAACAAGCTCTTTGGATGAAGCAAGCTCTCGTAGACTACGGAATTCATCTCAACGACATTGTGATACTTTGCGACAACAAAGGAGCCATCGATCTCAGCAAGAATCCCGTTCAACATGCTCGTACAAAGCACATTGAAATCCGTCATCACTTTCTTCGCGACAATGTTCAAAAAGGAAACATTTCAATCGAGAAAGTATCCTCCGAAGACAACATTGCCGACATCTTTACTAAACCTCTTAAACGAGAACCTTTTAATCTTCTTAGACTTGGTTTAGGGTAAATGGAACCAAACATGTAGGATAAACATAGCCTAAAACATTAGAATAGTCAAACCAAAACAATTTTGCCTTATATCTGCTACTGTAGCCACGGCACCAAACGACAACACGGACGGAACCAAATATTTGGTGCCGTCTGGTCCGTGGTGTCTACAGAAGCAAAACAACTTTATACATAACATCCTCTTCCTCACAACCCACTTTACCAAAACGTGTAAAACTTAAACCATGCTCATTATTGTCATCTTCCTACTCACTAATCACTGAAGATAACATCATTGTAAGTATCCTAACTACATTTCATCTCTTAATTCTGAGTCTAGGATTCTTATTTATGCACAAAACTATCACAAATCATTACATGGGGTTTTATGTATGCTTTTATACCAAATATGAATTCAATTGGCAAATTGCATAACTAGTCATTCAAATTAGGTACTGCATTATCATATTGCATAAACAAATCATGTTTCCCACTAATTGATAGATAATAAATATAAGGCCTTATTCAAACAACCAAACACCCCATGTCAAAAGTTTTGAAAAGCTTCTCACTTGTAGGAAAACATTTTTCATTGCTAATACAAATAGAAACGTTAGAATTTTCATCACTTGCATGCTCTTGAATACTAAAGGTATTGCATAACTAATATGCACTCCCGGGTATATTCAAATGTAGCCACATTGAATTAGGAGCATTTGGGTTATCTCATGGTATTTGCCAAACACCCCACTAAAACCATTTTTGTGCATAAAATGAGTCGAGATAACCGCAACTCCAAATTGCTTTCATATAGGCACACACTAGAATCAAAAAACGTTAAAATTTATTTTCAATTTTTTAACATATCAATTCTTGTCCCTAGGAATAACCATGGTAGCCGCAAGATTCTATGATCACAAAGACACCCTTAACTACATTCCCAAACACCACAAAACCAAAGGACTTACCAAGGAACAAGTAGAAATATTTAAGAGTCTAGAATCAAGGTATTTCCATGAGGGTAGAACCATTCACTCATCCTTCCTTGAAAATACCAATCTTCGTGAAGAACTAGCCGCCATTCAATTCGATTGTCTTCTTGACATCGATGAACCAATTTGTCCTAGGTTTGTGTTAGAATTCTATGCTAGTGTGACCGGCTTTAGTGATGAAGACGATGATGAATTCTGTCTTAGGTTTAGAATCAACCAAAATGACTACACCATCACCTTAAGCAACTTTGCTCAAGTGTTAGGAATTCCCAACCGAGGAACTTGTGTCTACACGGATAAGTGGTCACTCATGGCTCTTAATACAATCAATGACCGCTCTCTTCCCTACATAACCCGTTTGGCCGATAAGGATGTCATCCGTGAACACCTTTTTAACCCAAAAGGTGATACAACCCGAGTTACACGAAAGGGAAAAGAGGTAAACCGAGATCCATATGCAATGGAGCTAAATGAACTTAAGCCCGAATTCAAGAAATGGGAGGAACTACTTAGAGCCAACGTCATTAGCACCATAGGGAATAGGGATCACATAAACGCTTGTCTTTGCCACATGCTCTACAACTTGTCCACCCGACAACCATTCAACTTAGCCTACTACATAGCTAGGAGAATGATTGATATTCCAACTCAAGGATCCGTTGCTCTTCCATACGGGATGCTTCTCACCCGTCTCTATAGAAACTTCGCTCCAATTCCACCAACCCCAAAAGGGATGCACCTTCACTATGAACTCATCCCTCACATCTTTGTACCTTTGAGTGATGCTCGAGTTGCTAAGACTAAAGGCAAGAGAGCTAAACCTCCAACTCCTTCATCATCATCATCAAATAGCTCCGAGGATGGTCTTCCAAGCTCTTATCTTCCACCTCAAGAGTATTACGCATCTCTTCCCGAGATTGAGAATGAATCAGCAGAATTCAAACAAACTAAGGGAATGTTCAAGTGCCTTGGTAGGATGATGAACAAGATTTATAAGAAGTTGGACAAATAAGGGTACTTTAAGGAGTGTTTGGAACAATGCATTATCATTAATGTTTGATACTATTTAGTTGCTTTTATTATGTAGGATGATAATATAACCTGAAACAATGGTGTATGCTAACAATCTCATGCAGGGGGATAGCACAAGTATGCTATCAAATTTTACCCATTTTCACTATATTGTGAAAATCAATAAGCCTTGCTCAAAATCTAGGCTCCACTATGTTTACATATGTGTTATTTACTTTTCCTAACTAGAAATGTTTAGTATAACAGCTTTTGAGAAAAATTTCAGGTTTCGGAAATTTCCCCGACACCTAAAAACGAACTCTGTCCATATTTCAGCACTCCACGGATCAGACGGCACCATAATTTTGGTACCGTCCTTTATATAGTTTGGTACCGCCATACCTGTACAGGCGGACCAGACGGCACCCTTTTTAGGGTACCGTCCGTGTATGATTTTGGTGCCGTGGATCCTCCAGGTAATTTTCTGAATTTCGACTCTTTCGTGATTCCAAATTATCTTCCATCACTTATAAATCAATCTTAACTAGTTTATACTGTTATTAGAACTAGTATTATTCACTAAGGTATATAAGAAATCCATTTCCCACCAAAATTCAAAAATTTGAAAAATCCACCCAAGGAGCCCTTTTGTATAAAGGAAGGAACCAAATTTTTGGTACCTTCAAATCCATGGGTAATCTGAATATTAGGAAATTCCACTCACTAGAACACATTTATTGCATATCTTTTCTTCTTCACTCCATCTTCTTTGTATGGATTGACTTGGGTGATATGACTAGCATTCAACCCACTTCCAAATCATTAGGAACCTCATCTCTTCAATGGTTCAACATCAAATCAAACCATTTCTCAACAATTTCTTACCTCTATAAATTGAAAGGCTTTACCATGATCATCCTCACACCTTCTTCATTCTCACTACTATCTAGCAAATCAAAACCCAAGTTAAAAATGACTAAATCATCACCAAAACCTTGCAAGAAAACCGCTAGAATGAGCGTAAGGCCTTGTTGTTTTGTTCATCTTAGCTCATCATCCGAATCTTCACCACTCACCATCTCATCTCCCATTAGAGATGATACACATCTTACCTTAGCTACACCCACTTCATCACACATTGTGATCACCACTCCACCACCAACAAAAACACCTACTTCACCTCCACCGGCACCCATCCAAACATCCAAAACACCCTCACCACCTTCACCAAGGTCTCCCACTCTCACTCCCATGGAGTTATTTTCAACTCCACCAACATCACCAAATCCTTTCCTATAGGACTTGGAAGACTTGCCTCCTAGGCCAAGTCATCCACCACCATTGCCATCCTTTGGCACCATTGAGCGAATCGCTCATGAGTCACCTCGGTCATCCATTGACCCAAACGCCCCATTAGGGCCAAGACCTCTCCTTTTCCACCCCATTCACAAGGACATTCATGGTCCTTTATACGGGGATCATCCACTTCCATCATCAATGTCCCCTCATATTGAGGACATTCCGGAATGCATGTGGGATGACAATCCCACTAGAGAGGAGATTCAAGCTGAACTCCACAACCTCCACCAATTCAAAGGCATGGTGGATTCTCACTTAAGTGAGACAATGCAAATGCAAAGTGCTTTGCTTGCATCCATCATGACCACTCCAAACATCCCCAACACCACCAACACATCCACCATTCCACCACCACAACCTCCCCAAACTTTCTACCCTCCAAGGCATGGTTGCTCAACTTGTGAGCAAACGGGTCAAACCGTGGAACGGACCCGGATTATGGTCCATGACTTCCACGAAGAAATGAGGTTCATCCTCAACCACATTCTTGAGCGTCTCAACGCTCTTTCCCATCCACCATCACTTTAGGATGGTTTTAGAATAGTCTTTCTTTTATTTGCTTTCTTAGGATAATTTTTATTTTCTTGTACTAGAAACACATCATTGTGTTCTCTTTTCATGATCTTTACTCATGAAAAATTTTAACTAATGAATGTTGTTTATTATATTGTTGGTGTCATTACATAGTGTTTGGAAATGCTTGTGAATGATCATTATTACTAACAATTTTTTGTAGCTTTATTTTCACAATCCATGTATCTTCCCATTAAAGCACCCAATTTAGGGGGAGCTTTGAACAAGGGGGAGATAATAGCTCGGGCTCATTACATTCCGCATAGCCTCTTCTTTTTGTTGAGACAAAAAGGGGGAGAAAATATAGAACTTTGAAATTACTTATAGTTGACTTTTCTGAAAAAGTCAAACTGCATACTTTGACTTTCTGAAAAAGTCAAACATCATGCATCAACTAGTGAATTCTTTGACTTTCATAAAAAGTCAAATTTCATACACTTGTATTATCATTTCCTTTTCAAGTTCTAAAACTAATATTTTTATAACTCTTGTACAAACTTTGTTCCTTTTATAAAAATAAAATTTATATTTTGTCCTCAACAAAAAGGGGGAGATTGTTAATACAAATATCGTCATTAAACGTTATTTATATTTTTGATCTTTGCCTAAGTTTTGTTAACGACAAAAGTAAATTTAATTTATAAAAGCTTAAAGCTTGTCAAGTTTATTAGATATTAAAACAAGCTTTCTCAAATAATCTATTCATTATTCAAGCATTTACATTTATGATTAGTAACATCTTGATATGACTCTAATCATTATGTATGATAGTAGTTTGTAGAATGTGTTAGGTTCTTAAAACCAAACACTACTTAAGCATTTGCATATTTCTATAAATAGTAATACAACATTTGACATCATGTATTACATCATGGAAATCATTAGAAGATTCCATTAGATATTTTGTGAAGATATGTACTTTTCATATCTTGCACAATCTCACTTAGATAGAGTTGACTTTAGGCAAGATTTGATATCTTGACTGTCAGACCGGCGGTACCAAAATGGTACACGGGCGGAACCCTTTTAAGGGGTCCGCCGTCCGTGGACGCTCCTGTCCAATTTGGCTATAAATAGCAATGCCAAGCCAAGTAGTTTTGCATCCCTTTCTAACATACTCTCATACATATCTTCTCTCTAACCTTTCTAATTCAGTTTCATATCATATTAGTGATCTCTTTTGTAGCAAAGAAGATCAAGTCATATTCAAGCTTCAACGAGAAGTTGGAAGTCTTGTTTGTTTAGTGTTGTATGATCTAGTGTTGATCCATACTTTATTGTTGTATCAAACCATCATAATCTTGTGAGTGTGAGTGGTTAGTATTTTAGTCCTCAAAATACATTGTATGTGGGAGTAGTTGTACCCTTGGAAAGAACTCGACATCTAGCTTAGTGTCGGAAATAGTGTAAGCGAAGTGTAAAGGTTTTCTCCGCCGGTGAAAGGAGCTTGTTGACTAGTGAAGTTAAACTCTCGAGTGTGAGACTCGGGGAGTGGAGTAGGGCAAGGAAAAAGAGTCCTTGTAGGCCGAACCACTATAAACAACTTGTTGTGGTTTGATCATTTCTTTCCTTATCTACTTATTACATATTGCTTGCATATTTCATTAACACACTTAAGATCAATATCAATTGATCTTTCAATAAGTTTCAAAACAAAGTTTTAATCGGTAAACTATTCAACCCCCCTTCTAGTTTTCTACAGCAGTGAACCTAATCGTTGTAGTGTAGTAATTAGGGTAAGCCACGGGTATTGATATCGTTCTCTAGGGGAATAGGAATGCTAGTAAGAAGTTACTACGCTAAGGTTAAGGTTGAGGAAGATTATTTTTTGTATTTTTATATTTTATGAAATGGAAAGGTACGAATCTCGGGTATTGGATTTGGGGGGTTGGTATTTCTACCGATTACTCTACTATTATATAATTCTCTAAACTAAGGTTGTGGGAGTCTATGTCTAATTAATGTGTGCTCGTATGATAGTTTAAAGATGTGTTTACTTAGGTTATACTACTCCTTAATTATCTCCTATTGATGGTTGAGTTGTCATGTCCTTATTCTTAGTTGCGCTGTGTGTCTAAAGTTGTAGGGTATGCGTTTCTCCCTAACTCTTTGAACTTACCAAAGGGTCTCATCTACAAAACCCACTAGGGATGATAAACTCTTACTCTAAGGCACTCTTTGGATAATTTAGCCTACAACTACTCAGGTAATCATATTCTAAGGTTCACAAAGATGAATCAAGCATTAAGTACACAACGAATGACCTATCGCATTACTAGATCATTGATCAACTAAGATAAGAAACAACCAATCAATATTCAATAATTAAGTTTCATACTTCCTAAGCAAACACACAAATAAATTAGCCGGACATGGAGAACATGCAAGCATACACACAAATAATCAAAGACATAATTGAATTAATGAAGTAAATACTTATCTTGATGTAAGATAGGGTTTAAAACCCTAAAATACTGTACAAGACACCTTAGGTTCGGTTTTAGGTTTTTACTCCAAAAGACTCTCTCTAAAACTGAAAAATTCGGATTCTATATATAAGATTACATATGCGACGGCGTCACCTTATGTTTCGTGACGCCGTCGTGTCGCCGTCATTAGGGTTTCGTCTTGGCCACGTTAACCTTGCGACGGCGTCACCTTATGTCCGTGACGCCGTCCTCTTCAGCTTCTGACGTCGTCTGGGTTGCATCTAGGCCGTCTGAGTAGCAACGGCCTACTCTTTTAAAGCCCGACGTCGTCACTTGAAAATAGGGTTTTTGGCTACTGTATCGTCACAAAAAATCCTCTGACGGCGTCGCAATTAACACCTGACGCCGTCGCCTTCTGTTTTCAGCAGCGTTGAGTGTCTCGATTCTGACTTTGGCCATTTTCTTCATATATTCGCGCCTTTTCGTCCAAATAAGTGCCATTCCAGCATTTTGCCTTTAAGAGACCTAAAAAGTGAAAAGGAACGATATTAAGCAATAACGGATACAAAAGTAATCAAATAAGGGCTTAAACGACCCCTCAAAATGGTACCTTTTAAAACCTTATCACATTACAAGGAGCTTACAGATTTGAAGAATCATTTAATGTTCATGCACCACTCAAGGGGAAGTGTTTGATTTTTACTACTGTTGATCATTATTACTACTGCTAGTTGGAGTTTTCTACTGTTTTGGATTCATTTTTAGTAAGCACTTTGGTGTTCTTCATGGAGGGCAACTCGAAACATTGGACGGCTTAGATTGGAAGTATGATATTGGTTCGTGGTGGTCAAGATCATTATTTGCATACGTTCCCTATTTGGATAATAACAAAAAGGGGAAGAGATGTTTGAGTGGCATGGCATGGATTAAGGGGAAGATAAAGGAAGACATACTTGTTTCATTCATGGTGAGATCCCTGATCTCAACTTCTGCTACTTCGTCTAGGGAAGTTCGTACACGACTTTGTTTGTTTTGTCATCATCAAATAGGGGAAGATTGTTGGGATTCTTGATTTGATGAGACAAAATAAATACAAGAATGAAACAAAGGGATTTAAAGTGATAAAGAAGAAATCTACAAAAAGATGGAAGGACTTGCTTGCAATAGAAGATTTATTTATTAGTCCTTCGTAGTATTTTGTAAACCCTAATCCTCTAGTATATAAAGAGGACATGGGGTGTAGGTTTTATTAACATGTCTTCCAAGATGTAGTCGACTTAAAGGTGTGTGTGTGTCCTAGGCGTATAGTCTTGTAAACGCCTAGGTTATTAGTTTAGTTAGTAGTTTAGTTATCTAGACGTGTTCCTATAAACGTCTAAGATTAGTTAGTGTTAGTGAATGAAAACCTTGTGTCAATAATAATTATGTTTTGATTTATCTGCTGCGTATTGTCATTGTTATTGTTAAACCCTAAGGCTCAAAACAATCTCAAGGAGTCCTAATAAACTCCTCACTCTTTTTCTAATGTGGATATTCCAATCTCGTTTTCTAACCAAGTGGAACCCATTCTTGCATGGGGATCCAAACCATCTAGTCATCCATACTTGTCTGTGTTCAACTGCAGGTCGTTCAAATCGTTCTGTGGTACCTGGACTCAGGCTGTTCCAAGCATATGACTGGAGATCGCTCGCGGCTCATGAACTTCGGGAGTAAATTTATCGAGACTGTTAGATTTGGGAACGACCATTTTAGGGCTATTATGGGTTATGGAGATTATGTGGTTGGTGATAGTGTAATTTCCCTGGTATACTATGTTGAAGGTCTTGGTCATAATTTGTTTTCTGTCGGTCAATTCTGTGATTCTGATTTAGAAGTGGCTTTTAGAAAACATACTTGTTTCGTTAGAGAACTTGATGGTGTGGAACTTTTAAGAGGAACACGTGGTACAAACTTATACACCATCTCTATCGAAGATATGATGAAGTCTTCTCCAATCTGCTTGTTGTCAAAGGCTTCGAAAACAAAGTCATGGTTATGGCATCGTCGTCTCAATCACTTGAACTTCGGCACCATTAATGATCTTTCCAGAAAGGACCTCGTAAGAGGTTTACCCAGATTACAGTATGAAAAATATCATCTTTGTTAAGCATGCCAATTGGGAAAAAGCAGGAAATATGCCCACAAACCCGAACCCGCAAACTCAGTTATGGAAGTTCTTTATACTCTTCATATGGATTTGTGCGGACCCATGAGAGTGCAAACGATAAATGGGAAGAAATATGTATTAGTCGTTGTTGATGACTACTCTCGATTTACTTGGGTTAAGTTTTTTAGGACAAAGGATGAAACTCCAGATGTCATCATCAAACTTATCAAACAGCTGCAGGTTCGACTTAACAAGACTGTTAGAATTATTCGAACAGACAATGGCACTGAGTTTGTTAACAAAGACTTAAGTTAATTTTATGAAAGCATTGGAATCAGTCATCAGAGAAGTGTTCCACGTACGCCTCAATAGAAAGGTATAGTTGAAAGACAAAATCGGACCCTTGTTGAAGCTGCAAGAACAATGCTAATTTACTCAAAGGTTCCAATGTTTCTTTGGGCTGAAGCCATTGCCACTGCTTGCTACACCCAAAATCGTTCCTTCATACACACCACTCATGGAAAAAATCCATACGAAATTGTCCATAAACGAAAACCTGATCTCTCTTACCTTCGTGTATTCGGTGCTTTGTGCTATGCAACGAATGACGGTCAAGATTTAGGTAAATTAAGAGCTAAGGTGGACATTGGAGTTTTTGTGGGTTATGCACCAAACAAGAAGGGTTGCCGAATCTACAACAAAATAACTCGAGATATCATGGAAACTATTCACGTCACGTTCGATGAGCTATCTGAGCAAATGGCTCCAGGACAATCAAGTTCTGGACCCACATCTAAACATTTGATAAGTAGTCCCATTAGTTCTTCTCTTGTACAAAATCCCTCACCAGCAATTCCATATGTACCCCCTTCAGAAGATGATTTGAAGAAATTGTTTGATCCAATGTTTGATGAAAACTATGAGCCTATTGCTAATGATCTATCTAATCCATGAACAGAGGCTGCCCCTAACCTAGTCAACGTAGATAACCCTTCAGTTTCTATGTCATTGAGTCAAGAAGCGCCTACTGCAAATCACTCATCATCATCATCAAATCCTCAATCATCGAGTGTACATCTTGGAAATGTTTCAGGCAACTATGATGGAGATAACCCCTTTGCTACTCCCGAAGATGCTCCATTTGAGAACATATTTTCTCCTGAACCAACTTCAGAACCATCTTCCTCAGGAGATCCAAACTCTGCAACTTCAGTCCGTCAACAACAACCACACGAACACCTTAGAAAATGGACACATGACCATCCATTGGACAACATCATTGGAAACTCTTCTCATCCAGTATCCACTCGTAAACAACTTGCAACTGATTCCTTGTGGTGCTTCTTCAACCCCGTACTATCTAAGGTCGAACCAAAAGACGTTAAAACAGCCATGTCTAAAGACAGCTGGTTCAATGCCATGCAAGAAGAAATTCATGAGTTCGATCGACCAGATGTATGGGAATTAGTACCTACTCTTGACTGTGCTATGATCATTGCTCTAAAATGGATCTTCAAAGTAAAGCTTGATGAGTATGGTGATGTGCTAAAGAACAAGGCTCGATTGGTTGCAAAAGGATACCGTCAAGAGGAGGGTATTGACTTTGAAGAATCATTTGCTCCAGTTGCACGTATCGAGGCAATCAGAATCTTCCTGGCTAACGCTGCCAGTAAGAACATGGTAGTCTATAAGATGGATGTAAAGACGACGTTTCTTAACGGAGATATGAAAGAAGTAGTATACGTCAGCCAACCTAAAGGTTTTGTTAATCCAGAGCATCCTACTCATGTCTATCGCTTGAAGAAGGCCCTTTACGATTTGAAGCAAGCTCCAAGGGCATGGTACGACACGCTATCAAAGTTTCTTGTATCTAATGGATTCAGCAAAGGAGCAGTTGATCCGACATTGTTCACCAGAAAGTCAGGCAAACACTTAATTCATGTTCAAATCTATGTTGATGATATTATCTTTTGTTAGGAATTAGAAAATTCCATAGTGAAGAGTCGGTCACCCCAAATATTATCTAGCATTAGTTAGCTCGTAGACATGTCGTTTGTTACGTTATGTAGCAGTTTATTAGTTAGTTTGTAGCGTAGTTTAGCGTAGTGTAACACCGTGGAGGAAGGACGGGTCTTTACCCACTGTATGCCTGATCCACAGTCCGATAGGAGGACGTATCTTGTGTAACTATAAATACCCCTTCCATCCATGGAAGGGGTGGTGCTTCTTCATTTTTAATCTAATATTTCCTTTGTGTAAACCTCTAGCAAGAACACCCTCTCTATCTTTATCTCTCTAAATATGACAAACATGTATTTTGATCATCCAAGACCACGCGAATCATCAGACACAATAAATATCGATCCTACAATTGGTATCAGAGCCAGGTTGTTGTGTTGTGTTGATTTGTGTGGTTTTGTATCATGGTTATGTTGGTTTTTGGATCATGTTGTAAACTGTTTTTGTATTGTTGGTCGGAATTATTATTTTGGTCAAAACAGTTTGTAGTCTGTAACAGTTTTGTATGGTATTCGTTATTTGTGTCTATGTCCAATCTGTTATTTTTTGGCCTAAAAACAGTCTTCTAAACGGTGCTGATAAATGGTCATATGGTCCTTTTAGAGGTCAAAATGGGTCGAAATAATGATGTTTCTGTTTCTGGGTTATGTTATTCTGGTCATCTTTGCTTATTCATTCCATGGTCAAAACGGTTAAAATGATTTTCATAGCAGTTTTCTCGGCTTTTATGAACATGGTCGGAATCTTGGCTGAAAAACTCATCGGAAAACTCATATATTCATGTTAGCGAGTTGGGTCAATCTACCTAGCGACTTGTATTTACAAGTCGTTGTTTAGCGACTTGTGCATATTGTGGCGACTTGTTATTTAACATGGTCGCGATTTGTGGTGTAGCGACTTGACACATAAATCTGCTAGCGACTTGACACTAAACTGTTATAGCGACTTGACATTTGACCTAGCGACTTGTTATTTAACAAGTCGTAGCTACTTGGTTCGGAAAAAGGCTAGCGACTTGGTTTGGAAAAAGGCTAGCGACTTGGTTTGGAGAATTTGGCTACCGACTTGAACAGAAAGGTAGAAGAAGATTTTGTTTTGACCACGACCATCACAAGCCATATACCAAAACGACTCACGACCTCAGCCTCGCTTCTTTGTGTACGGTTTGACAAAACTCACAAATCTATCAAGATATGTACACATAAGAAGCTACCTCATTGATCAAAGAGTCAAACATAAAAGAAAATCATTTTCAAGATCTCAGCTTATATCAAGGGTTGTCTATGCACTTTAAGTATACTATTCAAAAACGAAACCCTCAACATATATCCTCAATGATCTTTGACTCAACACTTAAACAATAATAACATTAATGATCTCAGAATTTTTCATGCTAAATTGGTATTTAATCTCAACCATTCAAGGTCTTACACGAAGTTAATTCATCACAGATCCATAAAGAAGAAAATTAGATCTCAGCTTTGATTTATTTGTGTAAGGTTCATCAAACTCATAGATATTTAAAGATCTATACACAAAAATCGTGTGCTTCATGGATCTAAAACATTTTTTTGTTAATATCCGAATATAAGGAATGATTTTAACAATTATGTTAACTCATGTCCGTGTTTCGTTTGAGACTCAATAACAACGACAAAAGAACGAGATGAAGAACCTACCTTGGAGACTCGCATCTAACCATCCATGTGGCTTAGACAAACCATGTCTCTTGCCAACCCTGTGGCTCCCTCATTCTGAGGTTAAAAGGTCACGTTATAAGTAATCTTGTATACTTGAGACCCATCCTAGGATCATGTATCTTCAAAGCTTCTTGTATATGGGGAATATTATGACTGAGGATTAAGTATTTTTGGAGTGGAGCGTGTGGGGATGAGGTGATTGGGAAAGAGGCGTATGCTTTTCTATTCTTAGATCTGATTTGGGGAGATAAGACAGATGCAAGAGTGGTAGGCGTACAGGTTGGTAGGCGTACATCTGATTTGGGGAGATACAGGTTATGACCTATTTTTTAGGTTAAGTAATATGGTGTGATGAAGGAGACGTCTAATGATGATGAGATTAGAGGGTGTGCTGGTACGCGTTTGATGATGTGTACTGAGTTTGAATGTTAATTCGATTGATGATGAAGTGTTGTGATGGAAGAGTTATTTTCTATGAGTTGTTATTAGATCTTAGTTGAGGAGAGAGTGAAACAAGGAGGAGGGGGCGGACATCACAAGGTATTGTGATTAGGGTTAAAGTAATAACCTAATTCTTAGGGTTCCATGTTTTATATTAACCGGTTATAAGGCTGAAGTAGAATTAGGCCACAAGTTTTTTTTGGACGGGCTTAAGCTTGCGTGGAATGGATATGAGCCTCATATTATGAATATGGACTGGTTTTTTTTATATCTGTTTAATCATGGGCCGAGTGGATTATTAGTCGTTTGGGTTTGGCTGATTTTGAGTACACAGGACGTGTGGGACTATTTCATTTGGATAATATGCTGATTTCTCGAATACATATGATTGAACGCATATGAATTATTTGTTAGATCCTAATTTGCTACTTATGTCTATCAGCATTTCATTTGATTGTGTCGTGTGTAATGAAAAGTTTTTGATCAAGTCTAAGCTAGCGTGTGAGTGAGTATTTTTGAGTCACACTTGGATCGGGTGTTGCAATTGATTATGGGCTCTAATGTTACCGGAATTTGGATTGGAATGGACTTGGATTAAGGCTTGACTTAATATCCTATGTACATTTTTGTATTGGATATTTTGTGATGTGTTTGGAAGATTTGACATTGAAATCTGACGATGTGATTTGACGATGATACTTGATGTATGTTCATGTGATGATGAGAGTTGATACTATGGTATATACATTTTCACGGAAAATATTATGTCACGGCTTGAACTTATGATTAAACAAGGTTGACTACGGGGTTGTTTGGACGGTATTTCTTATTTGGATTTGAAGTGAGGTTTTCCGGGCGCGTTTACTTATTTCATCTTCTTTCTTTCTACCCTTTCGCGAAGATGACTTGTTTGGGCATTTACAGAGTGTGATAAAGACTTGGCTAATTAGTTACGGTTGTGACTCTTTCTCGCTTAACCCACAACGTAACTATCATTTCGGTGTCTCACGTAGTTGAGAATACGTCAAGAGGTGTTGTACATTGGGTACACCGTTTCTTCTTCACAAGGATTAGTACAAGCTTATGTAACAAATCTGGGGAATTCTACTTCATGATCAAGTTTGAAATATCGGGTTTACTTCTCCATGTGGTCACTGCAACAGCTGACAGAATGCGTGAATGATGTGCTTATCAAAGTATTGATTGGATGGTTGATGATTTTGCTAATGTTGGATTATGAACAGTTGATGAACCGCTGCATGTTCCCCTAAAACAGATATTCACCGAAACCAAAGTTGTCATAACACATTCAAGCTGACATTGTTTACGGTTTTGTCTTGATTTTGTAAAACCCCGCGAAAGAACCTATTTCTCGGTTTAAATCAGAGACTTGTAAAATCCCGTGACAATGGAAACATTCGGGTAATAGTAAAGTGCATTTCCAGATCTATCTTACGGTTTGTTCTTGGTTTTTGTAAAATCCCGCGAAAGAAACTATTTCTCGGTTTAAACTATAGAATTGTAAAATCCCGTGATGATGGAGCCATCCTGGAGAAAGGGAAAGTGTAATTCTGAATCTTTCTGATGCTGGTACTACGATTTCTGCTTCGAAGAAGGGATAAAAGGGTGTACTTCATGAATTAGATGTGTGTTTGGATATTCGTCATGGCAGTTTGGTTATTACATGGTTTTACGGGGTTATGTGCTTTTAACCATGGTCGGGATGAAACCATTATCAGAGTTCACTTAAAACGTTAAAGGAGGCTAGAGTTGAGCTTTTAACCAGAAGATGTGACAACAGGGTGAATTCACTACTATTTATTTGAGGTTGAAGTGAAATATCACGGGCGAGTGTACTTAGTATCTGAAGGTATCGGGGATGGATGGATGAAGATTCTTCATGATCCTTGTTCGAGCTTATTATCAAAAACGAAGACTTGGAAATCTAGTTATTGTTGGGTGTCTTTTACCTTTTCTTTTACCACTTGGGGGAATTGGGCTCTTACCATCACAAAATAACTATCACTTTAAGGAGTTACATTGTAGTGCTCAGTGTCACATTCAATTGTGGATTTTCAAGAGGTAATGTACGTCTTATACTTGATGGTTGGTTGGTTGAAGAGTATAGAGTACATAGAGAGTACTTAGAGATGCTAATGGAAATCGGCACCGCTCTTTGTTACATATGTGCAAGTTTAAGTCACGAGTTCGGGGTAGTTTACTTTAGGGTCAAATTCATCATATTGGGTTTTCTCCATCAGCTGTCACTACAAAGAGCCTACAGAATGATAATGGGGTTGATTACATGTTTTGCCAAGAGAGTTGAAAAGAGAGAGATTATGACATCTGTTCACATCAGTTCAGGCCTCGTACTTCATCATAATGACGTTTGAACATATCAGTTCAAGCCTCGTACTCTAAAGAAAAGAAAAGTGTATGTTTCAGTGCGCTTTATCTTCCAAAGAAGAGAAATCTTCTTATGACGTTTGAACACTACAGTTCATGCCTCGTTCTTAAAGAAAAGAAAAGTGTACGTGTCAGTGCGCTTTATCTTCTGAAGAAGAGAAATCTTCTCTATTATGACCATTCTCATCAACATGCTTCATACTTTTTCCATGCGCTTCAGTCATCAAGTGAACCGGGCTACTGTTGATTGTTTTCTGATTCCACTTTCTCAACTATAATGACGATGGCGACATCCTGTGCTGATTTTGCGGGGGAGAAGTGTGAATAGACTACATTTGGATAATGTTCACTTGTTTAATCAAGAATGGCATCTCCGTATGCAATTCTTGAGGGGGAGAAGAAGTGTGAATTTTTTGCATTGATGATTGATATTAGAGAATATAAATGGTCATACGGCTCTAAACTCATGTAAGAACCGAGCTTCTTCTTATCGGGTCATCTTCACATGGAGTTTTTCTCTGCTAAGAGCCGTTGGTTGACATCTTCACTCGGATTGATGAGTTTATCGACAAAGTGCTTCCGGTTAATGCTTCACGTATACATCAACATGATGATTCCGAACAATCTCTCTGTTCTTGTTTGATGTGATTGGTAGTTTGGTGTTACCATCTTGTGTGTTCGTTGCGGCCTGATTGCTGATTTCCTTGATGAACATCTTTCTGTTCTTGTTTGATTGGGAGGGATTTTAGTTAAGGGGATTTGCAAGATGTAAGTTAATTGGGATGCTTTTTGGTGGGATGCTTTTTGGTGTGAGTTGAAGATGTTAATTATCTATTCCCCAACTGGACAATCTTGAAGAAGGTCGAGTATACAGTCTGTTCTACATTTCTTGCTATATGTTAGAAGACCAAAGACGAGTTGCATTTAATGATCTAAAGACTTCTTCTTAATCTGGGCATTTATCAAAAAGATTGTCGGTCTAGGGGAGAGCACTAATTGGGGGAATGTGATATGTGAAATTTAATCCCCAATTAGACTTGCTCACATTATTCAGCATGTTGATTCTCACAAAGACTTCAAACGATCTTCTCAACAAATTTCAAGTATTTGGGCATTCAAAGAGTTGCTGATTCTGAAGTATCAAAACCAGAAAGGGGGAAGGAGACAAGCATCTAAACGCGAGTAAACTTGATGTACTTAATACTTCTAAGAAATTGAAGATATCCCAGGATGACAAATGTTATTACCGCAGAGAAACTCAAGGTTTGACTCATGGCGAGTAAACTTGATGAACTTAATTCTTCTAAGTGATTGAAGATATCCCGGGAAAACAAATGTCATGACCGCAGAGAAACTCAAGGTTTTACTCATCAAGGCGTTTAGTATTCTTATTCCAACTATTTGGGGGAAGCGATGGAAGAGAAAGTTTCTGAAGATAAAAGAGGTACACTAGTGTGTGGTGATTTCGATGGTATCGCAATGATCAGGGGAGAGAGATTGTGTACATTGGGGATGCTCAGCTGTTTCACTTGAGTGCTTAATCAGTGATTCAGAGATATAATCACTTATTCCGGAGTTGACATCCGCAGAGATTGTCATCCGCAGAGATAATCAGTGACTTGGCCAGCTTCTTCAATGTTTTTAGTTATTCATTCCTTGTGTATTGGTATACTTCGGATACTTGAGCTTCATACACGATCATCAGGGAAGAAAAATGTGAACATGGGAAGGTGTTTTCATTCCCCTCATGATGTGTATTCGGGAGAGCTCTTGGATATTGGTGTACTTCGGGTTCTTGAGCTTCATACACGATCATCAGGGAAGAAAAATGTGAACATGGGGAGGTGTTTTCATTCCCCTCATGATGTGTATTTGGGAGAGTTCTTGAGCATTATACAAAGAGGCTGACTGCATCAATTCAACTACTTGGGGGAATTGTTCTCTAGACACCTTTTGGAATGGATTGCTTCAGAATTTAGTGAAAAAGAAATTTGAGAAGATTATTTATTCGTGAGATGATACGTTGTTGTTGTTTATCTTGATGATATAACCCCGAACGGAGGATGTCGATTATCGTTCTTAAAAGGAGCAGCGGGATTTATGATAATGGTGTGCTTCTCTGTGCACCTGGCTAAGGCAAGCTTGAAAGAAAGCTTCGAATCTGCTCACCTAATGGATCTTTGGTTTGGGGGGAAGCTGCCAGAGTCTCACTTTCAGATGGTTCAATTTCTTTCAATTCAAGAGCCCTTGAAAGCTTTGGTGGTGAATATTTAAAGAGATGATGACTTCTATCTTCTACAACGGGGCTGTTCGATATCCTTATCTCGGTACTTGTATCATCATCTTTCTTAAACTATATCATCTACTCTATCTTTGTATATATTTATCTGAAAAACAAAATACAAAAATATAAAACCAACAAAAAGAAAATAGAAAAATATAAAACCTTCAAAAACCCATAAAAATCAGAAAATTTCAAAATTCCAAAAATATTGTTTTCTCAAGACATATCTTCTGGTATCGATAACATCTGCGGTCTTAAAAATGTCATTCAATAATGGCACGGGACCATAGATGAAGTTCGAGCATGAGGTGTAAATATTTATTTCTAAACATGTCTCAAAATATGGCTTGCAGTTACTTCAGACTGTAACCCGCTCTTCAAAATTATGACTTGTTATTATTTCTGATAGCAACCCGCTCTTCAAGAAAGGAAAGTGCTGCGCTAAACCATTTTCAAAAATATTCCGTGCACTTATCCTAAAACTATTTGAGGAAAGTATGTCGAAGGACTGCTGTTCCTACACAAATGTTTTTCCGTCTAAAATTCTTCAGAAAAATATTTGTTGTTTTCCAAAAATGGTGGTAAATGAGTTGCTTGTAAATCAATCAGTTTCAGAGTTTTCGTACAAATTGAAAAATCAATCAATGACTTCAGCACTTTTAAAATCTTTTATAAAATGAGTTATTCGTTGAGGGGGATAGTGTTTTTCAAATCTACATCATCTAACGGGCTTTCTTAATTATCCTAATATGCTTAATTAAAAATGATGTTAACCTATGTTGAAGGACTAGGTGCCTAGGATATGATTGCTAGGATTAGATGATTAGAGTTTGATGAACACATTATTCCCATACATTTATATGATCTGACTGAAATGTTGCATTGACTTTTATTAGTCGATTGTTGTTTGGGTGATGTCGACCACCATATATTTGTATGTGTGTTCACTAACGTATGCAGGTATATTGGTATAAAAGAATGTTCCCGATCCGGATCCCACAATTGAAGATGATTGGATGCCGAAAGGAAAGGGTAACTATATCTTGGGTTGACAAATGAAGAAACGGAGCTTAATTGGACTTCTATGGAGAGTTGGCATAAATGCAACGTAAGAGGTCTCACTGCATCAGCAGATGGTTTTCTTCTAAGTGATTGAAGAAACGAAGCTTAATTTGACCTCAGTTGGCATTCAAAATGCAACGTAAGAAGAAGTCTCACTGCATCAGCAGATGGTTTTTCTTCCAAACCCTACAACAACAAAAACGGATGCTTCTCATCTACCTAATGTATCTTTGTGCAGGGATAATAGTGATGATACCATTTTTCTAAAAACTTTGAATAATATTGTTTTTGAAAATGGAAAAATATTGTTTTGAAAATAAATTAGACTAAATTTTGATAATCACCGGACTTCTTTTTATCAAAACCTAAGTCACTCAATTATCGACTTCGGTCATGGATTGAGGGGGAGAGTAATTTAAAATAAAATATTTTCAAACGATATTTCTTCACAAAAGTTCCGCTTTGTACAATATAAGTGGTGATCTAAAGATTTAATGTTATGTCATGGTATGATTTTTTCTTTAGAATCAAGGTCTTTCAAAATGAAATTTTTTCTGTTCTTGTTTGATTGTCAAATTGTTTTATTTTATTAAAAGATCTCTTAAAAAATATCATACCTGACACTAACAATCTTTAATGTCTTAAATTGGTCCTTATCTGTCATTTTTCAAAAATTAAATCTTGCCACGTCTTTCCCCAAACTCTTTTAAATGATTTAAATCAATTGGGATCACAAATCTCAAAAGGTTTGAAATTTTTGATCGGGTGAGAGATCGTGATTTAAATCTCATATCTGTTTTAATGGAATTGGTTTTAGTTCTATATAGGCACTCCTGCCTCCATGTGCCAAACGATTTCAAATATACAATGCACATGTTGAGGAGGAGCATTTATCCGAAAACAAGATGAGTTTTTAAACCTGGCCACATTTTCTCCTATGTTTTCTAAACCTAATTAAATCACTTGGGATCCAAAATCTCAAAGGGTTTGATATTTTTGATCGGGGGAGAATTTGTGATTTAATTATGAAATTTGATAAAAGGTGATCGTTTTGATTTAATTGTGCACGCTGCTCTCTCATATGTGCTAAACGCTTTCGAATCTCGAAGCATATATTGAGGGGGGGCATTTTTAAAGAAAAGAAACTATCAAGGTGCAAATGCTTTTATGTTTTAACATAAAGTACCTTGATTGAGTTTTAAATGGTTTCTTAATGGCTTGTGTGATCGTAAATGTGCTTCAAAAGAACTCTTGCCTCTATGTGATAAAATGATTTCAAATATCCTACGTACATATTGAGGGGGAGAATTTTACCATGAAAATCAAATGGCTTTTTCGTATGAAAATTGTGATCAAAGAAAATATTTCAAAGTCCTCTTGCCTCCTTGTGCTAAATAATTTCTAAATCATACGCACATGTTGAGGGGGAGGTTTTCTAAATGATCAAAACTATTAGGGTACAAAATGCTTTGATCTCGTATCACAAGTACCTTGATTGTTTTTCCAAATGATTTTTCAATTGGTTTCAAGGAAGAATGAACTGTACCAAAATACCGACCATTTTACTTTATGCAAGGAGTTATAAGGATGGTGAGGTTAGGTATTTGTTCCCACGATCCGCCAGAACCGGTGGGATCTTCCCAGGGACAATCCACTAGATAGTGTAGAGTCCTTAGGTATGATGAAAAAAAAGGAGAAAAATGATAAATGGGAAGAGTGCGGACTGAGACAAAGCTAGTACTGGAATAAACCCAACAAGGTTCTAGTTATGAAGTTTCGGTAAGCACTTAAGGGGTTGAAGAATGAAAAAGAAATGAATATGAAAAGGGTGAAAAGAAATAGCCCTCCAACAATTCAACCTTAGGGCAGAATCCGGGTTCAATACATATGCTACTAGTGTTTACTAAGGTAACACTGGTATTGAAGACAAGACGTCATGGACCCAGTGACGCACTGCACTAAACTTCCCAAGCCACTCAAGTTCCTCTTAAAAGGGCTTGTTTCATTCTCACGGGGAACCGACATAATCTATCGACTTTCTCTTAGAGATTGTTGATATTGAAGAAGGAGACCCTCTCCCTAGTCTCCGGCACAGGAACCAAATATGCACAATTGAGTCTAGAGCCAAGAGATCATCCACAATATCTCATTAGGACACTATTCTTGAAGACTTGCTGTTTCACACAATGTGGAAAGTAAGAATATATTGAGAGTCCTACGCATTATCCTTGTGGTTTTGCCAGAACATCTGAGTGGTATGTAAAAGTATTCACGATGAAGATGGAAATCCTTCTAGAGCCAACATCAAACAAGCTCTTGGTGGGTGACATGTGAGATCTTCTCGTAAGATCAAGCTTGTGACAACTGGATAGAAACGATGGGGAGATTCAATCTTGAATCAACCTTGGTTCGATGTGCAAACCTTCTTTTCTCTAGCATGACAACTGGATAGAAAAACCGTTCGATGTGCGAATCTCTTGTTTTCACTAGCACGTCGAATGTGTACTCTTTTCAAATACAAAAAGTATTTTTGATTGAAAATTGATCTTTCTCATAAAACCTTCGTTGTATTGCAAAAATCTTTCTTCAAGCAATACGCGATTGTTTTTCAAATCATTTTTCATCAATCAGTGAATCTCAATTCGCTGGTTCACTCACTCCGTGTTGTCTTCTTTGAGACGTTCTGGTTTGAGAACAGCTAGAACAACTGCGAAACCCTGTCAAGGAGATTCCTCGGAATCCTACCTGATCACAGGCAGTACTTGTACTGATCAACGGGGAACCGTGGTCCGTGTACCTCAATTCAACGAAAGTGATCAAAGACACTTTCGTGTGTTTTATTGCTAACTGTTGTTTGCAGGTACATTTGGACGGTTGCAGCTGATCAGAATTGAGGAATCAATCCAAAGCCGCATGCTCACAACATCCACACTTAATTTGAAGAAATCATGACTGGTGCATATCTAAATAACCTGGCTCTGATATTTTTATACTATGCTTCTGCTACGCTGCTGCAAATATCATGAACCAGTAAAGCTTCCGCTACTCTGATGGAAAGATGTCATGATCCAGAAAGTGTGAGCATGTCGGTCCAAAAGTCACAACTTCACATGATGGCAACACAACTATGGATGATCCAGAGAGATTTACTATGGCTGATGATCTCAAAGAAAGCTCAAAGATCATCAAGATGTGGATCAGTTAAAGGCCTCCACTTAAAGTACAAAGTTATCGGACCTTAATGAGTCGCTACTAATGCACAAAGATTGCGGAATTGAAGAATTGAAGTCTACGAGCTCAAGAACAAAGTCAAGAATAGAATGCTAGGATTTGAAATGTAATACATGGGGTGACCTCCCTTAGGGGGAGATTGTTAGGAATTAGAAAATTCCATAGTGAAGAGTCGGTCACCCCAAATATTATCTAGCATTAGTTAGCTCGTAGACATGTCATTTGTTACGTTATGTAGCAGTTTATTAGTTAGTTTGTAGCGTAGTTTAGCGTAGTGTAACACCGTGGAGGAAGGACGGGTCTTTACCCACTGTATGCCTGATCCACAGTCCGATAGGAGGACGTATCTTGTGTAACTATAAATACCCCTTCCATCCATGGAAGGGGTGGTACTTCTTCATTTTTAATCTAATCTTTCCTTTGTGTAAACCTCTAGCAAGAACACCCTCTCTATCTTTATCTCTCTAAATATGGCAAACATGTATTTTGATCATCTAAGACCACCCGAATCATCAAACACAATAAATATCGATCCTACATCTTTGCCTCGACTGACCCCAATGAATGTGACCGTTTTTCTAAGGAGATGGGCTCCAAATTTCAAATGTCAATGATGGGACAAATGTCATTTTTCTTGGGATTACAAATTTCACAAAGTCCCGGAGGCATTTTCATAAATCAATCTAAATATGCTAATGAAATCTTAAAGAAATTTGGATTTGATTCTTGTGACCCTGTTGACACTCCCATGGTGGAGCGTACTAAACTGGATGAGGACCACTCAGGGATCATGGTTGACCAAACTAAATATCGTAGTATGATTGGGTCCCTGATGTACCTTACTGCCAGTAGACTAGACATTCTGTTCACTGTATGCATGTGTGCTAGATATCAGGCTAAGCCTACCAAAAAGCACCTTGAAGCGGTTAAATGGGTCTTTCGGTATCTCCAAGGAACCATCAACATGGGACTTTGGTACCCTAAGGACACCGACATGTCACTAACAGCCTATGCAGATGCTGACCATGCAGGGTGTCAAGATACACGTCGAAGCACGTCAGGAGGTGCTCCGTTTTTGGGTGATAAGCTTGTGAGATGGTCTTCAAAGAAACAAATGAGTACCTCTACATCCTCTACAGAGGCAGAATACATAGCCATGTCATCTTGTTGTGCTCAAATCCTATGGATGAGATCCCAATTATCTGACTATGGCTTTGAATTCAACAAAATCCCTCTGTACTGTGATAACAAGAGTGCCATTGCTCTCTCATGCAACAACGTTCAATAATCAAGAGCAAAGCATAACGACATTCGACATCATTTCATCAGGGAGCAAGTGGAGAACGGTGTGGTGGAACTATATTTTGTGAAGACTGAATATCAATTAGCAGATATCTTCACCAAAGCTCTTCCTAGAGAACGTTTTGAGTTTATCCTTCCATGACTTGGTCTAAAGAGTCTACAACCGGAAACACTCAAACGTCTTCAAGAGGAAGACGAGGAGTAAAAGCTTTTCTTCATCCATCTCTTATAAATATTCATTCAAAAAGCAAAATACAAAATTATAAAACCCTCAAAAAGAAAATAGAAAAATATAAAATTTCAAAAATCCATAAAAATCATAAAATCTTTGAAAACGCTCAAAAATAATTTTTTTCCTATCTTTTTCTATTCTTCGATAACATCTACGGTCTTTGATTTTGTCACTCTAAGAATGACACAGGTCTTTAGATGAAGTTCGATTCTACATAATCTTAAAAAAAAAAAAATGGGATGGAGAAAAATGGTGGTTTATTGTCGTTTCAGGCAGTAACCCGTTTTAAAAGAAAGAACAGAGCCATGCTTAATCTTATTTTTCAAATCTCATGCTCTAATTCTAAAAACAAATGTTTGTCACCAAAAAGACAAATATTTCCTTCACAAATATTTTTCCTTCTATAAATTCTTCTGAAAAATATTTGTCATCTAATGAAAACTAAATAGCTTTAAAATTTAACTCGGACTCAATTTTTGAAAATCATCTGGACTTGTCATTTGTCAAAATCTCTATCTCTCAATCAACAACTTATGTCATTGATTGAGAGGGAGAATGATTTCAATTAAATCAAAAAGGTTATTTGTCAAACAATTGCAATGTCCTATACAATTGGTTCAACACCTTGGCTAATGTTATGTTTTCATAAGATACTTAAGCATGCTTGAACACTGGTGTTTAAAGTCTCAAAATCTGATCCTTATTAGTTACATTTTTTTTAAAAGCAAGTCACTATTCTCCTCAAAAATTTTCAAAATTTAATTTAAATCAATAGAGATCACAAATCTCAAAGGATTTGAAAATTGTGATCGGGGGAGAATTTGTGATTTAAATTGGACATAAACTGATGATTCGATAAATGGTTTTGAAATATTATAACAAACTCCCCTCCCTACATGTGCCAAACGATTTCAAAATTTCCATGCACATGTTAAGGGGTAGCATCTATATTAAACCAAAAAGGATTAAAACGTGATTGATTTGTCTCTTAGTGCAGGTTCTCCCTAATATGTGCAAAACACTTTCGAATCTTGATGCACATATTGAGGGGGAGCAACTTTTAGAAAACCACATCCTTTCCCAAAAATATCTTTAACAAATTATTTAAAATACTAATTTTGATCGGGAAAGTGATGTCGATATTTTTAGAAAATGTTGATCAAAGAAGTGAATTCTTAATTCTCAATCTGAGATTTTCAAGTCCTCTTGCCTCCATGTGCCAAAGC
Source organism: Chrysanthemum seticuspe (assembly GCA_019973895.1). Classification (NCBI taxonomy): domain Eukaryota; kingdom Viridiplantae; phylum Streptophyta; class Magnoliopsida; order Asterales; family Asteraceae; genus Chrysanthemum; species Chrysanthemum seticuspe. The sequence continues at coordinate 201,801,921 of BPTQ01000005.1, read as the reverse complement.
AATTTCAAACATACGATGCACATGTTGAGGGGGAGCTTTTTCTGAAATGTCAAAAACAATTCAGGTACAAAATGCTTTGATCATATATCACAAGTACCCGGATTGATTATTCAAATGGTTTTTAATTGGTTTCAATGGTAGAAGAACAATACCAAAAAGACCGACTAAATTTACTTTATGCATGGAGATATAAGGATGGTTAGGTTAGGTAGTCATTCCCACGATCCCGCCAGAGCCGGAGGGATCTACCCAGGGACAATCCACTAGATAGTGTAGAGTCCTTAGGTATGATGAAAAAAATGAGAAATGGGAAGAGTGCCGACTGAGACTGAGCTAGTACTGGAATAAACCCAACAAGGTGCTAGTTATGAAGTCTCGGTAAGCACTGAAGGGGTTGAAGAATGAAAAAGAAATGAAATGAGAAAAGGGTGAAAATAAATAGCCCTCCTTTAATTCAACCTTAGGGCAGAAACTAGGTTCAATACATATGCTATTGGTGGTTACTGAGGTACCACCGGTATTGAAGACAAGACGTCATGGACCCAGTGACGCACTGCACTAAACTTCCCAAGCTACTTAAGTTCCTCTTAAAAGGACTTGTTTCATTCTCACGGGGAACCTACATTATCTATCTACTTTCTCTTAGAGATTGTTGATATTGAAGAAGGAGACCCTCTCCCTAGTATCCGGCACATGAAACCAAAATGCACTATTGAGTCTAGAGCCACGAGATCATTAATAAATCTCTCTAGGACACAATCAATGAAGACTCACTGTTTCACACAATGTGGAAAGTGAGAATATATCTTAAGAGTCCTACGCATTATCCTTGTGGTATTGCCAGAACATCTGAGTGATATGTAAAATATTCACGATGAAGATGGAAATCCTTCTAGAGCCAACATCAAACAAGCTCTTGGTGGGTAACATGTAAGATCTATCCAATAGATCAAACTTGTGACAACTGGATAGAAACGATGGGGTGATTCAATATTGAATCAACCTTGGTCCAGGAAATGGATTGACGGATACCTTTGAAAAACCGGTCGTTGTGCTTAAAATTCTTTTCTCTAGCACATCGACTGTGTATTAATATTTTAAAATAAAAGGTGTTTATGATTGATAATTGATTTTTACTTAAAACCTTCGTTGTATTGCAAAACACTTTATCTATACTATATTATAACGCATATAAAAGCCAAACCTCATTCCAAGCCTAACTCCTAACCAAAATTAAGATAAGGAACTCCAATAATGAGATGACATGTGTCACTTCTTTATAATCTCCAAGCCTAACTCCTAACTTCTAAAAAGTAAGATAAGGAGCTCCAATTATAAAGTGACCTGTGTCACTTCTCCCCTAAAAAATCATGTTTATTTTAAAATTGAAATATATTTTTATCTACTTATTTTTTTTATAATCTAATTTCACCATATTTTCTAAAATTTATGCTCTTTAATTTAACATCTATTTTGATTTATTTTTATGAGTTTTTAATTTTTATATTTTTGTGGGTTTATTTTATTTTAATTCAAATTTTTACAACTTTAACCTTTATTTCAATCAATACAATCTTGATTCATCAAAATTATATACTTTTGAGGGAGAGTTTGACGGGTAATAGATTGTGAGGGTCTTTCCATATGCGGAAATAATGATGTCACGGGAAAGCTACGGGGTAACCCAAACAAACACATACAACTAACACATATACATTCGAAGTGTTGTGAAACGAATTCACTAAATGGGTAAGCAAACACATACAACTATACTTATCGCCGCCGCTGTGCGCGGGTATCCGACTGTATTAAGCAGTACACGACTGTTTTTCAAATCACTTTTTATCAATCAGTGAATCTTAATTCGCTGGTTCACTCACTCCGTGTTGTCTTCTTTGAGACGTTCCGGTTTGAGAACAGCTAGAGCAGCTGCGAAACCATGTCAAGGAGATTCTTAGGAATTCTACTTGATCACAGGCAGTACTTGTCTTGATCAACAGGGAACCGTGGGCCGTGTACCTCAATTCAACGAAAGTGATCAATGACACTTTCATGCGCTTTATTGCTAACTGTTGTATGCAAGTACACCCAACGTTTGCAGCTGATCAGAATTGAGAGGTAAATCCATAGCCGCATGCTCACACAACACATTCATTTCTAAAGAAATCATGATAAGTGCATCAATGACTCTGATATTTTCACTCCATGCTTCTGCTACGCTGCTGCAAATATCATGAATCAACAAAAGCTTCCGTGTTAGCCTTGATTATTTTTATTAGAAGTGATGGTCATTCACGATTAGGAACTTTGTAATGTGTGTTAGATATTGTGATAGAATAGTCAACGGGCTCGTGGATTGGGCTAAGCTAATTGGGCATTAGTTAAGTTAAGCTAGCCTTGTCTAGTTCGTGTAACCCAAGCCCAATCCAAGTCCATCTCAAGGCCCATGGCCAAGCCTTAGGGCATCATCCTCTCTTACTATAAATACCCCTCAAGTATGTCATTTGAGGGGTGTGCTTGAGTGTGTGTGTGTGTGTGTTTTCCTTTGAAGCAATATAACATCTTATTGTTTTCATCTTTCTTCTCTCTACCTCTCTAAACATATACACGAATTATACATCAAGTCACCATCTCTAATCTTCATCTTTTCCTTTCTTCTATACGCATAACTGTTACGTGTTTGTGTTGGGTTTGCTTGTTAAAGTGATAAGGTATACGTGATAAAGGGGAATAACAATTGGTATCAATCGCCTAACAATGGTTTAGGAGTGTTTGTGTTTGTTTTGAAGGGTTACGCGTATAAGCTCACGTTTTACATATTTGAAACGCTTAAAGCTTTCATTTTTTCACCAAAAAATTCAAGATTCTTGTGGTTTAAGGTTTATTTGGTGTTAAAGTTTTAGTTTTTCGCAAAAAGTTTCTGGGTTTACGGGTTTAGATACGTTTTTAAACTCGTATTTGGTTCATTGGTCATTTCTACTCGTAACTTTTCTAGCAACTTTGGGTGAAAAAGGTCAACATTTTTGGGTTATTCGAGTGTTTTTAAGGATATCTGTGCAAGCGAGATCATTTGAATCGTTGGAAATTTCTTACGAGTAGAAGTCAAAAAGTCAAAACCCTAGTTTTCTACTCGTAACTTTTCTAAGCACTTTGGGTGAAAAAGGTTAACATTTTTGGGTTATTCGAGTGTTTTTAAGGATATCTGTGCAAGAGAAATTGGTTGAATCGCTGAAATTTTTTTACGAGTAGGTCAAAACCCTAGTTCTACTCGTAAGAAAGTCAACTACTCATAAGTTTTCTACTCGTAACTTTTTGGTGAAGAATCTTCGTGCTATAACTGTTACTCAGTGCTTCCCTCACTTGGATAAGTGTGTGGAACACTTCGACTTGTGGATATCCCTTACGCTGTGACAGTGTAAAGGATTTTTGGTTCTTAACCATAGTTTACGCATAAGCTAAAAGCTTACGAGTAACTCTACGCATAACTTCACAATTACGCGTAAGGTTTACGAGTAACTTTTTGTCTACGCATAAGCTTAAAGTTACGCGTAAGATACTTTCTACGCATAAGATCCTACGCCTAAGGAATCCTACGCCTAAGCTTCCTACGCATAAGATCCTACGCCTAAGCCATCCTACTCGTAACTATATCCTACTCGTAACTACATCCTACTCGTAACCATATCCTACTCGTAACCATATCCTACTCGTAACTTCTTGGCGGGAAAACTTGAGTAAAATTTAAATTTTTGAGGAGACTAAACGTTCAATTTTTACGCGAGATTCAAATTTTGGTTTAACTGTGAAAATTTTGGTCAAAAATTCAAATTTTTGGGCCTAAATTCAAATTTTTCGGGTCAAATTTGGCGTCAAAATTGTCATAACTCAAATTTTTCATACGACCTTAGAATTGATTTTTAACTTGAATTTCAAATTTTGGGCAAAATTTTTTTTAAGAACCAAGGTTACGAGTACGACTTTCAGAATCACCTCAACCGAGCTTAATCATCATCAACCACAACTCCTTTATCGTTGAATAGATCCTACATCAACTTTATCAGATCGTAACTTCATCAATGGCAACTCAACAAGACATTCATGCAGCCGGTGCTGAAAACCGACCTCCTATGTTGGCAAAAGGTGGTTATCTTCAATGGACAAGTCGAATGCTCTGTTACATCAAGACCAAACCTAATGGCAAACTCATGATTAAATCCATTCAGGATGGACCCTTCAAGCCTCGACAAATTCATGTACCTGGAAATGCTGATGCAACACCTCCCATCCCACCATCCTCTCATCTTCAAACTGAATCAGAATACACTGAAGAGGATCAGAAACAAGTCGATGCAGATGACATGGCAATTGATATTATCCAACTGGGTTTACCAATAGACATCTTTGCTGCGGTAGACAGTTGTGAAACTGCTTTCGATATGTGGGAACGTGTTAGACGGCTATGTTATGGAACAGAAATTGGTAAACAAGACATGGAGAACAAGCTGCTAACTGAATGGGAAAAGTTTACATCTACACCAGGAGAATCCATTGAATCCTACTATGGAAGGTTTTGCACTTTGATGAATGAGCTTATCAGAAACAAGTTGGCACCCAGAACAATCGTTCAAAACATCAAGTTCCTGAATAATCTTCCAGAAGAATGGGGACGATATGTAACTATTGTCAACCAAACAAAAGACTTACATCAGGTAAACTTTGATCAACTCAACGATTTTCTGAAACAAAACCAAGCTGAAGCGAATGAAGTCAGGAAAGAAAGATTGGCAAAGAATCATGATCCATTGGCACTTATTGCAAAGACTCAACCTTCAGTGAATACACAACAACAAGCTTCATCATCTTCCACCAACAACAACTTGCAGCAATACATTCCACAACCTCAACAACAATTCTATCCACAAGAACAACAAGTCATTCAACAACCGTATCCACAATACCAGGAACAAGGAATCACTGATCCTGAAGCTGAAGTAGAAGCGACCTTGCAACAGGTATTTTCTTTATTGGATAAAGCATTTAGCAGTCGCATGGGTAATCAGGCGGTTCCGTATCAGGGTAATCAGTTGGGTCAGAATGTTGGAAATCAGATGGGACAGAATGTTGGGAATAGAGCAGTGGGTAATCAGAATGGCAATGTTGCAGCTCCAGTCGTTGGGAATTATGGAGATGGACATCAAGGGGGTCAGATTGTGAATCAGAATATGGGATATCAAAATGGGAATAACTGTTTTATGACTTCTGTTCAGAATGCTACCTCCGAACCTCAAAGACAAGATTCAGGATCTAGTGTCATACCAATGACAAAGCTTGAAAAGATCCAGTACATGTTGATGTTAGCAGAAAAAGAAGAGTTGGGAATTGAGTTGACTGCCGAGGAAATAAAATTCAGGTACCCAAAATGGGAAGATAAAGCAAACGATACTGCAACCTCCAGTCACACAATCAATCAACAGGCCACAACATCAAACGGTACTTATGACACAACTCCTGTCTACGACACAGATTTACTCAATGAGGTACCACATTCGTTTACTCATGAGAAGCCACATTCTGTGTCTCCCGAACCTTATTATGACACATATGTGGGAGAGCAAGTTAATAGCAATGTTAACTCTGAAACTCCATATATGGATCCTAATGGAGGTCAAGTGATACAGAATGGTGCTAATGATGAGGAAACTCGTGCTTATTTTGAATCATTAATCAATCAATGTGGCATTGAAGTTGAGAAAGTAAGAACGGTCAATCGCGAGGTTAAGGCCGCGAATAAAAAATTGACCGCTGAGCTTGAGAGTTACAAGGAGCACGCCAAAGCCTTTGAATTTCATACTAACAAACTTTCAGAATTAGAAATTGGTTATCGAGATTCTGTTTTAAGAGAAAAACAATTGCAACTCAAGTATGACACACTTGATGTGAATTTGAACTTGAAAATAAAATCTTTAAACAAGGAAATTTCTGAACTAAATGACCAACTTTCTAAACAAAAAGCACTGTTTTCTGATCTTGAAAAAGAGAAGAAACAGTTGATTGCTGATTTTTCAAAACGAGAAGATTCTCTTCTTGATGAAATTCTGGATAAAAATGAAACTATCAAAAAATTGGATAATTTGCTTCTTACAACGGGTCATTCCGCTAAAACAAACAAGATGCTTTCTAATCAAGCAAATCCGATTTTTCACACTTCACATAAAATGGCTCTTGGTAACTCACCTCCTTCGTTCCTCAAGAAAGCTCAGAAAGAACGGAATGTGTTGAACAATGGACAACCTTTGCATGAACCCATAATTGTTCGTGATTCTCTTGAAACGTTGGAACTAGCTGAGGAGAGTAGATCAAAAATGAAACAAAAGAATCCAGATCTTAAACCGATTGATTATAACAAATGGAACAAAATTAATGGGATTACTTTTGTTAATCAAAAAGAAACGTCAAAGTTTTCCATAACACCAAGTGTTTCAAACAAAGTGTCAACACCTGTTTCAAAATCAGTTTCAAAACCAGTTGTAGTCTCAAAATCTCTTTCGAAAATCGAACAAATGTCTTCAAACAATCCTTTTAACACAAGTGATACTAGAAGCATTTTAGATGACGTTAAAACTAGAATTGGGTATCTTCAAGAGACTGTCAAGTCTAAAACCAATATTACAACTAACATCTGGTTTACTCGTCATGATGACGAAACAAAAGAGTTTTTTAAAACCCAAATTGCCCCTCCATTAACTGCTATCAGTGCGAGGGTAATTCATGTTGAACAAGCGCTTTTGAAAGAAACAGCTGACTTTGTCAAGGACCATAAATCCCTGGTAAAGCAAGCTAATGAAAGTGTTGAACACATCAAAGTTTTGGAAAATTTGAATGATTCTCTCTTCGAAGATGTTATGACTACCGATATCATGTCCATCATTTTGCAAACATATTCTGTTGAAGATCATGAAAGACTCCAGGAGGAGACCTCCGAAATTGTTTCAAAATATGAAAAAGCTCTTGAAAAACTTGAAAAAGAAAATGTCTCATATTTTAAACAACTTGATCGAAAAACTGAGGAATGCAAGTATGACAAACTGTCGTATGAGCGTGCCTACAATGACATGAAAGCTAAAAATGATCTCTTGAGGGCTCAGCTGGAAATTCAAAAAGGAAAGGTAGTGGAAACTGTGATTACAAAACCATTGACTGCGGAGAAAGCAAATGTTCCCAAACCAGTTTCCAAACCAAAAATGTCTGTTTCTATGCCTCCTCCAAAAGTCAATGAGAAAAATGATTTGTCAAAAACAGTCACTCCACAGTCCCTGCCTATTAAAAAGAGAATTATCAAAAGTTTTGAAAAAGGAAAAGCAATTGCTGAAACACCAAAAGTGATTACACCTGGCACTTCTAGGAATAGTACCCGGAATGTGACCGCAAACCCAGTTAAAGAATATGTTGGTTCTAACAACATGGTCAACAATCACTATCTAGAAGAAGCTAGGAAAAAGGCACAGACTCGAAAACACGGAATTCTAGGTGCAACATCTAGGGTGATGAATTCTACAAGATTTCAAGGCACTGCTAGTAGTAGTAAACCATTACCTAGGAACACTCTTCAAAAGACTAGGGATTGGCTTGCATCTAAGAGTAGTTGCGCAAACGAAAATGCTATGCCCGTAGAAAACAACACTAGGAATTCTAAGTCTTTTTCGAACAAAAATCAATTTCCAAAAGACTGTAGTGACAGAGTTAAAGCTGATGTTTTAAACAAGAATATTGAATTTGTCTGTACTACATGTAAAAAATGTGTTTTTTCAGCTAATCATGATGCATGTGCCTCACTATATCTCAAGAAAGATAATTCTCGTGCCAAGGCACAATCCACTAAGACACCAAATAGAAACAAGCCCGTTGATAAAATGTCAAACAAAAAGAAACCTAACAGGTGGATCTCTTCAGGACGTAGTTTTTCTAAAAATGAGTCTTCCGCTGCATCTGATAAGAAAACAACTCCTAGATCTTACCTTAGGTGGATTCCCACGGGCAAAGTTTTCAACACAATAGGTCTTAGGTGGATTCCAACAGGAAAGATTTTTGATACTTGCTCCAACACAGATAATAGTGAAACTCATCAGGATAAGGAAGTAGAAACCACTACAACCGTTGATAGTGATCACCCTCGCCGTGAGGAATCTTGTACTTCTAACACTGTTATTTGTGAAAACTCTTCTTCTTTGGTTGCAGGTGAATCAAATATCTCTGAACCCAGCTCATCAGAGGGTTCCAATTCTGTAAAATCTTCTTCATCACTCTTTCTATCTTCTTTATTGATTTTCCATTTCTTTTATAAAACCAACAAAAGCAAAATATAAAAATATAAAATTTTCAAAATACAAAAACAATATAAAATCAAAAAACCAAAAATATTCTTCTCACGACATGTCTCTCGTATAATCGATATTCTGTACGTTTCTAGAAATATCATTCAACAATGATACGGGCATGTACAGATGCTTGAGCGAGAGTTCTTTATATGTTTTCTAAAACATGTCGTTTCTCAAAATCTCTTAATAAAATGGCTTTCGTATACTTCAGTACGAAACCCGGACTTCAAAATAATGGCTTCTGGACACATCAGTTCAGGACCCGCAATTTAAAGAAAGGAAAGTGCTATGCAAAATCAATTTTCATAAATATCGCGCACTTATCCTAAATCAAATGAAGATATTTTTTCTCTAAATATCTTCAAAAGATTTTTAAAATCTTCATCTTGCGTACCATTGATACGAAATTTTTCAAAAAAGGATTTTCAAAATCTCTCACATTTGGTACCAAGATAACTCCCTCTACACCCTTAATTGATCCTAAATTTTCTGTTTGAAAAATATGCTTTCGTTAAGGGGGAGTATAAACCAAAATTGTTCCAAAATTCATGCAAAATCAGTCTCTCTCCAAATGCTTTTTGAAAAACATATCTTTTAATCATTTTGTTTCAAAAACATCATAGATATGCTATTTTTGAGGGGGAGAAACGTGATTAAAATGTGATCAAAAAAAGTTTAATGATCGCTGTTTGAATCTCAAAAGAGCTCGACTCAGTCGTAACCAATGAATTGACGAAGAAAAATGTACCATCTCGAGAAACTTTCTATGGACTTGACCAGGACGGGTAATAATTTCAAGCTAGTTCTCTAGTGATGTAAACGTGTCTCGAATCGGTCTTGTTCATTTAAAGTCGATCAATTCAAAAAGTGTGATCTCTACCCTCACTGTGAAGATTTAAGTTAAAACAAGATAAGCACATGTGAAGGGGGAGTGTTTCTGAATAACAAAACTCTCAAGGTGTTAACAAAATGTTTTGATAATCATAAACACTTTGAGAGATTTTCAAGAAAAAGGTTTTCATGGCAACATAGGAATAGTCATGGAGTTATAAGGTGACTAAGGATAGGAAATCCGTCCTATGATCCGCCAGAGCCGGAGGGATCTACCCAAGGACATCACCAATAGTTTAGAACTAGAAGTCCTTAGGTATGATTGAAAAAAGGAGTTATGTGAGAAAGGAGAAAGAAGGGGTTGAAGAATTAAAAAGAAATATAATGAAAAAGGGTGAAAAGAAATAGCCCTCCATATTCAACCTTAGGGCAGAAATCGGGTTCAATTCATCTGCTACTGGTTGTCACTAGATGACACTGGTATTGAAGACAAAGACGTCATGGACCCAGTGACGCACTGCACTAAACCTTCTAGCCACTCAATTCCTCTTAAAAGGATTTGTTTCATTCTCACTGGGAACCCTACATAAACTATCGACTTTCTCTTAGAGATCAAGGAGACCTTCTCCCTAGTCTCCGCTCAGGAAAACCAAAATGCACTTATTGAGTCTAGAGCCACGAGATTCATCAAAAGATCTCATAGGAACACTTGACATGACATCGCTTGTTGTTCATCAATAAGGGCACAAGTGATATATTCTAGAGTCCTACACAGATCTTAGCAATCTGCCAGAACATTTATGAGAAGTTTCACATCTGTGATCTTCAGTGTTGGATTGATATACTTTAATCAAACTAAACTAGCTTGTTAAGGTTTAATAACCTCGGATAAATCCTAAGTTATTAACAAAAGAAACACTGAGCAATCTTTATTAAGTACGCGGAATTTACTTAACAAAGCTAAAAAGAAACTTTATTAATAAAACTCTAAATCTGCTTATTATGCAGATACTCTAATACAACTCTAAGATATTCGAACTTTTCTCTAAACTCTTAATTCGTAAACTCTAAAACTCTTTTTCTGAAATCGTACCTCTAATGCCAATCTAGGAGTCCTTTTATAGGCTCAAGGATATCCTAGTCGGTTTACAATTGATAACCTTGTACGACAAGTAATCTAAACATGGAATACAATACTTTCCATAAACAAATATAACAGTTCTTCTATTCTAGCAGTACTTTGACTTTATCTGTAGTACTTTGACTTTGTCTTTAGCAGTACTTTGACTCTTTGACTTCTTCCAGTACTTTGCAGCTTACAGCACTTTCATATCATCAGTACTTTGATATCTTCAGCACTTTCATATCCCAACAATCCTCCCCTAACTTGAATTCTACTTGCTTGACTTCAAGTTCCTTTGTGAATATATCTTTAACAGCTTCATCTTTAAAATGGATTGTTCTTTAGTCTTTAAATTATATCTCTGTAGAATCTTTGCTTTTGTCAAAGTATCTCTTAGAATTGTTTTCTTCACAGCAACATTCAGCAATCTCCATCTTTTCAGCAACACAGCAACATATGACAATGTGTACAATAATTCAAGTTTAAGTTGCATACTATTCTCATCACATCTAAGTGAATCATTGAAAATTCAATGGATTTAGAACTCTTTACCAAAGCCATTATCTTTGGAGTAGCCAAATGTTTTGGTGTGTAAGACCATGGTACATTGATAACCATATGATTTTTAGCAAACCACCAGCTATCAACAGATTTGTTTTGTCTTTACCAAAAGCTGTACCCTTCTGGACTAGTTAGTTCTTCTATCTAATGGTGAACTAATTACCAATAATGGTTTTTCCACTGCCTTTACCACAAGCCATTTCTTGTGGGCTAGCCAACTCTTCACATTACTGATATGGTGAGTTGATGACCATCCAACTTATTAGCAAGTTGTCAACTAAAAACGGATTTGATATATCTTTACCAGAGCCGTTTGCTCATGGATTAGTCAATCCTTTTGTAACCATGGTGGATTGATAACCTATTGATGTTATCATCACAAAAACCATTTATTCAACCTTTATTTCAGAAAATATTGATTATTTAGCAAAAAGGTTTCTTCTAAAATTCTTTTAACTGGTTTAATGCAGCAAACAGTACTTTGATGAAAGTACTGTCTGACTAGCAGTACTTTGAATAAAAGTACTGATATATCAAAAAGTATTTATTCAAAAATCATACCAGTTATAGATCATCCTCAGCAATGGTAGTCCAGTCTATAAGCAAATTGATAACCATGCAAGCAATTTCATCAGCCTCTTCTACTTCCAATACATGCTCTAGCATTCTTCTCATGAGATCAACAGTAAGAGGATATCTTCTTTCTGCAAACATGTGAATCATTGTTCCATTTTCTAGCTCCAAAACATGAACTCCAGATTCTTCAAAGAATCTCCAGCAAACTATCTCCCAGTTTTCTTGATCCTTCCAAATATCATCAGTACTCTTTTCATCTGTTTCCCACATGGTTATGAGATCCCCTTGTAAAACCAATCCAATCCCTTCTAACGGATTATCTTCAAAATAAGTCTTTACTACATTATACAAGTAGAATAGATCTACTCTGTCTATGATATGCAGCAAATCCCATAGCCGTTTAAAAACTCTGAAACTTTTATCTTCTTTGTGAAAAACCATGTAATCTCCATTCTTAGATTTCTCAACTTTGAAAGTACTGATCTTTGATCTGTTCATCTTCATGTCATTATCTTCATCTGTATAATCAAAATCTACCACTCTGAGATAATTCTTCAATTCATCACTAGTCTTAGATCTTAATTCAACCTTCTCTTTCTTTGAAAATTGAACATCTGTAGCTTCAGTTTTTCTTTTTTCTCTTTAAACTTTTCTTCCTTTCAGCTTCAGTCCAAAAAACTTCTTCTCTAAAATCTTTAATGCCTGCAACATCTTTCTTATAAGCTTCTCTCTCAGCATCATATAATCTCTTCATATCCACATAATTTAGCTTCTGTAATCCTTTAAATCCTCTGCTTTTTAGATATGCCATCATTGCATTCCTTTCTTTAGCTAAATTAGGTCTTCTTGACATGAATCTAACAGGTGTTGGAGACTGTAAAGGTTCAGCAGTTTCAGCATTCAATTCATCTTGCACTTTTTGAGCTGCTTTTCTATCCAAAGCTTCTTGAGCTTCTCGTTCTTCTCTATCTTTAGCATTTATCTCTTCTTGAACTTTTCTAGCTGCAGCTTCATTTCTTGCAACTTCAAATGCTCTAAGTTCTGCCAAAGTAAGCTTCTTTTTCTTAACTTCAACCAAAATACCTTTTCCCTTGTCATTTGGATCAATTGCAGGTTGATTAGTTTTTGGTTGTTCTTCTTCTTGTGCTTCTCTAATAGTAACACCTCCTCTTGGTTGTGACAAATCAAGAATTGTAGCAACTAATTCATCATCACTTGGTGAATGAATAGGTTTAAATCTAGGTTCCTCCTCTTCCTCTATAACAACTGTAGAAGGACCTGCTTCTTCTTCAAAATTCAAAACCCTTGGAGTTATTGGTGTTATTACTTCTGGCCTAGATGTATCAGTACTTTGATGTTCAGTACCTTGATCATCAGTACCTTGAACTTGCACTTCTTCTTGTTCCTCTGAAATAATCTTTTCTGCAGTACTTACAGATTCTTTCGTCTTTGTAACATCTTCTTCAAATTCTTTATCCTTCATAACATCTTCTTTCAAATTATCCTTTTCTGAATTCCTCCCCAAGTTGACAGAAGATGGTTTAGGAACTGTCTTTCTTTTTAATTCCTTACGAAGTGCTTTTCGACGTTTATTCTCCTCCTTAACCCATAAGTTGAAACCTTGAATATAGGGTTTAACAAAATTTCTCAACCAGAAGTAGTTACGCTTCAACTTCCGAATAGTTTTAGCTTGACGTTCAACTGTCTTGTTCAACCTAGCAAGCGCCTTTGTCAAAGCATAGTTATCCATAGTGAAACCTTCACGAGGAATTGTAGAAGCATCACCTTGAACTTGTGAATGTTCCTCTGAACCAGAAACAAATGGTTGAGGAGATGGAGTAGGTGTTCTCTCAATCTCTGCTTGAACCTCAGGACTTGGAGAAACATCACCTTGCAAAGATGCAATACCTTCACGAAAAGCAGTACTTGCAGATGCAGTACCTTGTGAAGCAGTACTTTTTGAAGCAGTACCTTGTGCAGAAGCAGTACCTTCACTTTCTTCATCCTCTTCAGCACGTACAGCTTGAACAACCTCCATCATGGAAGTAGTTAAGGGAATATCTCCACCTCTGAACAAATCACTGCGCCTAGCCATGAATGTATAGATTTTGGCTTGTTGCACAATAACAGGTAGTAAAGCCGTAGGTTTAGGAATATCAGCCAATTGCTTGTTTAGGAAAACCTGTATAAATCTTGGGTACATCAACCAAGGTGCTCCAGATGATATATGCGATAGCATCCCATCCAAAATAAGCCGTGAAAAGTTAAATACTCTGTCCGTAGCTAAACCAACCACTGCAGATGCAATATTTGAACCAAACTGCTCCCAAGAAGTGCTTTTAGAACTTATGCAATGGAGCAAGACATGGATCAAAAACTTCCATTGAGGACAGAATAAGGCCTTCTTAAAAGTTTGTTCAGTCAAAGAACCTTCATAACCAAGATTCCTAAAAGTATCCCAAATCAGTTGCTTATCAAATCTAATAGCCCCATCTTCATCACAAAATAATAAATCTTCACGAATGGAGGCTTCTGTGATCTTGATAGTGCGTCCAGCAACAGTTGATCTAATATAGTATTCATCCTCCTCCATATTGTCTCTAGCATTAGCCCAAAATTCTTGAATCCATGGTTCAATTATATCCGACTCCACTAAAAGAGCATAACTAATAGGCGACCCAGTAAGATAATCAATGATATCATAAAACGCCACATTAGCCGCAGTCTTATCCAAATTAGCCACCATATTGTGCTTCGAAACAGTTAAACGATTCACCATTGTTGAAAGAGTGAGCACAATAGAAAGATTGTATCGAATAATAAAGAGATGGTAATTGGAAGATAAGTATGGAAAAGATATGAAGTAATAATATGAGAGGGAAAATCGGAAAGAAGTTATTTATAGGTGAGATTTGAAAAATCACTGCCTAAATAACAAAGTTACCGTTACTACCAATTACCCTTCAATATTACCGTTGGAACAGTACTTTAATACGACAAACAGTACTTTCCACATAAGCAGTACTTTCCCAAGCAGTACTTTCAGGAAATACAGTACTTTGCCAAAAACCTTCATATACACTAAGTATAAACGAACATCCTCCCCTCAAGCAATACACAGGACTATATCTAACATCTGATAGTCCTCCCCTTAAACATAGCTTAGTAGTTAATCATTCCAATGCTCACGACCAAGTGATTGAATCGTGACACATCAAAACCTTTGGTGAGTAGATCAGCTACATTATCATCCGTGTGAACTTTAACCACATTAATGAGCCTATGCTCATAACAGTCTCTGATAAAATGATGCCTAATCTGAATATGCTTTGTCTTGGAATGATACACAGGATTCTTCACAATACAAATAGTACTCTCATTATCAATATTGATAGGAGTATTCTTAAAGTTGAACCCATAATCCAAGAGTTGATTCTGCATCCACAAAATTTGACCACAACAACTTGCAGCAGCTACATATTCAGCTTCAGTAGATGATGTTGCTGCAATTGTCTGCTTCTTGCATTGCCATGAAACTAACCTTCTTCCAAGATATTGGCATCCACCAGTTGTGGATCTTCTATCATAATTATCTCCTGCATAGTCACTATCTGAAAAAGCTTCTAAGTGAAAAGGTGACTCTTTAGGATACCACAACCCCAATTTAGGTTGTTGTTTCAAATAACAGAATATTCTCTTTACTGCATTCAGGTGAGAAATCTTTGGTGAGACTTGATATCTTGCACATAAGCAAACTGCAAACATGATATCAGGCCTTGATGCAGTAAGATACATAAGAGAGCCAATCATAGATCTGTATAACTTGACTTCAACAGGCTGTCCATCTTCATCTTTGCCCAATGAATTGATAGATTTTATTGGTGTAGTAACAGCCTTCATACCATCAAAATTGAACTTCTTAAGTATGTCAGTAACATACTTGTCTTGGCTAATAAAAATTCCTTCCTTGGACTGCTTAACCTGAAGTCCTAAAAAGAATGTTAACTCTCCCATTGAACTCATTTGAAATTCCTTCTGCATCAGCTGCTCAAACTCCTTAACCATGGACTGTTTGGTAGCCCCAAAGATAATATCATCAACATACACTTGTACTAACATGATATCCTTCTTGTCTCTCTTGATAAACAAAGTCTTGTCTATGGCTCCCCTTCTGTATCCATGTTGTAATAAGAATGTAGAGAGCCTCTCATACCAAGCTCTAGGTGCCTGATGAAGACCATATAAAGCCTTCACCACCTTATAAACTTTGTTAGGATGCTTAGGATCTTCAAAACCTTGAGGTTGTTTCACATACACCTCTTCAGTAATAGTGCCATACAGAAAGGCACTCTTGACATCCATCTGGTATACCTGAAAACCCATATAAGAAGCAAAAGCAAGAAAGATTCTAATTGCTTCAATCCTTGCCACAGGAGCAAATACCTCATCATAATCTACCCCTTCTTCCTGTCTATAACCCTGAGCAACTAACCTTGCCTTGTTCTTGATAACATTGCCTCTTTCATCTCTTTTAACTCTAAAAACCCATCTGGTTCCAATAACTTTCTTCCCATCTGGAAGATCACATAAAACCCAAACCTCTTGAAGTTTAAATTGAAGAAGTTCTTCCTGCATAGCTTCAACCCAGCTTTCTTTAGTCAAAGCTTGAGCAATGTTCTTGGGTTCCTCTTGAGAGATGAAACAGGTGAATAAGCAGGTTTGATGGTCCCTATGATTTAGCCTGTTTTGTTTATACACAAAGCTAAGTAAAGCATTATGAGGTTTTGTGAAACCCTTAGTTTTGTGTCTTGTCATGACTCCAGAAGTAGAAGGACCAATGATTTGATCTGTTGGATGATTCTTATGAATTCGTAAGATTGGAGACTGTGGAACTTCATATGTATCATCTAAATTAGTATAATCAGCACCTTCATTGGAATTTGTGAAAATACCTTCATCTTCAAGCTCATCATCAGTTTCTTCTAGCTCAGGCATGGTAGGATCATCCAAATCATCTAAAGTACTGTCAACAGGTGCAGCAGTACTTTGGTTGAAAGTACTGTCCAAAGTACTGGAAGAGAACTCTGCAGTCTTGTTCTTCTTTGCTTCTTCATAAGCTCTCCTTTGTTCATCTGTGTAAGAATATGCTAATACATCTTGAAGAAGCATCTGATTAAGTTCCTCTTGAATAGATTGATCCTCAGCAGATAATGAGGATTGTGGTGCATCAGTACTTTGTTTTGGAAAAACAGTACTTTTCTTAGGAACATCAGTACTTTGGTTTGGACACATAGGATCTTTATCAGGAACAACATCAGGTATAAGATAAATATCATGAACAACATATTGAATATCATCTTCATTATGCAAAGGTTGATTTTCTTCTCTAACAGGTACATAATTCATTGAAGGAGATAAAATCTCAAGATCAAACATCCAATCAGGACCTTTACCTTTCTCATTGTCTTGATCTTCTAAGAACTCAACATGAAGACAATCTTGAATCTTCTTAGTAACTCTGTTGTAGACTCTAAATCCTTTACTGTTAGTGCAATATCCCAATAAGTAGCCTTCTTCAGACTTGCCATCAAACTTCCCCAGATTATCAATGGTGTTCAAAATAGTAAGAGGGCATCCAAAAGGCTTCATAAAACGAATGTTGGGTTTATTGCCCATCAGCAGTTCATATGGTGTCTTCATCTGTGGTTTTGTGACAGAAACCCTGTTGAGTACATAACATGCAGTACTTACAGCTTCTGCCCAAAATTGAATAGGGAGATGAGAATCAGCTAACATGGTCCTTGCAGCTTCAATCAAAGTTCTATTTTTCCTCTCTGCAACACCATTTTGCTGTGGTGTTCTAGCAATACTAAACTCCCTTTTTATGCCTTTATTTGCACAAAAATCATCCATAGGCTTGTTCTTGAATTCAGTTCCATTGTCACATCTAATACCTCTAACCTTGAGTCTTAATTGGTTTTCTAGTGCTATTATAAGAGTTTGAATAGCATCAAAGGTATCATCCTTAAAGCCCAAAAAGAAAACCCAACTGAATCTACTACAGTCATCAGTAACAACCAAGCAGTACTTCTTCTTATTTAAACTTGCCACAGAGACAGGTCCAAATAAATCCATGTGTAATAGCTCCAATGGTTCTCTAATATTTCTTTCATCAAGCTTCTTGCAGGAAGCTTTGTGTTGTTTACCCTTCTTGCATGCCAAACATGATTGATCATTCCTGTAAGTCTTTGAAGGTAAACCTCTAACTAAATTTCCTTTGACCAATTTGTTGATGTTCTTGAAATTCACATGGCCCAGTCTTCTATGCCATTGATGTGCCTCTTCAGTTGTTGCTTTAGCCACCAAGCATGTGGCTCTACCATAAGACTGTAGACTTTTCATGTCTAAACTATACACATCATTTGTCCTTGGTACCCTTAGTACGACCAAGTCATCATTAACAGGTTTGAAGTCAGAAGAAAGGATAAGACATTCTGTGTCAGTGAATAACACAGGATGTTTTTTATCACAAATTTGAGAGACTGACAACAAGTTGAACTTTAGCTCCTTCACATATCTGACATTCTCAAAATCAATTCTCCCAGCTTTAATTGTTCCTTTTCCTGTAATCCTTCCTCCATTGGGATCATTCCCAAATGCAACTTTTCCTCCACTAATACTTCTAAAATCAGACAGGATCTCTTTATCGCATGTCATACTTCCAGAGCAACCACTATCCACAATAAGATGATCTTTAAGCTCCTCTTCTGGGTTGCCCTGCACACAAAGAAAAGAGTTAGAAACTTTTAGGAACCCAAGCCATTACTGACTTGTGTTCCCCTTGAGAAGTTACAAACTCAAATTCTTTGAGTATGTAATTCTCACTATCTCTCAACTGATGATCCAAAATTATCTTTTGATTTTTAGCATGTGGATTTTCAAAACTCTCTGGTTTTTCAACATAAATTTCTTTCACCAGATTATTAGCCTTTTCTTTTAACACAAAAACATCTGATTCACTTTTTGTTGAACGTACTGTATATCTCTCAGCAGTACTGTCCCTTTTAATCCATTCAGTTTTAACAGGTGGTTCTTGTGATCTAGATCCCCTATATGAATTATGATACTTTCTAGGTTGATAGTGAGATCTCCTAGAATTTCTATCCCAAGTAAGGTTTTCAGTACCTTGTTTCTGAGCAGTACTGTGGAAAGTACTGTGAGATACTGAAGGTCTTCTCTGATGTGGGTATCTATGATCTGGTGTGAAGTTTCTGTGATTTACCCTATTTGAATTAGTCCAAACTGGTTTGTGCTCTCTAGGTTTCTGATTGTAAGACTTATTCCTTGAAAACTTGCTTAGATATTCTGAGTGTCTGTCACAATCTTTGATTAAATGAGTAGGACTATAACACACAAAACACAGTTTTTGACCCATATGTCCAAAGTGATTTCTTCTATGTCTATGCCCAAAATTGTTTTGCCTTCTTGAGGACTGATAAAATTTGTTTTGACCAAAATTATCCCAAAAAGGTTTAGAAGAACTGTTTGAAAAAGGTTTTGTAGAAGGTACTGCTTGTTGAGCAGTACTTTGATTTAAAGGTACTGCTGGATTTTGAACACTGTTTTCAACAGTTTCTTTGGGTTTCTCAGATCTAGATTTAGCAATTAGCTTATTCCTAAACTCTAGACTATCTACTCCATAACGAGAAACATCAGGCCTAGAGGGGTGATGACTAATGGGATGAGGAACAGCATGATAACCATTGTCTTTCTTAGGAGGTGGTTCACTTACTGAGCCTTCATTACTAGATGAATCTAAATAGTTAATGAGCTCATCATCACTAGTGGTTATGTCCTCAAAATCACCATCATCCTGATCACTAGGTTGATTTTCTTCTACATTACTAAAGTCCATTCCAAATCCTAAGCCTGTTCTAATGTAAGCCCTTCTCTGTTTTTCAACATAAGCAACTTGGGACAAGCCAGACTCTTTCCAAGCATCAAACTTAGCTACCAAATCATCTCTTTCCTTAGTTAATTTCTCAATTTCAGCAATTTTACAGTTTAGTTTCCATTCACTAAGTTTCAACTGATAATCCTGTTGTTCATACTTTTCAGCCCAAGCCATTTCATTATTTTCATGTATTATGATTTTAGCTTCTATAGACTCTAAAGTGATTTGATAACCTGCTACCTCAGACCTAGCCCTAATACAATTATCTCTTTCAATCACATAACTGTTAAGCAATTTTTGATAGAATTCATAACAGTTTGAGCATACCTCAGAGATAGGAGACTGAGTTGGTGAAGTAGCCACCATAGCAAGAAGAACAGGATCATCTTCACTTTCTTTGCTCCAATCAAATCCTCCAAAGCCATCATCAGATTCCAAAACAGCATGTTCAGATTCTTCATCAAAAGCAGTGCTCCAGTCCAATGCTTCCACTGTGTCTTTAACTGCATCTTCCACTGCTACCATACAGTAAGTCACCGGTTCATCATCAAACTCTTCACTCCAGTCAACCTCTGATAAATTCTCTTGAGCAACCAAAGCCTTTGTTTCAGTTACTGGAATTTCCTTGAGCTCAAGTTTAGGCTTCTCAGATGTTCTGTTTGCTTGATACTTAGCAAACCTGCACTCCCTTGCAAAGTGACCAGTCTTTTGACAATTGAAGCATTCAATCTTAGATTTGTCAAAAGTTATTCCTTGTTTTGCTTTGAAATCAATATTTTTGCCTGTCTTCTTCATGTACTTTTTGATCCTTGCAGTAATCAAAGCAACTTGCCACCTGATATCAATTTCTTCAAGTGCATCTTCTTCAATCTGTGCTAGATCCTCTTCATAAGTGACAGGTAGGCTTGCTTGTTGTGCAAAGAAGGAGCACACAACTTCATCTGGGTTCAAAGTGGTTGATGGTGGGGCCTGCTGAGTATATGATGGAGGATTGTAAACAGCAGTACTTTGAGAAACAGTACTTTGAGGAGAAGCAGTACTTTTGGAAGTACTGCTCTTCTTTTCAGATGATAGAAAAGCAATACTGTGAGATTTAGAATTTGGTTGACCACTCATCTCATGTTCATACACCTTCAATTGATGATAAAGATCATCAAAGTCCATAACCTCCAGTCCTTGTTGTCCTCTGATCATAGTAGCAATCACATGCCATGTAGATGGCAAACTCCTTAGAAACTTCAAATTAGCATCCTCAACTGATACTTCTGCCTTGTATAACTCCAACATGTTGAGGAGATTCTGAAACCTATCATATGCAGCATCAAGACTCTCTCTTTCTCCTACTGTGAATGTTTCAAACTGCTGTTTCAGCAAGTTTCTGTGCATCTTCTTAGAGGCTTCATTCCCTCCAAATCTGGTCTTGAGAGCAGCCCAGAGCTGCTTAGCATCTTTAGCATCGTGAAATTTGAGAAGATGACCATCTGGAATGGCAGATAGGAGAATGTTAAGAGCCTTCTCTTGATTCCTGAGGGTTGCTTGTGGTAAAACTGCTTTTGGTGCCAAAGGTTGTCCAGGAACTTGAACAGGTTCTGGAACAACTTCATTCCCATTCATAATTACATTCCACAGAGCATGGTCTGTAATGGCAATATACTGCCTCATCTTCATGCACCAGAGATCATATTCTCCCTTTTTAATGACTGGAATTCTGAGTGAGGTGATTGAGGGTGGTGGAACAGCTTCAGTCGACATCTTGAATATTGTAGGGTTTCTTCCTAGTCAGAGTTTCCACACAAGCTCTGATACCACTTGTTGGATCGATATACTTTAATCAAACTAAACTAGCTTGTTAAGGTTTAATAACCTTGGATAAATCCTAAGTTATTAACAAAGAAACACTGAGCAATCTTTATTAAGTACGCGGAATTTACTTAACAAAGCTAAAAAGAAACTTTATTAATAAAACTCTAAATCTGCTTATTATGCAGATACTCTAATACAACTCTAAGATATTCGAACTTTTCTCTAAACTCTTAATTCGTAAACTCTAAAACTCTTTTTCTGAAATCGTACCTCTAATGCCAATCTAGGAGTCCTTTTATAGGCTCAAGGATATCCTAGTCGGTTTACAATTGATAACCTTGTACGACAAGTAATCTAAACATGGAATACAATACTTTCCATAAACAAATATAACAGTTCTTCTATTCTAGCAGTACTTTGACTTTATCTGCAGTACTTTGACTTTGTCTTTAGCAGTACTTTGACTCTTTGACTTCTTCCAGTACTTTGCAGCTTACAGCACTTTCATATCATCAGTACTTTGATATCTTCAGTACTTTCATATCCCAACATTCAGTGATTGAATGGAAATTCCTGCCAGGGTCAACATCAAGCAGCCCTGACAGCAGGTCACTTCGGTAATTCTCCGTGGATTACGCTTAGTGTGTCTCAAACGGTCTACAGTCGTGGGGTGATGCTTCGGTGTACCTCAGCGACTCATCTGAACTGTAGATGTACTTCGGTATATCGCGTTATCTCACTTGTGGGACTCCAGTTCAGGAACGACCTCTGTGAGAATTAGAGACGTGTTTTCACACTATGCTGTTAACACCCTCGAAATTCAAACTTGTAAGTGCCGGAATCCGCTTATTACTAACATGTTTTATGTTTTCTTCTTATGGAAGCTCCGGAGCGGATGGATCGTGCAGACTCGCCACATGCTCATACCAACAACACATGAAAGTTCTCATCAAAATCAAAGGCAACTCAAAGTTAAAGATGATTCTTCGTCAATGTCAAAGAATCTACAAAGTTGAAAGACTCGAGAACTTCATCATTGGAAACTCAAAGTCAAATAGAAGTGTGAGCATGGTGGAGAAAGGCGTGGAAACACCTAACCAACGAAGTTGACAACGGCAGACAACCACATTAACTGATCACAAAGCATGAAGGAACAAAGAATTAAGACTATTCTATATCTACTCACAAAGTTCAAGCTCAAAAAGATTAAAGACCTATTCAAGTGGAGCATCTTTTGAATGACCACCCCTTAGGGGGAGATTGTTAGCCTTGATTATTTTTATTAGAAGTGATGGTCATTCACGATTAGGAACTTTGTAATGTGTGTTAGATATTGTGATAGAATAGTCAACGGGCTCGTGGATTGGGCTAAGCTAATTGGGCATTAGTTAAGTTAAGCTAGCCTTGTCTAGTTCGTGTAACCCAAGCCCAATCCAAGTCCATCTCAAGGCCCATGGCCAAGCCTTAGGGCATCATCCTCTCTTACTATAAATACCCCTCAAGTATGTCATTTGAGGGGTGTGCTTGAGTGTGTGTGTGTGTGTGTTTTCCTTTGAAGCAATATAACATCTTATTGTTTTCATCTTTCTTCTCTCTACCTCTCTAAACATATACACGAATTATACATCAAGTCACCATCTCTAATCTTCATCTTTTCCTTTTTTCTATACGCATAACTGTTACGTGTTTGTGTTGGGTTTGCTTGTTAAAGTGATAAGGTATACGTGATAAAGGGGAATAACATTCCGCAACTCTGATGAGAAGATATCATGATCCAGAATGTGAGCATGTCGGTCCAATGTCACAACATCACGTAATGTCAACACTACAAAGGAA
The DNA here is from genome assembly GCA_019973895.1 of Chrysanthemum seticuspe. Classification (NCBI taxonomy): domain Eukaryota; kingdom Viridiplantae; phylum Streptophyta; class Magnoliopsida; order Asterales; family Asteraceae; genus Chrysanthemum; species Chrysanthemum seticuspe. The sequence goes on along the minus strand of BPTQ01000005.1, from coordinate 201,778,862 downwards.
GAGTCAGAGATTTATGGTAGCTGATGATCTCAAAGCTAGCTCAAAACTCATCGTCACGTGGATCAGCTAAAGACCTCCACTCGGATTAACCAAACATGCAAAACATGAAGAATCAAAGACTATGTTCTACAGAGCAAAGAACTTAATCAAGAATCCAAGAACAATCAAAATGTAATGTCTGTTTGTATTCAATGTAAATTGAGGTGACCTCCCTTAGGGGGAGATTGTTAGGATTTTTAAATCCATTAGTTAAAGTGTCGGTCACCTCAAGTATATGTATTCGTTAGAAAGCTCGTAGTCGTAGTCAAGTTATGTTAATAAGTAGTTAGTTATGTAACAACGTGGAGGACGGACGGGTCTTTACCCACTGTATGCCTGATCCACAACCCGTAGGAGGCGTGTCTTGTAAGAAACTAAAAATACCCTCTACCTCCCAAGGTAGAGGGTTGGAGCTTCAATACCATTTTTCTTTGTTTCACCAAGTTCCCACTTCTCTCTTTAAACCTTCAAACCATACGCCCCACTTTTTTATATGTTATGATGTGTTTGTGAAATCCAATATGTTACACAACTCACAAGCAATACGGGAATTTTCAAAACCCAAGATAAGTTTTTACTTATAACTCATAGTTTTCTTTTATTTTTTCAAAACAAGTACCTTTTGCAAACACATAATTGCATACATATTTTTTTTAATAAACAGTTTATTCACACATAGAAACCTCCTTTCAAAATGCTTTTTAAAGGATACCTCTTCCTGTATCACTTTCGTAAAAGCCATTTCTCACATCTAGGACAAATCGTTTTTTCATTATTAATACAAAGTAAAAACCCGTTTTTATTGCATCTCATGTCTTTTGAATGCTAAAGAGGACACATAACTAATATGTGTTTTAGGGTACATTCATTTAAGCAACAATGAATTAGGAGCACTCGGGTTATCTCACATAATAACGTGCTTTGTCACTTCTAGTTTATTTTATTTTTTTCTTTTTAGGAGTCGAGATAACCGCAACTCCAAATGGTTTGCATATAAGCACACACTAGGAACAAATGTTTCCATAAGGAAAATTTTGAGCTGCCTGAATCACCAGTACCACGGATCCCAGCCTTAATGCTAGACGGATCCCTCAAGGGAAGGATCCGTGGGATCCGTGAGACAGAAGCTAATTTTATCTTCAATTTTTCTCACTTTGGATGAAAACTTCAATAGTTTCATCATTTCTTTTATTTTTTTAGTATGTTATTTATTGCTTGTGTTCTCATGATCACATGCCTTAAATTCATATCTAATCATTAGATTTTAATCCACATTTTGGGTCAAACATTCATTACAATTCATTATTTTTCTATAAATAGGATTCCCAAAATGCTTGCATATTCATCACTCTCAACCTCACAAAAAAAATCATCATGTCATCCAAAAGAACTTCCAACATAGATGAATTACCAAGTGCAAACAATCCCTTTCAAGAAATCCAAAACTTTGTCCTACCACCTTCCAAAGTACCACCACCCAAATTTACAAAAACCGCACAGATTAGCATCCGACCCTGTTGCTTAGCAAAACCATCTTCAAATGGTTCATCACCAACCACTCATTCACCACAAGATGATTCCTTTATAGCACCTCCTTCATCACCAACAAGTACACCAACTTCATCACCCATCAAATCACCACCTAAGGTCACTCTTTTGGAACTCCTTAAGACTCCAACAAGATCTCAACAAACAAAGCAAAAATAACTAGTCTTTTTGACACCTCCCACTTCTCCAAATACAATTTTCAAAGACCTTGAAACCTCACCACCTTTAGCTCCCATTGTGTTACAAGAACATCTAGGTTCTTTTCCACCACCACTTCCAAACATTCCGGACTTTGATCCACTTTTTTCCAACTTTTCCACCACAACTTCCGCATCTCACAAATCAAAGTCACCCGGAAAACTTCCGCACTCATTACCCACATCACCTACATTGTGAACATTGCCAATCCACTAGGGATATTGCAATAGAGATTAGGGAAGAAATGCGAGTCATACTTAACCTCATCCTTGATCGCATCAACATCATTACTCATCAACACTTCCATCCATAACCTTACGCAAGCATGGAAGGAATCACTTTTATTACTTTTAGTAATTTTCTTTTGAGTCATTTTTTAAGAACAAGTCTTGTTCTTACCATTACATGCTTGTATGTGGCATAAATACCACTACATTTTGTTTTTTTATTACAAGGTCTTGTTTACATACCTTGGCTCCCAATCTTGATTCTCGTCAATCACAAGATTACTTATGCATGTTACTACTAACCCTTTCTTTGTAGGATTTTCTTTTTATTTTTCTCACTTGACGCCCCATTCAAGGGGGAGCTACCGTCAAGGGGGAGCTAGTGATACGTGGACTATTTTTCCACATTTTATTTCTTCGTTGTGGTAACTTTTTGTTTCGATAAAAAGGGGGAGAAGAAGTAAAACTTAGGATTTTAAAACATACATCTAATCTTAAGTTTTACTCATCATAACATTATGTTTTGTCATCAACAAAAAGAGGAAGATTGTTAATTCAAATAAACCGTAAAAACGTTTATTAATATTTAGAGTTCTCTTTGTGTTTTGTTGATAAAAAATATAATGTTATCATAAGTAAAATTATAAGGATACATATTTTTGTAAAGCATCTACATATAGTCATTTAATATAAATTGTTGTAATAAATCATTTGTTGTAATAGTTTATTAGGATGGGTAAAAACCACAACCCATGACCCATGGTATTAACCCATGATCCACTTGACTAGATGCATTGCATCTATTAGATACATTGTATCTAATGAAATACCCATGGACCAACCCATGACCCATGACCCATAACCAAAAAACCCATGGGCAAAGAGGAGCGTCCCACGGATCCCTGAAGTTACACTAGACGGATCCCTTAAGGGAGGGATCCGTGGGATCCGTGCAACAGTGGCATGTTTTTGCCTATAAATAAGGAGCCATTTCTTCATTTCTCCTCACCCCTCTTCTTACTAACTCTCTCATATATTCTTACACTCTTTTAACAAAAAATCACTTGATCTAGAGAGTTGTTCTTCTTTCTTCTATTTGTGATTCTCATATAGGTCCTTCTCTAAGGCGAGATCACGAGCTTTCTACAAGTCATCCAAGTAGGGGGTCCTTGATTGATTTATTCTTCCACAAGATTTCTGCAGCAAAGATCTTGTACTTGATATTTTACATATTTGTTGTGTAATAGTCGTGTTGGTTTGGTCCTCCGTGTTACGGACTCTGTATTTAGCTTTGTACAGGAAAAAGGTGTAAGCAATGTTGTGAAGGCTTCTCCACCAAGTTGAAGGAGTTTGTTGACATAGTGCTTGAACTCTCGAGTAGGTGACTCGGGGAGTGGAGTAGGGAAAGGAAGGTGTCCTTAACCACTATAAATCGGTTGTGTCATTTCTTTCCCTTACTTTACTTTCTTTACTTGCATTACTCTTAGATCTATACTTTATCTTCATCCATACGATTTCACATAACATCGAATCTAAAGTTTTTAGATACTAACTTAAAATCGGCAAAACTATTCAACCCCCTTCTAGTTTTCCACATGATTGTTTCAAGTGTGTATTTTGAGAGTGTTTAAGTGTTTGCGACTAATAAAAACTCAACATACCTATCTTTACTAAACATACAATGGCAAAATGGTGATTAAAAGGTCAAAAAAAAACCTTTAACATTTGCTGCAGCAAGCTGCTGTCCTCGATAAGAAAAAAATTATAGCAGTTAGAACCGGTTTGGAACTGGTTTTCCATACCGGTTTCGAAAAAAACGACTCGAGCCGGCTTTAACGGCTAGAATGGGGAACCGACTAGGAACCGGTGGTTTTTGGCCAAACCGAACCGGTTTTGGTCAAATACTAGTGTTGACCAGTTTCTGTTTCGGGTTTTTTTGTGGTTTCGCTTTCGGTTTCTTTGTACATGACTGGTTATAACTAAGGTTTAAGCCATACAATAAAGTTGTACTTTTTCAAATATATTGATATGGCATTTAATTAAAAAAACTACATGTCTGATGCTTAAATTTTCTGCTTTGTTTCAATAAGGCCTTTTTTTACATACTACCGGTTAAATAAAAAAATGAATAAATAAATAAAAAAACCTTGTTTTATTTTATTTTATATTTTGTCTTTTTGGGCCCACATCACTAAAACTTAGGTTCCGTTTATTATTCGGGTTTTGCTTGAGTTTTGTTTTAGGTTTTAAAATTTGTAGTTTGGTTAAGAGGTTTAGGATTCTTATAGTGTAGGGGGCCTATCAAAACCCAAAAATAAGAAGTATGATGAGTTTACTCTCTTACACAGACTCTAATTAATATTTCTTTCTTTCTCTCTCACACGTACACATACTTTTATTTTTAAATAATATTTTTACTTTTATGTTATTATAAAATTTATTAAACACATGTAATTTTCTCTATCCAAACTTACACTGTTGGGTTTTAGATTCCACTGATAAGGAATTATTCTAAGTATAGAACCACTGCTAGAGTAAATGTAACCACGGCTAGAAGAAGGAATCCACTGCTGGAGTTAAACCATGGCTAGTAGTATAGTGAAACCACGGCTAATGTATTGTAACCACTGCTAGTCTGTTTAGTCGGTTTCATATTTTGTATTAGATAAATATGGAAAAGATATTTATCTTATAGGTTACGTATTATATTATGTAAAGGACTCCTTAGCCTATAAAAGGAGGTCATAGGTTAGATTAGATATACGTGTGTTTTTGATATATCTAAGGTCGATACACTTCAAGATTGTAAAACCCTAATACTGTTTAGAGTATTCATTATTAATATAATTGAGGTGTTTAAGTGTTATTACTGTTCTTCTTCTTAAGGTTAAATATTATATTCCGTGTAGTATTTAATAAATTATTGTTAAGTCAGTTTCTATAAGGACCGTTTGCTCAACTGGGATCAACAAGTGGTATCAGAGCTTGTGATCTAGAAACTGTTATCAAGAAGAAGTCTAGTTAAGTTCAATTCAAGAGAGTTAAGATGTCTGACGAAACTCATATGGTTACTGCATCAAAGATGCCCATGCTGAAGCAGGGTGAGTATCAAGTGTGGAGAATGCAAATGAGGCAATACATTCGCATGATTGATTACAACATCTGGGATGTTGTTGAGTAGGGTGATAAGCTACCAACCATGGGTACTGATGGAAAACCTGTTGCAATTAAGAGTGAAACTGACAAGGCCCAGAGAAAGTTGGAGAGTAAAGCTCACGGTATTCTCAGTATGGGAATACCTAATGAGTATGCTTTGGATTTTGAACAATATGAGACTGCTAAGGAGTTAATGGATGCCATTGAAACAAAGTTTGCTGGTAATGAAGCTACCAGAAAATCTAGGAAGAACATGCTCAAGCATCAGCTTGAAAACTTCACTACACTAAGTGGAGAAAGTTTCGATTGCACCTATAACAGACTGCAAAAGCTAATCAGTCATCTAAAATTGGTGCACTACAAAGTTGCTCAAGAAGATATCAATCTCAAGTTCATCAGAAGTCTATCACCAGAATGGGCTGTGCATATGTTGTGTGGAGGAACAAGGATGACTTTGAGAAGATGACTCTGGACAATCTCTACAAAAACTTGAAGGTTTATGAGTCTGAAAAGAACATTGCTGGTTCATCTTCAACTACTCAAAACATTGCTTTTTGTTTCTACAAATCACAAAAGTTCTCAGGATGCATCCACTGCTGCTTATGGGATATCCACTGCCATTGCTAACAATACCACTGTTAGTGATAATGTTAGTGATGGGGCCATTTGTGCTTTTCTGGCCGATTTAACAACTAGTGTCACTGTGTTAAATCAAGATTTGGATCAAATTGATCCTGATAACCTGGATGAAATCAATCTTCAGTGGCAAATGGCAATGTTGACTGTTAGGATTTAGTAAATCTAGTTATTAAAGTGTCGGTCACCTCAAGTATATGTAATCGTTAGAAAGCTAGTAGTCATAGTTATTATAAGTTAAGTAGTATTTAGTTAAGTAACACCGTGGAGGACGGACGGGTCTTTACCCACTGTATGCCTGATCCACAGCCCGTTGGTGGCGTTTTATGTAAGAACTATAAATACTCTCTACCTCCCACGGTAGAGAGTTGGAGCTCATAATAAGATTTTCACTTTCTCTCACTAAGTTCCCAAACCTCTAACTCTTTCTCTCTCTAAAACCTAATAGTATACGCCTTGTGTGAACATGGTTTGATGTGTTTGTGAAATCCAATGTGTAACAATTAGTATCAAGAGCCATGGTTTGATCATCTCTCTTACATATCCTTGGATTTCTAGTGGTTTTATATGGTTTTTGGGTATGAAAACGTTTAGTGGTTTTTGCATCATTTGGATCATTTCTTGTGTTAAAGTTTGAATTTTTGAGTGTACTTTTGTGTTTAGAATCATTGTAAGTGCTTGGGGTTTGATTTGGAAAGCTTGAATCACTGTGGTTGGGCTTGTTTTGGATTGAAAAGTGTGGTTTTGAAGTTTATCATCTTAGCGACTTGAGTCTCAGAGTGCTTTTCTTCGTAGCGACTTGCTTTAGTAATTTCCTACGAGTTGTAGCTTAAGTCGTAGCGACTTGATCTTAGCGACTTGTCTATTGAGACAGGCCGACAAACAGTACAAGTTAGTGGATGTTCCACTTCGGCTAGCGACTTGGTTGGGTTAGCGACTTGTCTCTATTATTTCTAGCGACTTGGCTTTATAGTTCTTTGCGAGTTGTTCTAGTAGCTACTTGTATACTTAGCGATTTGGTGCAGCAGTGACTTGTGTTCAGCGACTTGGTTCATAGCGAGTTGTTCTTTAGCGACTTGTCTGCCTAGCGATTTGGTGCTTTAGCGACTTGTGTTTAGCGACTTGGGTTATAGCGACTTGTACTTAGCGACTTGGTGACTTAGCGACTTGTCTCAAGGGTTATAGCGACTTGGTAGATTTTGGTTTCAAATACGGTTTTCTATTGATTTAGTAAAATCCCATGAAAGAATCTATTTCTCGGTTTAATCATAGAGTTATAAAATCCTGTGAAATCTGTAAACATGTCTACCAATGTGCCTACAATCATCTCTACTGTAGCTGAGGACGTTCAAGCAGCTGGTTCAGACACTCTTCCACCCATGCTTGACAGAACTAACTACGACCATGGGCTCAACGAATCAGACTATACTGTCTAGGAAAGGAAAATGGAGTCAACATTCTCAAGTCAATTGATGAAGGACCTTATCAGATTGAGACTACAAGAGACATAATTGATACTGCTGCAGATGGAACAATGATCTTTGGATTGAACAGACCAAAGACGTATGATGAGCTCAATGATAAGGAGAAAAAGAGATTCGATGCTGATATCAGGGCTTCAAACATTATACTTCAGGGTCATCCAAAAGATATTTACAAGCTTATCAATCACAACACTGAAGCCAAGGCGGTTTGGGATAATGTCAAGATGCTTCTCTCGGGTTCTGAATTAACTAAAGAAGACAGAGAATCACAACTGTATGATGAATTTGAGCACTTTAAGATGAAACCAGAAGAAAGTGTCTATGAATACTACGTGAGATTCCACAAGATTGTGAATGATATGAGGAATATCAAAATGACCATGCCAAATATTCAGCTGAACTCAAAGTTTGTGAACACCATGAATCCCGAATGGCACAAATTCGTCACCTCTGTGAAGCTAACCAAAGGATTGAAAAACACCAACTATGAGCAAATGTATGCCTTCCTTCTTCAGAATGAGAGACATGCTATGTTTGAACGAAGGATTCTTGAACAATTCAAATCTAAGCAGGGAGAAACTAGTTCGTCAAATGACTCAACATCCTTTTACACCAATGTTGGAATTACCAGCAAAGCTTCTCAAGTCATATGTCACACCCCCAAATTACCTGTTTTGCAGCGGAATGGAATTCCTGGGGATTGACTGTCATAGCATCACAGTTACAGATATATTGAACGACCTAAAGTGTCGTTTGAAAAGAACATCGTTTGATATAATAAAACATTCAGAGTTTACAAAAGATAGGTCCCAAATGAAATTAGACATGTGCGGAATTAAGTTTGTTACAATCCAAACGATGTTTTAAAGTGCATAAAACCTAAGTGAGACGTGTCGTCACCGCGACTCTATGATATGTCCACATGCATGCCATGAAGTGAATGCCTTAGATACCTGAAAATACATTGCTAAAAGTGTCAACACAATGGTTGAGTGAGTTCATATAGTTTATGAAAATGTTTTATACGACCAACGCAAGTATAAGTTATGTATGACAAATATGTCACAAAAATGGTACAATTGCTTAAGCACATGACACCGAAGCTAGACTGTTCCTGATGTTCGCCCCAACAGAATGTTTTGCCAAACAACTCAATGATGATAAAAATGAAATGCATCCGTTGACCAGTTGGGACCACCAACACGGATGGAGGAGTCACCCTCAATAGATCTATCCACTCACCCTCGCTTCTTCCGAAATTAATGGTTCATGATTATGAAATGGGGACATTTAATTGGCAATGAGGTAACTTAAGCAATGTAAATGAATTTGAATATACTTGGCCCGTATAAAAAATGATGTGCAATATATTCTCCCCCATATGTTTGAAATAATGTATAAACTTAAATAAAACGGGGCTATGAAAACTCACCTGTTGCAATGATTATGATGACAAAAGTGGATACACTGAAATGAGGCACGATCTCTAACCGCAACCTAATATGAATGATATGATCTAATGTAAGCAATGAAATAATGCTACACATGCAAATACGTATGTTATCGATACCACTCGTGAAATTTGAAAATAATGTTTATCGTCGAAAAATACATTTTTGACGTCACGTTAAGTTAATAAACACTTTTCATGTAAATATGTTGAAACGGTACTCCACGATCCTCGTTTGGTGTTTTATTTGTAAATATAATGTTTTCGTCGTAAAATGACACTTTTCATACTTTGAAAATAGGCCCAAAATGGCCTCGTAAAACTAGTCGTGAAATATTGTACGTTAAGGGTTAGTGATGAAACTCGGCGTTTTTGAAAACCTTGCAACAATGTCTAGAAGTCGTATCATTTAACTTTTGACCATACGGGTCTCGATCAATGAGAAAAATGGCTCTCAACATGACGTATTACAAAAACTGTTTTTAGACTTAGGTTTATTTAGCTATTAGAAGCTGTCAAAATAAATAGAGTTTCGTCGGGTTTCAAACGTGTATATCTTGGTCGTTATAAGCTTGTTTTCTACGTTCTTTATATCCACGGTTTCGTATTAACATATACTAATATATTTTTGATAAATCGACTCATTTAGATAACGCTTGAGACTCATTTTTGACCCGTAAAAATCTGGAGAACATGCTGAATTTTCCGGAAAAATAGTTTTCGTCGTTAAACTTGAAAATAGCATAACTTCTTCGTTATAACTCCGTTTTAACCCGTTCAAGCGGCCACATTTTCGTTTTAAAGTATATTTTCTGAATATCTAGCCCAAAATATTTTTCAAACTGTCGAAATTTCCAGATTTAGCAAAATTGATCAGACCCTTATTTATTGTTGTCGAAATGGATTTTTCTCGCGTAATACTTATTCTAACCACTTCAAACCAACGCCAAAACTATTCTAAACCTACCATACACCTTCTTAGGGTATCATGGAGTCCTAAACATCACCAACCTTGGTGGGTTTCATGGGATTAATCATAGGTTATTAATAATCTCATTAAACTTAAAAATACTTGTAAAAGTGGTATAATAACATAAGTACTTGTATGTTTTGCTAATATAACTTGAAAATACATTATGTTAATATTTAAATGAAAGTATGAGATGATAAAAAAAATATTACTTGAAGCTTACTTGAAGTTTGAGGTGATTTGATGAGAAATTGATTAAGAAACGTAGGTTTTTATCACAAAACCTTAACAAGGAATGAAAGTAAAGCTTGATTAAGTCTTGATCTTGAAAGTTTGGTGGGTCCTCCTTTGATTCTTGTTCTTGGCCGACCCTCAAAGTGAATGGGGAAGAAGAGAGAATCTTGCTAGTTTATTAGATGTGTTAAATGAAGAAATGAAGTAGATATTTTGAAAGTCTTGGTCTTGGTTAATTTAGTAGCAAAAAAAAAATTGGTCACTTGTTGTGTCATTTCCTTTTGGTCGACAAGAGTAACAAAAAGAAAAGGTGGTGAGTTTTTAATGTATTAATATATAAAAGTGTAAGTTTAGTAGGTAATTTGTATGTATAATTAACTATTTAGGGTAGCGTTAGTTAGAAATAAATTTTAACGGAACAAAATAAAATATATCGAAGTCGTAAAAATTATAAAAATACATTTCTTACAAGAATTGAGTGAAATAATAATTATCGAGTAGTATTTACGAAATCCGTCGTAAATATTTATACATAACAATTTATATACAAAATAAATTGAAAACATCGGGTAAACTAATAATATAATTTTTATAGTCTTAAAATGAGTATAAAAATATATTAGGATTATTTTTGGAAGTGTCGGATCAAATATTAAAAATAAATGATTACACGATAGCGTTTATTTAATAGGAAAATAAACGTTTAATGAAATATGCAAATCCATGCATGAACTGATATGATGATGATGTTACTAATGATATGTAGACTAAATCTAGTCTATATGAAATGTCCTCAATGATTTTTCATGAATACGCAGCTAAACCCTCAAGGTTACGCGTATTTGATACCCGTAAACCTAGTTTACGGAAAATGATGAATAGTGAATCATGAATAGTGATTTTTCTCCGGGAATGAATAGTGTTTCGTGAATAGTAAAATTTTGAAATAACCTTTCAAAATATCAATTCGACTTCGAATACGATGAATAGTAACCGATGAATAGTAAATTCCCGAGATGAATAGTAAAAAATTTTGAAAGTTTGTAAAATGACCTGAAATTTCGAGTTGTCACATTCGCCCACCCAAAAAGGAATTCAGTCCCTGAATTCAGTCCATGTTGTTTCTTACGGTGTTGTCGGTGAAAAGGTGAGGATATTTGTGTCGCATCGGGTCTTCCCGCGTTTTTCTGAATCGTACCACGCCTTTCCTAGGCGAGACTTTCAATATAACTCTGTTTCCGAATTGAAATCCTAATTGTTAGGTCACCATCTTATCATAACAATATGTATTTCTAGAGAGAGAAAGTGGAAGGAACTAATGAAGGATTAATGAAAATGATAATTGTAATTAGAACCAACAACCCTCTCCCTTCTAGGGAGGGGGTATTTATAGTGTTTACATAAGTAGGGGTGTTTCCCCTTGGTTCTAGAAGAACCTTCTATCACAGCTCATGGGCTTACTACATGAGCTGTGAAATCAATTACAAACATTTATAAACCATATTAATTAACGACCTATTACAAATGAAATGACCTACACTTGATAATTAAAACATGTTCCTAACAATCTCCCCCTAAGGGTTGGTCATCATTTGTTGTCTTGCTTAGGTCGTTTGACGTCTTGAACTTCTTTGGCGTTCATGGCTTGTGACGTCTTTGATTCTTTGCATCTTTGTTCTTTGTTCTTGTTGTTGTGATCAGTTGTGAAATCTGCCTTTATCAACATCTTTAACTTTGATCTTTATCTCATAACTTTGCAGATTCTTTGACTTTGATGAAGAATCTTTCTGAAATTTTCTTTGCTTTTTGAGAGAACTTTCAATTAGTGTTGATGTTGGTAGAAGCATGTGAGAAGTCTGCACGATCTTTTCTACCCGTGAGCATCCATAAGAAGAAAAACATAAAACATGGGTTAGAAATAATCCAGCGCTTACGAGTTTGAACTTCGAGAGTGTTAACAGCATAGTGTGAAAACACATCTCTTATTCTTACAAAGGCTGTTCCTGAACTGGAGTCCCACAAGTGAGATAACACGATGTACCGAAATACACCTACAGTTCAGATGAGTCGCTGAGGTACACCGAAGCATCACCCCACGACTGTAGACCGTTTGAGACACACTAAGCGTAACCCACAAGGAGTTACCGAAGTGACCTGCTGTCAGGGCTGTTTGATGTTGACCCTGGCAGGAATTTCCATTCAATCACTGAGGATCACAATTGTCAATCCCCTCATAAATGTTCTGGCAGATTGCTAAGATCTGCGTAGGACTCTGGAAAAATGTCACCTGTGTCCTTATTGTTTGGACAACAAGTGATGAAATATATAAGTGTTCCTAAGAGATCTTTTGATGAATCTCATGGCTCTAGACTCGATTAGTGCGTTTTGATTTTCCTGAGCGGAGACTAGGGAGAGGGTCTCCTTCTTCAATACCAACAATCTCTAAGAGAGAGTCGATAGATTACGTAGGGTTCCCTGTGAGAATGAAACAAGCTCTTTTGAGAGAACTTGAGTGGCTTAGAAGGTTTAGTGCATTGCGTCACTGGGTCCATGACGACTTGTCTTCAATACCGGTGTCATCTTGTGACAACCAGTAGCATATGAATTGAACCCGGTGTCTGCCCTAAGTTGAATAATTTGGAGGGCTATTTCTTTTCACCCTTTTCTTTAACTTTTCTTTTTAATTCTTCAACTCCTTCTTTCTCCGATTCTCATTTTCTCCTTTTTCAATCATACCTAAGGACTTCTAAATACTAACTATTTGTGGTGTCCTTGGGTAGATCCCTCCGGCTCTGGTGGATCATAGGACGTTTATTCCTAAACTTAGTCACCTTTTAACTCCATGACTATCCTATGTTACCACAAAACCTTTTCTTGAAAATCTCTCAAAATGTTTATGATGAAAAACATGTTTTGGTAATACCTTGAGAGTTTTTGGTTTTTCAGAAATACTCCCCCTCCACATGTGCTTATGAGTTTTGACTGAAATCTGCACAGAGAGGGAAGAGCTGGCATTTTTGAATTGATCGACTCTTGATAGACAATTCCCCGCGAGACACGGTTACGTTGTATAGTTAAAGAGTTACATTGTCAGCTTTTAGGTGACAACTAGCTCTAATAACTACCTTGAAGATGTAAACACTCCTTGAAAAGGAGGTTAGACCCGTCAAAGTTCATGTCAATCAAGAGTGTCTCGAATTGGTACATTCTACTAAGATAAGTTTCGTTAGAAACAAGTCTGTTCGATTACTGACATTTCAAAGTTCGTCAATTCATTGGTGATATCTGAGTCGAGCACGATATGAGATTCCATAACTTCCTGATCAATCAATTTTAATCACATTTCTCCCCCTCAAAAATAGCATATGAATGGTGTTTTTGAAAAAACATGTTGATTAAAATATGCTTTTTGAGGCATTGAAAATTCATTTGGGAAGAAGTGGATTTCAAGAACATTTGATTTCGAACAAAGAGTTTTTGTTGCAAGACAGTTAAGAAGCTTTCGATCCTTTCATTAGGATTGAGGCACTGAAACGTACCAAAGGGTCCTTTCATTACGAGTACGGGTTGTACACTGAACTGTGTGCACAAGCCATTTAGGGAAAAGATGTAATAAGTATTAGACAAATTAATCCTCTCCCTAATTGAAGATGTTTCAAGATCAGCTCCCCCTCAAACTAACAACCATTTTTCCGCAGATTCGAAACTTTGATGTAGTAGACATTTCTTCTAACTTTTGAAGTTTTCAGTATGCAGCTGAATTTGTAGAAGAGCAGAAAACCACACAAGAGAATCTGACTTGTTGCAGAAAGTCCGTTCGAGGGAAACATGCCAGAAATCAACAATGTCTTTGTACGTATGTAGACACATCACACCAAACAAACCACGAAAGGCGAAATGAAATGACTCCCCCCTGATTGTTGCGGTCTATCGGAATACTAATCAACTGTGTATATGCAAATACTTGATAAAATGACCGTGCGTGAGGCATCATAACATTATATTTGGGTAACTTCACACAAGAAAACCCGTGAAAGTGAGACAATAACACCAACTTGAGAAATTTTAACCACAAATCGTCTCATTTCTTCCCTCTAATTGAAGAAATTCATGAAGGCATTAGGTTTTCGCAAAGAAGCATGTGGAAAAACAAGAAACCAATGATCACCTACACTCTCTCCCCCTCGATGTTTTCAATGAATCGAAACATACACCACGTATGTTGATGATAAAATTGGAGACATCGAAACCATGTATGTTCAATTAATCGAATAGGTGTGAGGTACCAAAAATATCTCGTGAGAATCAACTGCTGATAAAACTTCTCAACTTGTTGATTATGTTGATCATCAGTTGTCTCATTGTTGTTGGAAACAATTTGATCTACTATAATCAGAGATTGTATTGAAGGTGCATCTCCAGCAACGGTTGTTGTTGTAGATTCAGGGTGTATCTAGAATTAGAATATGATCAGGTTGTGCAGCGGAAACATTAGATACATCTGAAGCACGACTTTCTATAGAATCTCCAAACAGTGGAGCAAACAAAATTTCAATTCTTGACGATTGAGTACAATGGCGATGCAGCTGATGGATCATTATGCTTTGGACGGTGAGAAACGGGTCCTAAGCTGTTGTACTTAGAAGCCATTGCTGAAGTGCGGGTCCGAAACTGAATTATTCCGAAGCCATAGCTATTATACCTGTAAGGAAAATAGGAGGGGCAAGATAGAAGAAATATGGATCCCCAAGGGTAACTGGGTTCCAGATGTTAGAAGCATAAAGATGTAGTGTCAATAATCTTCTTGACACCTGAACATGCCATTTTGGTGATTTCCTTTCCTACCTCAGGGATAGATGTTGTGGGTTTCACACTTGTTTTGATGCAATTACTTAATATCTTGCCTGTAGGAATCCACCTAAGACCAACAGTGTTGAAAACTCTACCGGTTGGAATCCATCTAAGGTTAGATCTAGGGGATGTTGAAACTTCTTTTGGGAAGAGTCTGCGTCCTATATTGATCCACCTATTAGGTTTCTGAAATTTTACGTTTAGATCAACGGGTTTATTTCTAACTGTTTGTTGATTAAACTTAGGGTTTGGTTTGCTACTACAAGCAGTGTTATGCAACACACTAGAAAGCATCACACTAGGTCGTGAACCTAAGATTCCATCTTTTTGGAGTAGTGCCCTTTTTCTAGCCTTTTCTAGATCATAGTTCTTGTACGCGTCATTTGAATCATATGAATTTTTAATTTTAATGCTCGGTTTAGACACAGTGTTCGAACTAATCCTAGATGGGCCAGTTGCAACTACTTGTTGAGGTTTAACAGAAACATGTTTAACAGAAAAATATTCAACAGAAACAGAAGTATTTTTCTCAGGCCAAGAATGTGGAGTGACTGGATTTGACAAATGATTATTCTCAACAACTTGGGAGGCACACCATTGTTTTGAAGATTTTGATCGTTCAGATTTAAAAGCAGTTGGTTGTCTAACTACTAATTGATTTCTGATTTGTTGTGGTGACGATTTCCCCAAGATTGTTGGTTTTGTAAACTTAGTATCCACACTCTTGCCAGTTAATCTTCTCAATTTGTTTTGTAAAGCAACATGCGCAAGCCCCTTTGCTTGAATTTGAGCCTTTAAATGCTCATTTTCTTTTACTAATGTATCCACATGATTACTTTGCATTTTAAGTTCAAGATATTTGCAATGTGCCTCTAGTTTTGAAAAATCTTTTTGAAATTGAGCAATGGTCTTTTTGAGAAGAATGTTTTCAGTTTCAAGAATTTGATTTGATGATTCAGTTGTATTGTTTGCAACTAAGGGCTCAGACATGAGACAGTTGTCTGGACATTGTGCAACATGCTGGTTAACCTCTCCTTCATTTCTGAATTCAGGTTGCTCAGTTTGTTTCGCATTTGCAGGCAGAATATGAACAACATTAGATTGTACCTCAACCATCTGTTCTTTATCAAATGTCGGCTCTGTGTCATAGATGGGAACGATGTCTTCCTCAACCATTTGTTCTTTGTCAAAGGTTGGCTCTGTGTCATAGGTGGGAACGATGTCTTCCTCAACCATTTGTTCTTCGTCAAAGTTGGGCTCGGTGTCATAGTTGAATATGATATCTTCCCTAGATCTGCTGCTGTCATCCTGCTTTTCCAATGCTACAATCTCATTGTCCGTATTACCGACATTTTCAGTATTCTCATCATTCCCAACAAGCCTTTGCGCATTCCTTCCTTGTACATCAAGTCTTTCACCTTGCACAACTGCTTGATTTCGGGTATCAGATGAAGTCTGACTCTTTGAATTCTTAAATTGTGAGAACATCTTAGTCAGTAACATCATTCCTTTGTTTAATTCCACAAATGGATCTTCAGAATCATCAGTAGCAAGGTTTGGTGAGAAAGGTTTTAAGCAGTAGATGGAGGGTGAGGAGATTTGTGAAAGCATTAGAGACATTGATATAGTGAATTTTAATTTTCCCTCCAAAAATAATTATGAAAAATTTTCTCCCCCAAAATTTGAAATTCACTATAGAATGCAATTCTAAGGTTGGAAGAAAAATTTGAGGTTTGACAATTTTGACGCCAAATTTGACCCGAAAAATTCGAATTTGGGCCCAAAATTTTGAATTTTTGACCAAAATTTTCACAGTTAAACCAAAATTTGAATTTCGCGTAAAAATTGAACGTTTAGTCTCCCATAGAAATTGAATTTTACTCAAATTTTCCCGCCAAAAAACTCTTTTTTTTTTTTTTTTTTTTTTTTTTTTTTTTTTTTTTTTTTTTTTTTTTTTAAAAAATTTGTGTTGATGATGTGTTATGGATCTTTAAAGGATAAATTTTAGGTTTATGTAGATTAGTAGTGGAAATCCAAACTCGCAGAAGAACCTCGCAGAGAGAAACTTGCAGAGAGAAACTGGCAGAAAGAAACTCGCAGAGAGAAACTCGCAGAAGAAACTTGCAGAAGAAACTCGCAGAAGATAGAAACTCGCCAGAAACTTGCAACAAGAAACTCGCAGGTATTCAAAGAAACTCGCCAGAATTCAAGGAAACTCGCAGGAATTCAAAGAAACTCGCCAGAATTCAAAGAAACTCGCAGGAATTCAAAGAAACTCGCCAGAATTCAAAGAAACTCGCCAGAGTTCAATGAAACTCGCCAAAATTCAGTGAAACTCGCCAGAATTCAAAGAAACTCGCCAGAATGCAATGAAACTCGCCAGAATGCAATGAAACTCGCCAGAATTCAATGAAACTCGCCAGAATTCCAAGAAACTCGCCAGAATTCAATGAAACTCGCCAGAATTCAATGAAACTCGCCAGAATTCAAAGAAACTCGCCAGAATTCACAAGAAACTCGCCATAATGCAAGAGAAACTCGCCAGAATTCGCACGAAACTCGCAGAACTTCAAAGAAACTCGCAGAAATTCATGGGAAACTCGCCAGTATTCAAGTTAAACTCGCCAGAATTCAAGTGAAACTCGCCAGAATTCAAGTGAAACTCGCCAGAATTCAAGTGAAACTCGCCAGTATTCAAGGCTAACTCGCCAAACTTGCAGAAACACGTATTTCAGTCCATTAATTCCATAAATTTCAGTCTAAAACACGTTTTTTCAGTACGAATTTCTATAAAATCTAATCAATATTAACCTAAACTATCCCTTGGCTCTGATACCACTTGTTAGGTCACCATCTTATCATAACAATATGTATTTCTAGAGAGAGAAAGTGGAAGGAACTAATGAAGGATTAATGAAAATGATAATTGTAATTAGAACCAACAACCCTCTCCCTTCTAGGGAGGGGGTATTTATAGTGTTTACATAAGTAGGGGTGTTTCCCCTTGGTTCTAGAAGAACCTTCTATCACAGCTCATGGGCTTACTACATGAGCTGTGAAATCAATTACAAACATTTATAAACCATATTAATTAACGACCTATTACAAATGAAATGACCTACACTTGATAATTAAAACATGTTCCTAACACTAATGGTTTGCGACTTATGGAACATATTTCCAATATTTTGCGTCGTATATCGACGTAGCTTTTCTATCTATGTGTTGTTGTTTATAACTGATTCTTGATCTGTACGATCATTTTGTTGTTTCATGAATGACTTATGGACTAATGAGTTGGACTTTCCTGATTTTGACCCGTGAATAAGTTATTAACACCTCAACCATAGAGTGCCTCAATTGGTGTAGTCAATATGTTCATGTGATAACTATTGTTGTAAAGCAACTTGTTCGATGAAGAATGATTTGCCTAATCATTTCTAGAAAATCACACATGCCTGAATATATCTTCTAATGTTTGAATTGTTCTCTCGTTCTGACCATTGAGCTGAGGATAATAGGCGGTACTCATGTTCTAGTAGGTTCCATGGGAATCTTGAAATGATTGTCAGAAGTCTAAGGTGAATCGAATAGCTTATAATAGGTACAACTGAAATTGATACCACGTGTCGCGTGCCAAATTTCAAAATGTTAAGTCTGTCGAAAAGGACCTTATTGAAAAGAATAGATTATGGGTAATAGTTGTGATTCCTCGCGTTCCTAGTTCTAGCGAATGTCATGACTTGAGTCTTCCTTGACTAAGGTTCTTAGTTTCCATTACTAAAATGTTTATTGCTTGATGGTGTCTCTCTTATTATTTTTTTTTCTTATCGAATGTTTCCATGCTATATGTTGTAAAGTCACCAAAACCTTAAATATTTAAGTGATGTGGTGTGATGGTTGATTTTCAAGACTTGTTTCAATATTGAGTGCTTCTAAAATAATTCATCACTTAGATTTTTTTATCATGCTAGCATAAACATAGATATCAGCTTATACTATGTCAAAGAATGTTTGTTCTAATTTCACTTGTAGATGGAGCGTCATTGATTGTCCGATATGTTCAAACCTGTTGCATCTCTTGATATAGAAGTGAGGTTACTTGGAATTTCTAGAGAACACAATGCCTTAGGGGAAGTTTATATCGATAACTTTAATCTAACTAAATTTTCCTTTATGGGAAACTCATTGTAGGGAAGTTCACATATCGTTGAGGCCACGTTTAATGGAATATTCTGCAGTCTCAGTTAGAAGACTTGGTTTATACCTATAGTGTTGCTTAGTATGTATTCACTTCGTACTAAATTTTGTAACTCGGTCTAGCTAGAACTTTTGAAATGATAGAATCTGGCTTCTAATCCAAAGATAGTGGTTCGGATTGTCTCGTGATATCTTAAGACTTCTATTAAGTTTTTAAACATCTTACCACATACTTCTAGTCCTTGTGGGTAGTTCTAAAATCCTTTCATTATTTTCTTGTATCTAGGAATCCTCTTCGTAGATGGTATAGAAAGTTTTTCCTAAAAAGGTCACTGGTAAAAATTTCAACTTATCAGTTGAGTGAGTGATGAATGGCGTAGGTATCTATAGAGTGTTAACAAAAAGAGATGTTTACGAGCAATTTATTTGATTACACATCTTTGCTTTTGA
This sequence comes from Chrysanthemum seticuspe, assembly GCA_019973895.1. Taxonomy (NCBI): domain Eukaryota; kingdom Viridiplantae; phylum Streptophyta; class Magnoliopsida; order Asterales; family Asteraceae; genus Chrysanthemum; species Chrysanthemum seticuspe. The sequence goes on along the minus strand of BPTQ01000005.1, from coordinate 201,759,419 downwards.
GTGAAGATTGTTTTTTGGAAATTTGAAATGATGCTTGTTTCTTTCATGACATAATTCTTCCTAAATTATACATAGGTGATCAGGCTATGTATAATCGAGGACAAATGATGTGATGCTTGGTTTTGTTGAAATGGTATTATGTTTCTCCGAATTTTTAGATGGTATTCAACGTGTTGTTTTGTAAAATAACGGCTCAAACAATTTTTCAGAGTAACGTGAAAATCGTTTCGCGTAATGATAGTAAATAGTTGATAAAATGACTGAAAACCAATTGATAGGGTGGTAACAAAACAACTTATTTTAAAACTTTATGAAACAACGTTTCTAAGATGGTGGTAAAATAGCTTGAAATAAAATTTGTTGAATGGTTTGTAGGATACATGGGAGAACCTCATAGGATGGTAATAGTCACCTAATTAGTCAAGAATAAAGTTGGCCTAATCCCTAGTAAGATAGCGGTATATTGTTGTGAAATGATTAAAAAATTGGGCAATCGGAATAGGGAATGAAATAAACGAAGGTTGTGATTATCGTGGAGATAATAAATGATAAAGATTACATTAGATAGAAAGGTACTTATTATCTGTTCCTGTTGATGGTCTAATCATGTCTCAAGTGCAGGAGCAGTAGGCTGTCTAACAGCAACAGTTCTAAAACTTTCACAGTCCTCAAACCTATAAGATGGTATGTCAGATCACGCACGCTTCCCAAGCTGCAAGTCAGATGTATGAGTATCGTCTATGAGATGTGATGGTACGGATGATGCTCTAGATGATAATGATGATGGAAATCCTAGTGGGAAGTTAGGAGATGATGATAAATGAAATACTACTCTCTTACGTGTTGTCTCGCGACGTTTCAAAGGTAAAGCTAGAGTATGCACTATTGGACAACTTATAGCGGTATGAGTAGCTGATGGTGGTTGTAGTACATGAGTAGCAAGTGATCTAAGAATGAGGGTAAGAGAATGTACTCGCATCCTTGCAGTAAACATCCTAATAGGTCCATTAGGACTAAGCCTATAAGTCCTACCAACTGGTATGATCTGTCCCGACTGAATAATAGAAATTGTCCTGATCTTACAGTGAATCAATGGTGATCGTGATGGTGTAGGTGCTACTTTGCCCTTCTCAAAGGGTTCAGTCTCCACATCGGATAATATGTGTGGTAAGTCGGGTGTAGAGTCAACTGATGATAAAATTTTTGATAGGGAATGACAAGGCATTCTCCATGTCAGAGTCTGATGTGAGTATGATGGGATGGGTATCTGAAGGCATCTACGTGACAATCGATGTGAAATGGAAGTAAATAACCCGCATAATGTGCATATAAAACCGCATGTATAGTGACTATGCACTTATGATGAAATGATGAGATGCTATGATGATGTAGTTATAGTCTAGGGTTAATGATGCAACCTAGTTCTCTATAACCGAAGCTCTGATGCCAATCTGTCACACCCCCAAATTACCTGTTTTGCAGCGGAATGGAATTCCTGGGGATTGACTGTCATAGCATCACAGTTACAGATATATTGAACGACCTAAAGTGTCGTTTGAAAAGAACATCGTTTGATATAATAAAACATTCAGAGTTTACAAAAGATAGGTCCCAAATGAAATTAGACATGTGCGGAATTAAGTTTGTTACAATCCAAACGATGTTTTAAAGTGCATAAAACCCAAGTGAGACGCGTCGTCACCGCGACTCTATGATATGTCCACATGCATGCCATGAAGTGAATGCCTTAGATACCTGAAAATACATTGCTAAAAGTGTCAACACAATGATTGAGTGAGTTCATATAGTTTATGAAAATGTTTTATACGACCAACGCAAGTATAAGTTATGTATGACAAATATGTCACAAAAATGGTACAATTGCTTAAGCACATGACACCGAAGCTAGACTGTTCCTGATGTTCGCCCCAACAGAGTGTTTTGCCAAACAACTCAATGATGATAAAAATGAAATGCATCCATTGACCAGTTGGGACCACCAACACGGATGGAGGAGTCACCCTCAATAGATCTATCCACTCCCCCTCGCTTCTTCCGAAATTAACGGTTCGTGATTATGAAATGGGGACATTCAATTGGCAATGAGGTAACTTAAGCAATGTAAATGAATTTGAATATACTTGGGCCCGTAAAAAAAATGATGTGCAATGTATTCTCCCCCGTATGTTTGAAATAATGTATAAACTTGAATAAAACGGGGCTATGAAAACTCACCTGTTGCAATGATTATGATGAAAAAAGTGGATACACTGAAATGAGGCACGATCTCTAACCCAACCTAATATGAATGATATGATCTAATGTAAGCAATGAAATGATGCTACACATGCAAATACATATGTTATCGATACCACTCGTGAAATTTGAAAATAATGTTTATCGTCGAAAAATACATTTTTGACGTCACGTTAAGTTAATAAACACTTTTCATGTAAATATGTTGAAACGGTACTCCACGATCCTTGTTTGGTGTTTTATTTGTAAATATAATGTTTTCGTCGTAAAATGACACTTTTCATACTTTGAAAATATGCCCAAAATGGCCTCGTAAAACTAGTCGTGAAATATTGTACGTTAAGGGTTACTGATGAAACTCGGCGTTTTTGAAAACCTTGCAACAATGTCTAGAAGTCGTATCATTTAACTTTTGACCATACGGGTCTCGATCAATGAGAAAAATGGCTCTCAACATGACGTATTACAAAAACTGTTTTTAGACTTAGGTTTATTTTGCTATTAGAAGCTGTCAAAATAAATAGAGTTTCGTCGGGTTTCAAACGTGTATATCTTGGTCGTTATAAGCTTGTTTTCTACGTTCTTTATATCCACGGTTTCGTATTAACATATACTAATATATTTTTGATAAATCGACTCATTTAGATAACGCTTGAGACTCATTTTTGACACGTAAAAATCTGGACAACATGCTGAATTTTCCGGAAAAATAGTTTTCGTCGTTAAACTTGAAAATAACATAACTTCTTCGTTATAACTCCGTTTTAACCCGTTCAAGCGGCCACATTTTCGTTTTAAAGTATATTTTCTGAATATCTAGCCCAAAATATTTTTCAAACTGTCGAAATTTCCAGATTTAGCAAAATTGATCAGACCCTTATTTATTGTTGTCGAAATGGATTTTTCTCGCGTAATACTTATTCTAACCATTTCAAACCAACGCCAAAACTATTCTAAACCTACCATACACCTTCTTAGGGTATCATGGAGTCCTAAACATCACCAACCTTGGTGGGTTTCATGAGATTAATCATAGGTTATTAATAATCTCATTAAACTTAAAAATACTTGTAAAAGTGGTATAATAACATAAGTACTTGTATGTTTTGCTAATATAACTTGAAAATACATTATGTTAATATTTAAATGAAAGTATGAGATGATAAAAAAAATATTACTTGAAGCTTACTTGAAGTTTGAGGTGATTTGATGAGAAATTGATTAAGAAACCTAGGTTTTTATCACAAAACCTTAACAAGGAATGAAAGTAAAGCTTGATTAAGTCTTGATCTTGAAAGTTTGGTGGGTCCTCCTTTGACGACCCTCAAAGTGAATGGGGAAGAAGAGAGAATCTTGCTAGTTTATTAGATGTGTTAAATGAAGAAATGAAGTAGATATTTTGAAAGTCTTGGTCTTGGTTAATTTAGTAGCAAAAACAAAATTGGTCACTTGTTGTGTCATTTCCTTTTGGTCGACAAGAGTAACAAAAAGAAAAGGTGGTGAGTTTTTAATGTATTAATATATAAAAGTGTAAGTATAGTAGGTAATTTGTATGTATAATTAACTATTTAGGGTAGCGTTAGTTAGAAATAAATTTTAACGGAACAAAATAAAATATATCGAAGTCGTAAAAATTATAAAAATACATTTCTTACAAGAATTGAGTGAAATAATAATTATAGAGTAGTATTTACGAAATCCGTCGTAAATATTTATACATAACAATTTATATACAAAATAAATTGAAAACATCGGGTAAACTAATAATATAATTTTTATAGTCTTAAAATGAGTATAAAAATATATTAGGATTATTTTTGGAAGTGTCGGATCAAATATTAAAAATAAATGATTACACGATAGCGTTTATTTAATAGGAAAATAAACGTTTAATGAAATATGCAAATCTATGCATGAACTGATATGATGATGATTTTACTAATGATATGTAGACTAAATCTAGTCTATATGAAATGTCCTCAATGATTTTTCATGAATACGCAGCTAAACCCTCAAGGTTACGCGTATTTGATACCCGTAAACCTAGTTTACGGAAAATGATGAATAGTGAATCATGAATAGTGATTTTTCTCCGGGAATGAATAGTGTTTCGTGAATAGTAAAATTTTGAAATAACCTTTCAAAATATCAATTCGAATTTGAATACGATGAATAGTAAAATGATGAATAGTAACTGATGAATAGTAAATTCCCGAGATGAATAGTAAAAAAAATTTCAAAGTTTGTAAAATGACCTGAAATTTTGAGTTGTCACATCATACCTACGGGTAATGGTAATTACAAGCTCATTCCTGATCCAGCATATAAGCCTCCAGACTCAAACACACTCATGGAAAACTTCATCAATCAACTGTCTCTCATGGTTAGTCAAAATATGAATTCCCTCCCACACACCAACAATAACCTCAGAGCAGCATCCAATCCACACAATCAAGCTACTGTCAGAGATGGGAAGGTTATGGTGCAACCAGTTCAAGTAAGGCAATATGAACAGGGAAGGGGTGGAGTTGGTGGAGGGTATGTGGCAAATCAGAATCGTGGAAGGAATGCAAATCAAGGGCAAGCAAAGCCAATTAAATGCTACAACTGTGGTGGTGAGGGACATATTGCGAGGAACTGCACATCTCCAAAACGTCCACAGAATGCAGAATACTTCAGAGACAAGATGTTACTTGTTGATGCAGGTTTTACTGACCAGGTCTTAATATTTATAGTGTCTCACTATACCTATGGTCTATCCTAATGCACTAACGGGCAGTGTACCCGGTCGTGTGTAGTGTAGTAAATGGTAAAGCCGAGGTCGTCCCAAGAGCTATGTGTGTCGGATAATTACTAAGTCTAATTGTCACAGAATATAAATGGTTTTGTATGGTTTTAATTAATTAAACCACGAATGCAGAATATAAAAGCAATTAAATGGTAGAAAGGAAATCAATAGAGGAATAGTGGTGCTAACCTAGTCAATCCTCCTAACTAGTTATGTCTACGTCTACCTACTTCCAATTACTTCAGGTGGGGTCAAATTCGAGAGGACAACATTTGGTCAATTCGCCCTAACCTATCAGCAAAGATGCCACCACAGGAGAAATCAGGCGCACCGTCATAAGTCTTGTTGTTCCTGGTCCCCTAAGCCGAGTCATTAAGTACCGCTACATGCTAGATTCTAAATAGTGAGTGCCCGACCGTTAGGAACTGAGACACTACACCCCCAATTCTTAAGTTCATCCAAACGATAGGTGATCAGTTGGTCAAATCGTACAAGTAGAAAGGGTCGTCAGTTGGTCATATCTTACCCTTCCCGTCTCAGACCGCTCACCTAGGGTCAGTTGGTCATATCTCCTAGGCAATTGGCCTCTACCGTCATTCAAAACTACCGAACCAGGGGTGACTACCAAAGAACTATGCATGCATACACTTAGAAATAATTGTACGAAAGTAAAGGTAAACGCAAACAAAACAATTAAGGAATCATAACTAGGCTAGCACCAAAGGGTGCTTAGCCGCTCATATTAATCATGCACATCAATTCAATATTCAAAGGTACGAAATACATGAATTGAAAGTAAAAGAAATAATAAACGCTAAAGCTTATCGTAATGGTGTGACTTCTCCCTTGGAAACAGCTCCGTATGCTTCCCTAGACCTCCCTTGAGTATTTTCCCACGTTCTCAGAGTATTGTGTGTGGAATGGAATGAATAGAAATGCTAGAATTCGTGGGGTATTTATAGGCCAGGTATGGGTTACGGCGTAACTAAAAGATGAGTTACGCCGTAACCTCCGTAAATGCACTAGATCTGCTAGTTACGGCGTAACCTTATAAGTGGTTACGCCGTAGTCTTCAATAATCCTGGTTACGTCGTAAATGATGCAGTAGTTATGGCGTAAGTATCAGCGGCGTGGAACCTCTTTTGACCTAATGGAGTTACGTCGTAATCTATGGAAGGAGTTACGCCGTAACCTCTTGATGAGTTGGACTTCAGGGTCACGCAATAGTTACGGCGTAATGTGAGAGACGAGTTACGCCGTAACCTCTTCAAAATAAGCATAATGTGATAAATCCTTAGTAATGTTTCCATTTCCGCGTCTCTTTAGCTCCAATGCTCGCAATTTACCTGAAAGTGTAAAAAAATGGAAAACAAGCGTAAATCCATATAAATGATACAAATAACGAGCATTAACGGGGGAAATTGACACTTAATATTCAGGACTATTTGATGTTATCAAATATCCCCCCACTTGAACTCTACTTGCCCTCAAGTAGACCTTATTAGATAGATTCCTAAAAAGATATCTCCCAAAACCTGGAAAATATGAGTTTACAAATCCCTTATGCTAGAATAAAACAAAGCCGAACACCTCACGAAAGGGGAACAAACACTCAAATATCTCAACTATTCTAAGTGTCAATTTCGGGGTGATCACTCAAACGCACAGTCATAGCATGTATTGTATCATAAGCTTGGCGGTTACACAAATCTCCACCACTGGAGTTAAGGGCTAAACAATTCTCGAAGGCAGTATGGGTAGACACGACAAAGGTTAAGGGGTGACTCGTCATTACTAACATGTCACGGCGAAGTGGACAAAATCAATGATACATGACCAAATCCATGGCCAAGACACCAAAGATTGCTCGCTGCATCACCTAGACACGCTTCATGACTAAAGGGTAGGATAAGACATGGGATGTATAATTGGTGTAAAATGAAAAACAAGCAGGTAGTCTATATTTATAACTAAGTCATCACCACTTACCGTCCGCCCAAAGTTAAAGCTTAGAAGTCTAGAGACCGGATCATGAAATGCAAGGTAGATGTGTCATTAGAGGAAGTCGTGATGGGCACACTACTTTTTCTTCTTCAGTTGGTATTACTCCAACTCCAATCTTCAAATGTGACCGAGGTGGCCTCCTCGATACTAAACAATAAAGCTCATACTATAGTGCTTATAACATTGCACTTTACAAAATCATAATTGAATCAACTATTTTTTTTAAGCATACATGATAACATAACATCCCCCCACTTGAGATAAACAATGGGAATTCAGGGGGTCTTCAATGATCTTCATAATTGTTGTCGATGAAAGCGTGATTTCTAAACCTTTCCACTCGAACATTGAACTTAGGCAAATGATGACTTCCCAATTACAAATAAAGACTACAGGGTAGGCTAAGGTGTAAGGGTGTAATGAGACAGTATATTGGGGTGAAAAAATGAAAGGAATAGATCAGAAGGGTGTATCTAGGGGGGTCTTGCACTAAAGGGGAGTGCAACAAAAGGGTTTCACATGGGGGTCGAAAAGTCGAGGTGACTAATCGATAGACTCACAATGGTAGGCTGTTTGGGTGATAATCCTATAATACTGCCTTCTAAAACTGAAAAGTCCAAATACATCAAGCTAACTCAACATACCTCGTCTATGGTCTCGAAATGATGCAAAGGCCAAGTTCTACAGTTTACAAGCTACCGGCACACTCATAATTTGGTAGATTTGGGTAAAATATAGGAAACGGATAAGGCTAATCTCACCATGTAATATCAAGGGTTGTATGTGCTCGGCTAAGGTCTAATCTAGTTAGGTTCGAAAAAACATGTCAAAATTTTAAAAATAGCATAATTTTTCAAAATAAACTAGAAAAATGAGGGCGAAATAAAGTTCAAGATATAATTCTACTCCCGTCCCCCCACTTGAATTGTACAAAGTCCCTTTTGTACTAGGCATTAAAATAAAGGTGAAGAAAAAGGTAGAATTAGAGCGAGAACTTCCCTGAAATTTGCTCCATAAAGAAGAAGGCCCACGAGAAAGGATCGTGCCTTCGTTTAAGCATCATGAGCAAACTTCAATCCCTGAAATCACAATACCGACAAGCATAATTCTAAAAAGAAAAAATGAAAATGAAAAACAAACTTAACTCACTTTCGTAGGAATCACGGTTGCATTTAGCGAATGCAACAAGCCTTTTAAACCACTTGGTGTCCCAAATGGACGAGTGAAGTCTCGCGAGGGTTTACAGGGAACACACCCACAAAGTTCATTTAAAAACTAATACAAGGTTACTGTGTTTTTAAAATGAAAGTATTAAAGCAGAGGAGAGCTACGTCATAACTCCAATAAGAGAGTTACGCCGTAACTCGCAAAACCTGGTATGAGCTCAGAAGCGAATGGTTACGGCGTAACCACTGAGATAGTATTACGCCGTAATTGGTATTGCGCCAAGAATTCTGCTGCTAAAATGTTGGTTACGGCGTAATCACCAAGATGAGTTACGCCGTAACTCTGTTCAGATCAGCAACTGCAGCAGTAATTACTTCATTGTCTCCTGCAAAAATGGTTAGAAAACACAAAACCCAACAGAAAGGAAATAAAAACAAAAGAAAGGGATAATTCAGGTTGTCTCCCGAAAGAGCACTTTTCTTTATTTACGAGTCTTTAAGTTAGACTCAGAGCCGCGGGGCTCCTATGGGGGTCTTTGATCTTGTCCCACTTCTTCGATATCCTTCATCAAATTGTGTCTCATCCACGCAACATTAGAGGCAGTTCGGAGGTACTCAATGGTTTCGATCTTTCGGACTTTACAGAATTTCTCCTCCGGACCTAGGTGGTAGCGAGTGAATTCATATTTTTCTACTATAATAGGGGGTGGTCTTTTGTAGGGTATCCCCAGGAGCTTGCACCTTCTTTGCTCGTAAGCTTCATCATCGGGATCAGTGAACTCTTCATTTCCTTGTAAGAGGTAATCTAGCATCCCTTCGATATCATCGTCATCAGAATCAGTACCCTTGAACCATTCTTCATCGAGCAAATTCTCCACTAGAACGCACTTGCATTCTTCTTTATCATTACTCACCTACTTTATGTCCACGTCAATTGTTGGTTTATTCGTATTTTCGCAACTTTTGTCGTTAGAATTTTCTTGATCCATGTATTCCTTCCAAATCCTATCTTTTGTTAAGGCATCCACATGCCCATACTTAATTTTTACCCAACTATCAAACCCCAGGTTGTCTATCCAAGGTAAACTCGTTCTCTCCTTGTCATTGGTTGAGGACCAAAAGAATTCATCTTTTCCTAATCTTTCAGAGTTGCCTCCACCATCACACATATCGTTATACGGGTTGCATGATGCCCAGAAACTTTTCCCAGGGGATTTTACTTTTTCGAACCAGTGACTGCGTAGTTCTATGTTGTCAGTCTTATTTAAATGTTCTTCTGTGCAGGGTATATCTTTATTAGTCTCATCCCTTCGAATGTGCTTCGCGTAATCAACTTTTAGCTTCATAAGAAGATTTAGATTGATCTTGGAATTCCCAAATTGAATTGCGTACCAATCTTTAAAGGCCAAATTACCGAATTTTATTCCGTGTCTTTCACGCTCATGAGGGCATGTCCATTCCTCCAATCTTTCGTTGTCTCCTCCATTGCAATACTCGTGGAAAGGGCTGCATGTAGGTCATGCCCTTGTGGTTTCTTCATCAGTAATGGCGACAGGAGTACACCAGTGAGTGATAAGTGGCTCTTCTTCATCATCAAGGGAGAGCTCCTCGAGTTTTTCTGATCTGTCCAAGTCGAGGAATTTCTCTGCTCATGTATCCCAGTTACGCCGTAACTGAGTTTCTTGGTTACAGCGTAATTCATTAGAGTCGTATTCCTCAGTATTCATCACAACTCCATTGTCGCTGTCAAACACAAGGTTACGCCGTAACTCATTAGGTAGGTTACGGCTTAACTTAGATCTGTTGACGGAATCATCGCCTAAACTTGTATCACTGGCCTGAACCTTTGAGTTTTCATCTGAGAAAATTACCTTACATTCCATAGCTGGTTTAGATCCTTCAGGTTTATTGTTATTCCTTCTTACTTTTTCGCTGAGCTTTATCACCATGGATTCAAGGTTTTTAAGAGTGGAGTCGTGTTTGGAAATGTTTCTATCAGTGTTTTCCTGGAATTCCTTCAACCATTCATCTTGCTCCTTTTGTTTTTGGGATGAATTTTCCAGAAATTTATTAATTGTTTCTTCAAGACTGGGCTTTCTTTCTCCATAAGGCCCATGGTTGTAATTACTGCGATACCCATTTCGATTGTCACCGTAAAATGGTCGATTTTCTCCATACTTAGCTTCCTCGATATCCTCTTCGTTTATATGAGGACAATTTTTCGTAAGGTGTCCTGCTCCACAGCTTTCACACCCCACTTGAATGGCATGAACGGTTTCCCTGACTTTTAGCATATCTCGACTGAGGCTTTCAATTTTACTAGCGATTGCTGCAATTCCGTCGAAATTTCCACCTTGGTTTCTTTTATTTCCACCGTCGTGCCACTTTTGAGAATGGTCTGCCATTTTTTGAATGGCTTCAATTGCCGTAGTAGGAGTCATATTTGGGATAGGTCCTTGATAATCCAGCGTCTGTCTCGTAGTTACATTTATTCCTTTGTAGAAAATATTGACCTTCTGCTGGTTATTAAGGTCATTGGTAGGACATTTGTAAAGAAGATCGTTGTATCTGTCCCAAGCTTGATACAGAGTTTCGTCGTGTTCTTGTTTGAAATTATGGATCTCCAAGAGTTGATTAGAAATCTTTGATGGTGGGCAATATCTTTGGATAAAGTGTTTCTTAAGTAGTGCCCAAGTATTAACTGCCCCTGCGGACAATCTTTCGATCCATCTTCTTGCTGCTCCAGTTAGAGTAATAGGGAAGACCTGAGCATAACAGCATCATGAGACACGCCCGGAATGTTGAAAAGGCTAGCGATGTATAGGACATTTTCAACGTGCTCATATGAGTCTTCGTCCCTGTTTCCTGTAAAAGGGTTAGCACGAAGCTCCCTCATAAATTGGTCTTTAATCTCGAAACGAACATCCGCTCCGATTGCCGGTCTTACGAGACCCGGCCCTTGATCAGCACTAGTCAACGCCAAGTATTCCTCAAGAGTGAGGTCATCAATGTTAACCACTTCCATGGTACCTGAAAACTTGAAATATGATCGTGAGAAAAGTTTAAATATGAAATGAAAGACTTAATATCAATCCTAATATAGCTCCCTGGTAGCGGCGCCAAAAACTTGACGCAGGTTTTACTGACCAGGTCTTAATATTTATAGTGTCTCGCTATACCTATGGTCTACCCTAATGCACTAACGGGCAGTGTACCCGGTCGTGTGTAGTGTAGTAAATGGTAAAGCCGAGGTCGTCCCAAGAGGTATGTGTGTCGGATAATTACTAAGTCTAATTGTCACAGAATATAAATGGTTTTGTATGGTTTTAATTAATTAAACTATGAATGCAGAATATAAAAGCAATTAAATGGTAGAAAGGAAATCAATAGAGGAATACTAGTCAATCCTCCTAACTAGTTATGTCTACGTCTACCTACTTCCAATTACTTCAGGTGGGGTCAAATTCGAGAGGACAACATTTGGTTAATTCGCCCTAACCTATCAGCAAAGATGCCACCACAAGAGAAATCAGGCGCACCGTCATAATTCCTGTTGTTCCTGGTCCCCTAAGCCGAGTCATTAAGTACCGCTACATGCTAGATTCTAAATAGTGAGTGCCCTACCGTTAGGAACTTAGACACTACACCCCCCAATTCTTAAGTTCATCCAAACGATAGGTGATCAGTTGGTCAAATCGCACAAGTTGAAAGGGTCGTCAGTTGGTCATATCTTACCCTTCCCGTCTCAGACCGCTCACCTAGGGTCAGTTGGTCATATCTCCTAGGCAATTGGCCTCTACCGCCATTCAAAACTACCGAACCAGGGGTGACTACCAAAGAACTCTGCATGCATACACTTAGAAATAATTGTACGGAAGTAAAGGTAAACGCAAACAAAACAATTAAGGAATCATAACTAGGCTAGCACCAAAGGGTGCTTAGCCGCTCATATTAATCATGCACATCAATTCAATATTCAAAGGTACGAAATACATGAATTGAAAGTAATGGTGTGACTTCTGCCTTGGAAACAGCTCCGTATGCTTCCCTAGACCTCCCTTGAGTATTTTCCCACATTCTCAGAGTATTGTGTGTGGAATGGAATGAATAGAAATGCTGGAATTCGTGGGGTATTTATAGGCCATGTCTGGGTTACGGCGTAACTAAAAGATGAGTTACGCCGTAACCTCCGTAAATGCACTAGATCTGCTAGTTACGGCGTAACCTTATAAGTGGTTACGCCGTAGTCTTCAATAATCCTGGTTACGTCGTAAATGATGCAGTAGTTATGGCGTAAGTATCAGCGGCGTGGAACCTCTTTTGACCTAATGGAGTTACGTCGTAATCTATGGAAGGAGTTACGCCGTAACCTCTTGATGAGTTGGAATTCAGGGTCACGCAATAGTTACGGCGTAATGTGAGAGACGAGTTACGCCGTAACCTCTTCAAAATAAGAATACTGTGATAAATCCTTAGTAATGTTTCCATTTCTGCGTCTCTTTAGCTCCAATGCTCGCAATTTACCTGAAAGTGTAAAACAATAGAAAACAAGCGTAAATCCATATAAATGATATAAATAACGAGCATTAACGGGGGAAATTGACACTTAATATTCAGGACTATTTGATGTTATCACTTGTGCAAGCTCAGGACAATGGAGCAGCTTTGGATGAAGAGGAGTTGTTGTTTCTTGCTGAGGGAAATGCCAAAACCTATGATGCTGATGTTGATGAACAACCAATTCAGGAAATAGGTCACAATCATCAAAATGCCTTTTAAGTAGCTGACTGTGATGCATTTGACTCTGATGTCAATGATGAACCTACTGCCCAAACAATCTTCATGGCTAGCATCTCACCTATGGTTTCTCCAAAAGTCTCTTCACCACAACAGGCTGGTTCATCCAAAGACTCAATCATTTCATAGGTATTAAAACTATACGATGAAGTTGATGTGCAAAAGATGCATAATGAAGTACAATCTATTGAAACTTATGAATCAGATATTGATAATGAGGGTAATAGCAATATTGTCCCATATGATCAATATGTGAAAAAAAGTGAAAGTGAGATTGTACCAAGTGATGCATCTTCCGCAGTCAATGATGACTATGTTTTTGATGAATACACTGCATGTGCCCCTGATGATTCTGTTATCTCTGAACTGAATGCCTATAAAGAACAAGTTGCTATTTATGAACAACGTGCTAAGTTTGAGTTAACTACCCGTGAGCAAGAAATGGATGACCAAATGCGTACAATTATTAGAAAAAGTAATCTTAGAGAAGAAGTGTTAAAACAAGAGTTAAACTCCTTACAAGAAAAGCTTTCTAAAACTGTTAAGCAAAAGCAAGAGCTTCAAGAAAATGTTAAAGTGCTTAAACACGAATTTTATGCTAAGGAATCAAAACTTTTGAATGACTTTTATAATCTAAAAACATTGAAAAACAAGCTTGAAAATAAGTTGTACGTACAAAGGAACACCATTCAGACTGCTCACATGGTCACTAAGCATAGAGTTTTAAGCGATAAGCATAGTATTCCCATTATTAAGGAACCCAACCCTGAGTATGGTAAGAAATCAAGAGAAGCTCAGAAGGTAATATATGATGGCTATGAAATCCTTAAGCCTAGGCAGAAACCTAGTTGCGCTGAGTGCACTGAGGAGGATAAGCAGTTAGAAGAGGTTACTAGGAAGAAATTGGATGAAAAACTTAAGAGCCCCTCATGCATAGAAAACAACATCAGTTTTAAAACACCCAACTATGCTAAGGATAATTGGATTGCATTTAACAAGTTTAGACCTCAAACACAGCTGACCCCTGAGCAAGTGTTCTGGAAAAAGGATATGGACATGAAAAAAGCTGATGAGTTTGTTGAAAAGAATCCCCCATGTAGGAGAATGCTTCCAGCCACTGTATATCCCCGCAATACACCAATGCATTTAGTTCCTAGATCTATTCCCACTAAGAGCAAGACCTTAATAGGCCAGTATGTCATTTATCAATTATTTGTTGATTTTGAGAAGACATGTAAGAAAAGGATCACACCTACTGGGATAACTGAAGGGGAGAGGGGTTTTAAGCAAACTAAAGAATGCTATTTAACTGAGGTCATGCCTTTCTTTAAACAATTAAAAGGTCAATTTGAGAGTCTTAAAAAGGGGATGGATTCAGATATTAAAGAAATGGAAAAGGAATTTGATGCGATGATAGTTGAGGTCAATGACTATGAGCGAGAATTAAAATATAATGAGATTGAGAGGAAGAACTTGCATACCTTAAATGAGAATCTGATTTCTGAATGTATCACTCAAGATGTGTTTTACACTGCCACGAATTGTTCAATTAATGCATCTCAATTTCATGAATTATCTGTTGCTCTGAAAGTCTCCCATGATCGTGTCATTGAGCTTGAGAAAACTAACTCTAAATTGCATGATAAAGTTGAACAGGATGATCATGATAACCTGGTGAAACAGTTTTCTAAATTTGAAGTTGAGCATCTTGCTTTGCAATTAAAATATCATCACCTAAAAGAAAATGTTAAAACCTCAAATATCAAGACATCATTGGATGCTCCTGAATTTGATGCAGTTTTTGAAATTAGCAAACGTGATGAACAGATTCGAGCTCATTGTAACACGATCAGAAAAATGAGAACCCAAATTTCACAATTAAAGGGTGAAAAGAACAATGTGACAGGCTCCCAAATGCCTCCTCCTTTAGATTCTCATATTTCTCAGAGTTTTCATCTTCAAAACTTGGTTAATGTTCTACAAAAGGAAAATGAGAGTTTTCTAGAAGAAAATGAAAAGGTGAAACAACACTTTAAAGAGTTATATGATTCAGTGAAAGTTACTCGTGACAAAAATAACGAAATAATAACGTCTTTACAAAAGGAAATTGAGAATCTGAGGAGTCAGGAAAAAGGGAAAACGCCACTTATCTTTAAGGAGAATGTTGCATCAAAGTCATCTGCAGACTACAAATATACTGTGACTATTAAATACATTCCTCCTCATCTTAGAAATAATGAACTTGCGTTTCATAACTATCTCGCTCACCTTAAGGATAGTCTAGAATGTCTCCGTGAGACTGTAGAAGAGGATTTCATAAATAAGCCACTTGATAGAGAAATTAGGTTTGCTTGCATTCATGCCAAACGATCTCAGGAGCTGCTAGAATGCTTAAGAGCAACTTGTCCTAAATCCTTAGGTGCAAAAGATAAAGCTGTGATGCCTTGTTCTATGCCTAGTGCCAAGTTTGCAACCCATTCTATGCCCAGTATTAAGAAAGTGAACTCTAGAGTGCCTTCCATTAGTTTAGATCCTTGCACTTCTAGTTCAGGAATGCGAAAGGTAGCCCAACCAACTAATGTTCCCATAATTCCCTCTACAGGAGTAATGAGTGACATAAAAGCAAGCGGGTCAAAGCCTCCAGGCAGTACAATGCAAGATAGGACCTCGCAAGCTAAGAATGTGCAATGGAAGAAAGTAGAAGATCACCCCAGGAACATTAAGTTTGAGTTGAATAAAACGAATCATGTTGATTCAAGTATTAGCTATAAGCGTACTATAATTAATTCGAATTCTGCTACTTTTGACAAAACATGTAATGGTGATTGCTTGGTTTCTGTTACTAATCATGAATATGGTGTGAATGATTTGATTAAAGCTGTTAAATGCCCTGATAAGATAGTTAATGCAAAAAATCAAGCTAAGAAGGCTAGAAAGCAATGGCGGAAGAAGGTTAGAAAACATTGGAAACCCACAGGAAGGAAACTTAGTAACATAGGTTATCAGTTGATACCTACTGGCAGCAAATTCAATCTTAATGAGATGTGCACTAAATTATCTAGATCAATGCCCATTAGGAAATGGATGCCTACTGGTAGAACTATTCCCTTAAGAAGTGAACATACTTTGAATAGGTCTAATACGGACACTAGCACTGCATCTATCCCTGATGATTCCATTGTTTCTACTTCTGATGTGGGTGTTCCAATCAAAGTTACTAACAAAATGGAACCCATTCTTGCATGGGGATCCCAATTATCCAGTTATCCATTCTTGTCTGTGTTCAACTGCAGATCGTTCAAATCGTTTTGTGGTACCTGGACTCAGGTTGTTCCAAGCATATGACTGGAGACCGGTCGCAGCTCATGAACTTCGTGAGTAAATTCATCGGGACTGTTAGATTCGGGAACGATCATTTCGATGCAATTATGGGTTATGGAGACTATGTTGTTGGTAAAAGTGTAATCTCCAGGGTATGTTATGTTGAAGGTCTTGGTCATAGCTTGTTCTCTGTTGGTCAATTCTGTGATTCCGATCTAGAAGTGGCTTTTAGAAAACATACTTGTTTCGTTAGAGAACTTGATGGTGTGGAATTGTTAAGAAGAACTCGTGGTTCAAATCTATACACCATCTTCTATCAAAGACATGATGAAGTCTTCTCCAATCTGCTTGTTTTCAAAGGCTTCGAAAATAAAGTCATGGTTATGGCATCGTCGTCTCAATCACTTGAACTTCGATACCATAAATAATCTTTCCAGAAAGGACTTAGTAAGAGGACTACCCAGACTTAAGTATGAAAAGGATCATCTTTGTACAGCATGTCAATTGGGAAAAAGCAAGAAGTATGCCCACAAACCCAAACCTACAAATTCTGTTATGGAAGTTCTACATACCATTCACATGGAATTATGTGGACCAATGAGAGTGCAAACTATTAATGGCAAGAAATATGTGTTAGTTGTGGTTGATGACTACTCCCGATTCACTTGGGTTAAGTTCTTGAGGACAAAGGATGAAACTCCAGATGTCATCATTAAACTTATTAAACAGCTGCAGGTTCGACTTAACAAGACTGTCAGAATCGTCCAAACTGACAATGGAAATGAGTTTGTTAATAGAGAACTCAGTGAATTTTATGAAAGTGTTGGAATCAGTCCTCAAAGAAGTGTTCCACGAACTCCTCAACAGAACGGTGTAGTTGAAAGACAAAATCAAACTCTTGTGGAAGCCGCAAGAACAATGCTTATTTACTCAAAGGTTCCAACATTTATATGGGTTGAAGCCATTGCCACTGCATGCTACACTCAAAATCGGTCCCTAATTCACACAACTCATGGAAAAACTCCGTATGAACTTGTCCACAATCGAAAACCTGATCTATCATACCTTCGTGTGTTTGGTGCGTTATGTTACCCAACTAATAAGGGTCAAGATTTAGGCAAATTGAAAGCTAAAGCGGACATTGGAGTATTTGTAGGATATGCACCAAACAGAAAAGGATACCGAATCTACAACAAGAGAACTCGAAATATCAAGGAAACAATTCACGTTACGTTTGATGAGCTGACCGGTCAAATGGCTCCTGGACAATCCAGTTCTGGACCCGCATTTCTAAATAGTCCCATTAGTTCTTCTCTTGTACCAAACTCCTCACCAGCAACTCCATATGTACCCCCTTCAGAAGATGAATTGAAGAAACTGTTTGATCCAATGTTTGATGAACACTATGAGCCAATTGCTAATGATCTGTCAAATCCATCAACAGAGGCTGCTCCTATACCTGTCAATGAAGTTAACCCTTCAGTTTCTATGCCACTAAGTCAAGAAGCGCCTTTTGCTGATCACTCGGGCTCATCATCAATGCCTCAATCATCAAGTGTACACAATGGAAATGTTGCTGCAGTTACAGATGATGAAAATCCTTTTGCTCCTCTAGAAGATGAACCCTTTGAAAACATATTTGCTCCTGAATCATCATCTGAACCATCTTCTTCAGGAGAAATCGACTCTGCTACTTCTGTTCCTCAACAACAACCACATGAACATCTTAGAAAATGGATACATGATCACCCATTGGACAACATCATTGGAAACCCTTCTCGTCCAGTATCCACTCGTTGACAACTTGCAATCGATGCCTTATGGTGCTTCTTCAACTCTGTACTCTCTAAGATCGAACCAAAAGACGTTAAAACTGCTATGAATGAAGACAGCTGGTTCAATGCCATGCAAGAAGAAATTCATGAGTTTGATCGACTAGATGTATGGGAATTAGTACCTGCTCCTGACTGTGCTACGATCATTGCCCTAAAGTGGATCTTCAAAGTAAAACTTGATGAGCATGGTGATGTTTTAAAGAACAAGGCTCGATTGGTTGCAAAAGGATATCGTCAAGAGGAGGGTACTGACTTTGAAGAATCATTTGCTCCAGTTGCACGCATCGAGGCAATCAGAATCTTCTTGGCTAATGCTGCAAGTAAGAATATGGTAGTCTATCAGATGGATGTGAAGACGGCTTTTCTTAATGGAGATCTTAAAGAAGTCGTATACGTCAGACAACCGGAAGGCTTTGTGAATCCTGAGCATCCTACTCATGTCTATCGCTTGAAGAAGGCTCTTTACGGCTTGAAGCAAGCTCCAAGAGCATGGTATAATACGCTATCAAAGTTTCTTCTATCTACTGGATTCAGCAAAGGAGCAGTTGATCCGACATTGTTCAACAGAAAGTCAGGCAAACATTTAATTCACGTTCAAATCTATGTTGATGATATTATTTTTGCCTCGACTGACCCCAATGAATGTGACCGTTTTTCAAATGAAATGGGTTCCAAATTTCAAATGTCAATGATGGGACAAATGTCATTTTTCTTGGGATTACAAATTTCACAAAGTCCCGGAGGCATTTTTATAAATCAATCTAAATATGCAAATGAGATTTTAAAGAAATTTGGATTTGATTCTTGTGACCCTGTTGACACTCCCATGATATAGTCTACTAAACTGGATGAGGACCACTCACGGATCATGGTAGACCAAACGAAATATCGTAGTATGATTGGATCCATGATGTACCTACCAAAAAGCACCTTGAAGCGGTTGAACGGGTCTTTCGGTATCCCCAAGGAACCATCAATATGGGACTTTGGTACCCGAAGGACACCGGTATGTCACTAACAGCCTATGCAGATGCTGATCATGCAGGATGTCAAGATACACGTCGAAGTACGTCTGGAGGTGCTCAGTTTTTGGGCGATAAGCTTGTGAGCTGGTCTTCAAAGAAACAAATGAGTACTTCTATATCTTCTACAGAGGCTGAATACATAGCCATGTCATCTTGTTGTGCTCAAATCCTATGGATGAGATCCCAATTATCTGACTATGCCTTTGAATTCAACAAAATCCCTCTGTACTGTGATAATAAAAGTGCTATTGCTCTCTCATGCAACAACGTTCAACACTCAAGAGCAAAGCGCATCGACATTCGACATCATTTCATCAGGGAGCAAGTGGAGAACGGTGTGGTGGAACTCTATTTTGTGAGGACTGAATACCAATTAGCAGACATCTTCACCAAAGCTCTTCCTAGAGAACGTTTTAAGTTTATCCTTCCACGACTTGGTCTAAAGAGTCTACAACCGGAAACACTCAAACGTCTACAAGAGGAAGACGAGGAGTAAAGTTCTTTCTTCATCCATCTCTTGTAAATATTTTTTCGAAAAGCAAAATACAAAATTACAAAACCTACAAAAAACAAATAGAAAAATATAAAACTTTTAAAAATCCATAAAATTTGAAAATCTTGAAAATTTTCAAAAAATATTTTCATTTTGTCATATTTTTCTCGATTCGATAATATCTACGGTCTTTGTGCTGTCATTCAAAGAATGGCACGGGTCTTTAGATGTTGTTCGAATATAAAAAAAAATCAAAAAATCAAAAAATTAAAAACAAAATATATATATATATATATATATATATATATATATATATATATATATATATATATATATATCTATACATTATATATAAGAGGAGGCATGCCACGTCATAATGCCACTTGGCATCACATAAAGCCACGTCATATTTCCATGTCATCAATACATGCCACCTAAGCAATCTTTTGGAGTTCATAAATAAATTTCGGAGCTCATTTTTTTTTTTTTTTTTTTAAATTCGGAATTTATGATAGGTACTAAAAATCGGATTAATAAATGTAAAAAGGAAGTTGCCAAGATTCGAACTTGGGATAATAGACACAAATAAACAACACTTAAACCATTGGATCATTCCAATGGTTGTGATAAAGTTTGCAAGTCATAACTGATATAGCATCAAACAATAAGATTGTCAAGGTTTTCAAATAGAGATTAGGGTTTACTTATCTACACAATCACATGTACACACAAAACATACGAATTTTGTGTTCTTCATACGAATTTTCTGTTTTCAAATAAGGGTTTACTTATCTACACAATCACATGTACACACACAAAACATACGAATTTTTTGTTTTTCATACGAATTTTCTGTTTTCAAATAGAGATTAGGGTTTACTTATCAACACAATCACATGTACACACACAAAAAATACGAATTTTTTGTTCTTCATACGAATTTTCTGCTCTTTTGGTTAATTGCATGTATTTTATTTTCTTATTATGTTCCTGATGCGTTTCTATTAGGCATAATTTTTGGTTCTTACAATGTTTCTTATGTTTCTTCAACATGTATCATGCCTCATATGTGAAATCCAAGGTAAGGTTATCTCATATGCGTGCACATTTATGATGATATTATAAAACTGATTTTTTTACAAAGAGCAAGCAAGATGGATAGCTTGAGCTTGACCGGCAAGAGCAAGCTAGATGGATCGTTTAGAATGGTATTCACATAGTTTTATGTATTACAATCTGTTTTGAAGGTATCTCTTATGAAAAGATTTCGGCATCCAAAGTCGTCTTTCATAACAAGTATGCAGGTTTCTTTCACTCTCTCTACTCATGTATTGAGTTTACTAAGGTGTGCGTGTTATATTGCATATGAATTGAGGTAATCTAAACAAATGCATGATGGAACAAGAATAATCTGTTGGTCGGATTTCTAAGTTCATTATAATGAATCCATCATGGCATTTGAACTACATTCCTTTCAAGTTTCAACCCAATCAAGTGGAACATTATTTCAGCTCTACTGATCTGCAAATTGCAAGCTTCATGCTTCTAAAATGACCATTATATTGGCTTAACTATTAAATCGCTATTCTCAATATTTTGCAATTTCTGGTGCAGCTTCTTTGGGTTAATCTCATCATGGACACCCTTGGAGCATTGGCATTGGCGACTGAACCACCAACGGATCATCTTATGCACAGAACTCTTGTTGGACAAAGGTTAGGACTACGTTGCATAACACATATTAAAGAATCATTGGCCATTAGACCATTGGCCCAATGATATTCAGTATTGTAGTGACTTAATGAGTACTTGACTTGGTTCTTATTTTTCTTAACTTACAGGGAACCCCTTTTGACGAATATCATGTGGAGGAACTTGATCGTACATAGCTTTTAGGATCCAGTAGGCATTTATGTCGCTTGCATATCTAATGTACAGGTTTGGTGTTCAATAACTAACTAAAAGGAAGTATTATTGCATATTGAAAGGTTTTCAAAATTATACTTACAAAAAATAGTCTTCTTCCTTGAGAGGCCATGAGTCGGTCGCAACATATTTAGCATCAGTGTATATAGATGGCGTTGAATAGAGAGCATTGACACGACCATCCTGTATTATGCATAGGTAGTCAAATCTCAAATAACATAATTATGTAAAACGATGCTGATGAATAATGCTAAAGAAAGTATAAGGCAAACGTATATGACCTTCAAAAAAGATTGAGGTTGATTAGACTAACTAACTTTATTGACATAATCAATTAACTTGTCAATATTACGAAATCATGACTCCGCGTACTGATATTTGAAGTATGTACCCATTGTCCATATTACATGATTTGAGCGAGTAATGTTTTCCTATAAGTGTAAGATAAAGCATAGATTCCAAACTTAATTTTGCTCAAAATCTATTTACTGTCATGTTTTTTGGTTTTTGGCATGCATTTTGATGGTCTACGTTGCAACAACTAATATGTCATGGATTTGGTAGGGTCTATAACATTTGCAGTTCTCCTTGTTCTTAACTTCCGTGGTTTAACTATTATTAACTTAAAGGACGATGAATGGGGAAATGCCGTGAAAAATACATTGATATTTAATGGATTTGTCTTGTGTCAAGCAAGTTGCTGATCCAAGACATTCACCTTGGTTGTGATGATGAAACATGATTTTCAAATGACTACATTGGACAGTTTTGATGCTCAGTTGTTTATTAATTATTTGTGAAGGGTCTAAATTGGTTTGTTAATTACAGCTGTTAATTTATTGAATTCATATTTTGGTGGTGCTAACCTTTTTTATATAAAGGGATATTGTGCATGAGGGAAACAAATGATATCGGTTGTGTCAAGGAAATTCATTCAAAGAAAAATATACGCTGGTGTACATCTTTTTGTTGATCCCCATTTTGACCCGTGAGAGGTTAAACAACCTGAGTCGACATATATCAGCGTTACCTCTAGATAGTGCTGTGTTTTTTCATTTGCTACTGCACTTTTTTGCTATTCTAGCTACAATATTAACATCATAGTAATAGTCTTAGACTGGAAAATACAGAAGAAAACATGGAAGTTGTATCTATCTTATGAATGTAATCGATTTTAAGTATTTTTTCCCCATTCAATCTTTAAAAGGAACCTAATAATGGAGGCGATGACTTTCCTCTTTGATGTGCTTAAGCCCAACCTGCCAGAACATGCTCACCTGCAAACCAAGGTACATGTTGCCGATGCTAATATACGCTTACTTCCGCTTGATAGATGTCGTATCGATATTGCCCAAGCACAGGTATAAGTTTTTTAATATGTACATGATTATTTGCTGATGTGTGTGTAATACTTGAGATGTAAATGAAGAGAGTTGAGGTAACAATTGCGTGTTTTCATCTTAGCGGGCTACTAATAGTTACGATATATGACTTTAATAAGAGAAAGAACCAATTATTAGGGTGTTTGGGATTGCTTATTCTTGAATTGCTTATCTGCTTATTAGCAGTTTTTAGTAAGGAATCCATAAGCATCGCGTAAAAACAGGAAAAAAAATGTAGTATAATCTTTAATGTTATATGGTTAATTTGACACCACAATGTCGGAATATGTGTTTGTGAAATTAGTATTACTTCTTGATTTACCTATAATTCTTTAATAGCTCATTTGATGATTATAAAGAACACAACTTTAAATACCAATAGTATGTTAAAAGTTTTTTAGAAAATGTTATATGAGAATATGTCTGAATAACTAATGTGTTAGAACACAATTTTAAATCAGGCCACTTATAATTATGTGAGTCGAAATAGTGAGCACCAACAATATGTGGTATGCCAAATAGAATAAAAATGAACAATGCTCTTATGCGGGTTTAGTTGTTATTCGCGTTGCCAAATAGAATAAATTTGCCGCTGTATATGTCGCAGAAGTTGAGTTGGCCTCCGTCGGAGTTCGCGATGGTTTGTGACCAGGTTAAAGAGGCAATAATATATTCTAGAAATTAGGGTCGAGTAGTGGGCTGTGAGCTTAATTGTTTAATTGTGGTTTAAAATCACTGCAGGCTCTAGAACAGACGGATGCAAATCATGTAATGGACCATGTATTACTCAAGTAGAGGTATATTACTATTTTTCATTCAGTTAATCAAGTCATTTGATAATTATTATTATGACGTTAATCACATATCGCAATCATGGATTTTTCGGTTCACTTAAATAAACTTTACTACTACGTATTACTTGAAAAAGAAATGTAAACCAGCAATTAAAGCAACCCATGTGTAGCGGCCTGCATACTTGATGTCAGTGTGCGTCGTCACATATGTAAACTTAAAAGGTCAGTGCCTAAATTAAATGTGTTTGAATCAGGCTACCACGTAATTAAAGTATGCGTCAAGCAAACCAGAATGTGGGTTGTATGGAACAGTTCACATGCTTGACCTACTGCTATATACCATCATGATGTATAAGGTCAGTTATACACGTGACACTTAAAATACTTATTATTTGCTAATGTATATGATGAAAAAGATTGTTTATAAACCTATGACCAAAAAAAGTGTAATCCAAAACACCCCTTAGATCTCCAAATCTGCCTTCAACAATTTCATATTTTGTTGCTTTGCAAAATGTACAACATGAACAAAACTAAATGTGAAATATTATTCATTGTGCAAAAACGATTGCAGGTGGTCAAGTTTATGTGTGAAAGCACAATAATCAACATCAACACCACAAGAGAATGGTACCACACATTGTGTACAATGTGCAACGTGTATTCGAATGCATTGATCATGGCTACAACCAACTCCCACTTACAGGTAAGATTTCCACCAATAACCAACCAAATGTAATATTTACAAATGACGGATTCCATTTACTCTTTGCTTCAAACATACATGTACAACTTCAAAGCCTTCATTTCAGACAATTCCCCAACAGCACAATTCACATTCTTTACTCCCAGTGCTGATGTTGTCACCGGACACGAGTGCTACAAGTTAGTGACAGCCCACCAGATATTGGATCCTCATGAAATTCTAGCTGAAATACAAGGCATCAAAGGTCAAAAAAATGTGTCTTCGAGTTCCACTTCAACCCTTCGTGCAGAAAAGGATCGGTAGACTTCATTCTGGAAGACGTCTTGGAGACAACAGATACACGAAACCAAGCAGAAAAGCTGAGTGCAGGTTAGAAAAATTCTTTTCATATTTACTTCACACATACAAAATGAAACCATCCGAACTTCCGCTTGCTTTACTTGAAATGTTAAATTATCATCAATATCTTTTGGAGTTTATGGGTTTATTCTTATTGTTTAGATATGTTGCTGGAAATGATTGTATACAACAATCTGTATTTATTATAGGCTAATATTGGGCTTGCGATGGTAATGTTTGTCTAATTAAGAAGATGTTTGCAAAAAATAGAAACTTCCTATTTTTTATAGGATCTTTTGAAGCATTTTGGTTAGTTTTGTTTAATAAGCTTAAGTGATTGATCAATTTAGGGTCTTAATCAAATATCACATGCTTATATTTGTCGAATTAGCATCGAAACGTTTTTGAAAAATGGAAACTTCCTGTTTGATGTACTTACTCCTGTCCTTAATCCAAATTGAGGTTTTTCAGCTACTCAACCTTAAGACACCTTTCTATTGTTTTATGGAATCTTCTGAGGTCTTTTGGTTAGTATTATCGTATTAGAGGCTTGTGATTGGACCGTTAGTGTCTAAGTCAAATTATTGAACACACGATAAAAGATTAAAAATTAGTTATTAATCGAGGTTTGTCGAATTGATTAACAGGAGACGTTTGCGAAGTACACGGAAAGAACTGCTTTTGAGAGGCCACTAACAAGTGGGGCGGCGTATGCAGTAAGGGTACTTCATTCAGAAATAGAACAATTTGAGAAACAACAAGGATGGACCATAAAGAAGATGACCCCAGTAGATAAAGATGAGTATAACCCTGATGAATTGGAACCTTCACCAATTCAACAAGAATATGCCCCTGTTATCTTTGCACAAGATACCGTTGCACATGTGATCTCTCTTGATATGTTGATCGGCAAGGTATTCATATTTTAAAAAGATAAAGATATAGCAATAAAAAAAAGAATAAAATGTTTAGTCTCTTTTTTGTTTAATCTGTTAACAAGAAGATCGTGAAAATGTGATGCGTGCAAGGGAATTAGGAAAAGGTGTTCTCACAGCTCCGTTTGAACTTATAAAGACAAACCGTCTTGGAGTTATTTTGACTTTTGCTGTTTATAAGCGAGATTTACCTTCTAATGCTACTCCAGAGGAAAAAATTGAAGCAACTGATGAGTAATTTTTATTTTATATTATTTAAATCTTGGCAAAGATGGCCATTATTTGTGTTTCCATGTGATTTCGTAACTGACTTTTGGTCAAAATCAGGTATCTTGGTG
Source organism: Chrysanthemum seticuspe (assembly GCA_019973895.1). Classification (NCBI taxonomy): domain Eukaryota; kingdom Viridiplantae; phylum Streptophyta; class Magnoliopsida; order Asterales; family Asteraceae; genus Chrysanthemum; species Chrysanthemum seticuspe. The sequence goes on along the minus strand of BPTQ01000005.1, from coordinate 201,733,314 downwards.
GAGTCTTTGATATCGAATCATTGGTGGAGAAGTTACTTCAACAACTTGCAAGCAAGCAAACTATTTATGTGAACGTTTTCGATACAACAAATATTTCAAAGCCTATTAGTATGTATGGTACGAATGTGTTGGACACTGGTTTGGAGCACGTTAGTCCTCTCAACTTTGGTGAGGAACATAAGTTGCATAAGAGAGCAGTGATATCATTATTTGGATGATAACTTTGCTTCTGTTGTAAAGGTGATTAATTTCATTTTTTTACTTGAGATTGAATTGTATCAACAGAAATGCTAACAGTAACCAAATTATTTATACAACGGTGATAGTTGCAGAATTAGCGGCATAATGCCGAGAACAAAAACAAGAAAAACAGGAAGAAGAAAGAGAGAAATGTACAGATATCCGGGCTCACGCCATAATCTAGGACATTGAGAGACATCGTTACCTTTATGAGCAGGAGCAAAGACAGCTAAGGATGGCTTGGAACCAAGGTAACTGTGACAGTGGAGTGGACGATGAATTTCAGTTTCCACAGATATCACATACTTCATTCCATCCACCACGTGTTGGTTCCCGGTATTATGACCCGGCACAAAGCAATGACATCCCGCAGGAATTTTGGTCTCTGTACCACGATATCTACGCAAAGATCATGGGAATGCTATTGGAGATGGACAAACCTGCTTTTGATATTGGAGTCACCGGACAAAAGTAATCTGAACTATATGTAAGTATCTAACTTTATATTTTCCAATAGCATTAAATTGTAAGTTTTCTGATTATTAGCCTTGAAAAACACTTTTGCCTATTAGCTCAGTTGGTTAGAGCGTCGTGCTGATAACGCGAAGGTCGCAGGTTCGAACCCTGCATAGGCCAACATTAATATTTTTTTTTATTAGGTTTCATAATAATTAAAGACCATTATACAACGTTACGCCTCTATCAGATTTCATAATAAAGACGTTATGGTGATAAAAAGTTGGCAAACGGTATTTCCTGATTTAGGAACAGAAAATTTACAACTAACATATATTTGTCGTTGTATTTGGGTAATGGGCAATGGGTCGAAACGAGTATTATTTTACACTCACGTTCGAATATTTTAAATCTCAAACTTTTAGCGTGTATGCAACGCAGAACATGAATATGAGACCGTGAGGAAAGTCTAGGAGAGGAAGCATATATGTGGAATGACAAGAGATGGTGCGAACAATGCGCCCGTATTAAAAAAGACACACATTGGTATTGCAGTCTTTGATATCACTGATGCAGCTGGAAGTGCTGCATCTGATATGCAGATAAAGAAAAGCTTGATGCTGTGCGAACAGAACCAATTATCAAGGACAAAAACAGATATTTGTTGGTAAGTCTTACTCTAACAAAATTGATTGTATTTTTACATGTTTTAGTCTGTGAACTACATTGAGTAAATTGTTATAATACAGATGCGCGGTATTCACGAATACAAGAGACAACAAATATTTCACGAGTATCATATATGGCTGTAAATTAGTTTTAAGGAGTGTTTGGCATTGAATTTTAAAACTGAAATGTCAAATGTTGTTCTAATGATCTCCTTTACTGATATGCTAATGTTCACTGAGCTTACGGAGGCAGGATCAAATACTCTATTTGACATTGTGGCGTACACATGCATTGATGTTCACCGTCCTTATTGGATTCCTGATGTAAGTGCCCACATATAATCTTTACTAAATAGTTTCGTCTGAAATGTAATATAAACACAAGATAATGGTTCATTTAAAAAAATAAGTTACTATTAGATGGAATTAAGCTTAACAAGAACAATCATTCAAAGGCCATATTCTCCCACCTCCATCATCCATTCACAGACGAAAAATACTGCAACATTGATGAAGAAAATGACCGCATACGTCGGTATCATATCAGTACATATCATGACTTCATCATCCTTTATTATATGTTAAAAAATAACATAAATAACAAATATTTATTCTTTATTGAGTTAACCATTAATCCTTTATAGATACCGGTTCTTAGATTTTATGTTTGTAGGTTTGAGTGTCAATACCTTTTCTGTGAGTTCACACTGTTGATTTGTCATATAAGCCTAAGTTTGAAAAAACATGCATAATTGTATTACATGTATGTGCGACTGAATACCATATGAGATCATGAGTTCATATCTTTGAATCGGTACAAATTTCCAATCTTTATTTATAGTTAGAATATAATGTTTGTTTAACTTTTTTTTAGTAAAATAATATTTTAAAAGATATTGTGCGCACACAGACATTTAGCATATAATGAGCTTGAATGTATGAACCACACCATCCAACACATGTCATGATCATGATACGCTTGACCCACTTTGCTATATATCAAAGGGAAGATAGATAGATTCTATGGGCTAAGATTTGAGGTTCTTGCGATTTTTTATTACAATGAAAGAAAAATGACATAAAATGTTTTTGGTATTACTGAGTTTCAAATGCCTATATTTTGGAACTTAATATTGTGATTATTTCATATTTTTACTATAACAAGATCCTCCCGATAAATACTATTTTGCTGACATTTCAGTCCATGAAGATTTGGGACCAGGCATGCAGGAAATTTTAGACATTTGATGTTTGGGACAGACTACAAGAATTTGTGTGCTCACGGTCACATTCTTGAGGTATGCAAATCTCAATTGCATACATAGATAATTGTTATCTACCTTCTCCATTTTTCCATAGTTAGGAACTATGTTCATATATTTTTTTATAAATTATTAATTCCGCAGGTCGTATTCGAGACGGCTAGCCTCACATAGATAGTACCGAATGGGACATATGTCCATGTTGTATAACTTCAAGGTTCACAATGCGTGCGTTGATTTAAGGCATGCATCTCTTGGATGATACATGCCTCATGAACCATTGAACTAATTAAGGAAGTATAGATGTTTGATAGTTCTAATCATTGAAAAAAACTTTGAAACACTATATACAATAACTAAATAAATATAATTAACAAAAACAAAATAATAATAATAAGTATTAATAATATTATCAAATGTAAAAGATGTTCATAATTATTATTGTTTAGAACAAAATGTTAGAAAGTAGTTACCTCAGAAAAAGAAAAACGTGTTCATAATCAAAGTACTTACCTGCTTTTAGTCGTTTTATGGATTATGGCAACATCAGTTATAATTCTTAACCGTTTCATTTAACTTTTAGTTACTTTTTAGTGTATAATTGTTCAACTAAACACTAAAAATAAAAACCAAAAATCAAAATACTTACCTGCTTTTAGCCATTTTATGAATTATGGTAATATCAATTATAGATCTTAAATGTTTCATTTAACTCTTAATAACTTTTTACTATATATTTGTTCTATTAAATCTTAAAAATAAAAACCACAAGTCAAAGTACTTACATGCTCTTAGTCGTTTTATAGATTATGGTAACATCAATTATAGATCTTAACCGTTTCATTTAACTTTTAATTACTTTTTAGTATATATTCGTTCTACTAAATCCTAAAAATAAAAAACACAAGTCATACCCGTCCATCGGACGGGTTTTGACACTAGTATATATATATATATATATATATATATATATATATATATATATATATATATATATATATATATATATATATATATTTGGGAGAAAGTAAAACTATGGTTTATTGTCATTTCAGGCAGTAACCCGTTTTTTCAAAGAAAGAACAGAGCCATACTTTATCTTAAATCTTCAAACCTCATGCTCTGATTTTAAAAACAAATGTTTGTCGTTAAAAGGACAAATGTTTCCTTTCAAATATTTTTCCTTCAAATGATTCTTCTGAAAAATATTTGTCATCTAATGAAAATAAAATTGCTTTGAAAATACTTCGGACTCTACTTTTGAAAATCATTCGGGCTTTTCATTTGTCAAAATCTCTATCCTTCAATCAACAACATATGTCATTGATTGAGGGGGAGAATGATTTCAATCAAAAAGAGTATTTTTCAAACAATTGGTACGTAATCGAGAAATGTCTACTCTTGAATAATAAAAAAGAACAATGTTTTACAATATTGTATAAATTTGATACAAGACTTTTGTTATAATTATGTTTTCAAAATATACTCAAGCATGTTTAATCTTTGGAGTCTAAAGTCTCAAACTTGATCCTTATCGGTTAAATGTTTCTCATAATCAAGTCACATCTCCCCTCAAAAGCTTTCAAAATCAATTTAAATCTACAGAGATCACAAATCTCAAATGATTTGAAAATTGTGATCGGGGGAGAATTTGTGATTTAAATTGGATTTAAACTGATGATTCGATAAATGGTTTCACAAGGGTTTAGCAAGCTTTCCTCCCCACATGTGCCAAACGATTTCAAATTTTTCATGCACATGTTGAGGGGGAGCATCTTTTTTAAAACCACAAAGAATTGAAACGTGATTTATTTGTCTCTAAGTGCAGGTTCCTTCTAATATATGCAAAACTCTTTCAAACCTCGAGGCACATATTGAAGGGGAGCAAACTTATTAAAACCTCATCCTTCCCCAATATGCTTTATCTACTTGATTTGATCAGGGAAGTGATGTTGATATCTTTTAGAAAATGGTAATCAAAGAAGTTAATCCTTCCTCTTGCCTCCGTGTGCTAAAACGATTTCAAATACATGATGCACACGTTGAGGGGGAGATCTTTTTTCTAAAAATATCAAAAACAATTCAGGTACAAAATGCTTTGATAATATATCACAAGTATCTGGATTGATTTTCAAATGGTTTTCAATTGGTTCCAATGGCAGATGAACAATACCAAATAGACCGACCAAATTTACTTTATGTATAGTGATATAAGGATGATAAGGTTAGGTATTAGTTCCCATGATCCGCCAGAACCGGAGGGATCTACCCAGCGACAATCCACTAGATAGTGTAGAAGTCCTTAGGTATGATGAAAACAGGAGAAAAGTGAGATATGGGAAGAGTGCGGACTGAGACTGAGCTAGTACTGGAATAAACCCAACAAGGTTCTAGTTATGAAGTCTCGGTAAGCACTGAAGGGGTTGAAGAATGAAAAAGAAATGAAACAAGAAAAGGGTGAAAAGAAATAGCCCTCCAATAATTCAACCTTAGGGCAGAAACCGGGTTCATTACATATGCTACTAGTGGTTACTAAGGTAACACTGGTTTTGAAGACAAGACGTCATGGACCCAGTGACGCACTGCACTAAACTTCCCAAGCTACTCAAGTTCCTCTTAAACGGGCTTGTTTCATTCTTACGGGGAACCCACATAATCTATCGACTCTCTCTTAGAGATTTTGATATTGAAGAAGGAGACCCTCTCCCTAGTCTCCGATATAGGAAACCAAATGTGCACTATTGAGTCTAGAGCCACGAGATCATCTATAAATCTCATTAGGACACATCATCCTTGAAGACTCATAGTTTCACACAATGTGGAATATGAGAATATATTTTAAGAGTCCTACGCATTGTCCTTGTGGTATTGCTAGAACATCTGAGTAATATGCAAACATATTCACAATGAAGATGGAAAGCCTTCTAGAGCCAACATCAAACAAGCTCTTGGTAGGTGGCGTGTGAGATCTATCCAATAGATCAACCATGTGACAACTGAACAGAAACAATGGGGCTATTCAAATTTTTGAATCAATCCTGGTTCAGGTTATGGATTAACGGATACCTTTGAAAAACCGGTCGTTGTGCTTAAAAATATTTTCTCTAGCACATCGACTGTGTTTATGTTTTAAAAATCAAAAAGGATATTTATGATTGATAATTGATTTTCCATAAAACCTTCGTTGTATTGCAAAATCTTTATATTTGATACACGATTGTTTTCAAATCATTTTCATCAATCAGTGAATCTCAATTCGCTGGTTCACTCATTTCGTGTTGTCCTCTTTGAGACGTTCCAGTTTGAGAACGGCTAGAGCAGCTGCGAAACCCTGTCAAGGAAATTCTTCGGAATTATACCTGATCACCGGCAGTACTTGTACTGATCAACGGGGAACCGTGGGCCGTGTACCTCAATTCAACGAAAGTGATCAAAGACACTTTCGTGCGCTTTATTGCTAACTGTTTTATGCAGGTACGCCCGACGTTTGCAGCTGATCAGAATGGAGAGGTCAATCCATAGCCGCATGCTCACACAACACATTCATTTCTAAAGAAATCATGATGAGTGCATCAACGACTCTGATATTTTCACTCCATGCTTCTGCTACGCTGCTGCAAATATCATGAATCATCTAAAGCTTCCGCTACTCTGATAAGAAGAAATCATGATCCAGAATGTGAGCATGTCGGTCCATAATGTCACAACATCACATAATACCAACACTACAAAGGAAGAGTCAGAGATTTATGGTAGCTGATGATCTCAAAGCTGGCTCAAAACTCATTATCACGTGGATCAGTTAAAGACCTCCACTTGGATTATCCAAAGATGCAAAAATGAAGAATCAAAGACTACGAGCTACTGAGCAAAGAATAGGAACATGAATCCAAGAACAATCTTAATGTAATATCTGTTTGTATTCAATGAAATTTGAGGTGACCTCCCTTAGGGGGAGATTGTTAGGATTTAGTAAATCCAGTTATTAAAGTGTCGGTCACCTCAAGTATATGTAATCGTTAGAAAGCTCGTAGTCGTAGTTATTTTAAGTTAAGTAGTATTTAGTTAAGTAACACCGTGGAGGATGGACGGGTCTTTACCCACTGTATGCCTGATCCACAGCCCGTTGGTGGTGTTTTATGTAAGAACTATAAATACTCTCTACCTCCCAAGGTAGAGAGTTGGAGCTCATAATAAGATTTTCACTTTCTCTCACTAAGTTCCCAAACCTCTAACTCTTTCTCTCTCTAAAACCTAATAGTATACGCCTTGTGTGAACATGGTTTGATGTGTTTGTGAAATCCAATGTATAACATTGACATTACAAGCTAGGAGATTTCTGGGAAGAACAGGTAGGCATGTCAAGTATGATGGTCAAAGGAGAGCTGGGTTTGACAAAAGCAAGATGGAGTGTTACAACTGCAAGAAGAAGGGACATTTTGCTAGGGAATGTAGAGCTCCCAAGAGTAATGGTGAAGGCTACAAGAAGACCACTGAAGAACCAGTTTCTTCTTCTGCTTTGGTTGCTCAGGATGGACTTGGAGATTATGATTGGAGTGATCAAATTGAAGAAGGTCCCAATGCTGCCTTCCTGGCTAGTGAAGCTTCTAAAGAGTATAACTTTACTCTCATGGCCTATGCATCATCTTCTGGTTCAGATTTTGAGGTATCTAATGATTTTAACAATTCTACTTATTCTTTTAAATCATGTCAAGATAACTTAGAATCTCTTAAAGCTATTAATGAGAGTCTAAGAAAAAAGGTAGAAAGACTTTCACTAGATAACTTAGGATACAAAGTTGGTCTTGAGAGTGTTGAAGAGAAACTTAAATTATGTATTCAATGTGAGTTTGAGTATGTAGATAAGATTAACATACTAGGTGGTGAAATTGATCTTAAGGACAAAGAAATTAAATTGCTTAAACATAAACTAGAAGAAGCAGAGAGTGTAAAACAAGAAGCTCTAGTAGAAAAAGAAAAACATGTTGTTAGGGTTGCTAAAACACAATATGCTTCTGTTCTAGTAAATAAGCCTATTGGACAAAAATTGCTCAAAGATGGTACTGGCCTAGGTTACAACAATATGCCACCACCCTCTCTTATGAAACATGCACCACCAACAAAAGAACTGTCATTTAGCAGTGAATTCAGTTTCAACAAACCTGTAGGAGAGATTAGTAAGACTGAATCACCTAAGATAGGTTCTGATAAATCATCTGATGGTTCAATAATTAAAGATTGGGAATCAGATTCTGAGGAAGATAGGTCTGAATCAACATAGTCTGAGAAGTTAGAAAATATTAAGCCTGTTGATTCTAAACAAGCCAACCTTATGCCTAGATTTGGAGCACCAATTTCTAGGAAAGTGGTAGACTATAATGAGATACCTAGGGAACAGATGAAAAGATAAATACCTAGGGGAAATCAGAGAAACTTCAATGGCCTAATTTCAAACAGATTAGGAGATGAGTTTCAACGTGTTAAGAAGGCTTGTTTTAAATGTGGTAGTTTTAAGCATCTACAGAGAAATTGTTATAAAAACCAACCACAAGTTTGGAACCATTGGAGGAGGGTAAATCATCAACACTTTTCAAAGAAAACAATCCCTCATCCTAACAAAAATATGGTTCCCAGAGCAGTGCAAATGAGGATTGGTAAAACAAAATCTATAATCACTGCTGCACCCAAATGGGTTCCAACCACTGCTAAGCAAAACGAATCCACTGCTAAGAAAACTATTTCCACTGCTAAGCAGAATATCACCACTGAAACAAAAGAAGTTTTAACTATTCCAAAGGTGATAACTGACACAGTAGTTGGAAATCATTTTTATGCTGTAAAGGCCTCAGCTAGCTGGCAATGGAAGCCTAAGACCAAGGTTTTGCACAATGCCAGTAGTGCATCACTGGACCTAAAGAAATTTGATTATGTTGATGCACAGGGCAGACCCAAGTCAATATTGGCTTGGGTCCACAAAAGGAACTAACTTGTTTAATCTCATGTGTAGGGCAATCTACAGGATGAGCTAAAAGACAAAGGAATTTTTTATAGTGGTTGCTCTGGGCACATGACATGGGATGGGAGAAACCTTGAGGATTTTGAAGCTTATGATGGAGGACATGTGGCATTTGGCAATGATCCAACGGGAGGAAAAATAGTTGGAAGAGGAACTATCAGAACTGGAAAGCTGGATTTTGAGAAGGTTTATTTGGTACAGGGACTAAAGTATAATTTATTTAGTGTTTCTCAAATGTGTGATAAGAAAAACTGGGTACTTTTTGGGGAAACTGGGTGTGTGGTGTTGTCTCCTGATTTTAAAATGCCTGATGAGAAATATGTGCAGTTAAGAGAACCTAGGAAAGAAAACATATACTGCTTTAACATGAAAGATGTAATTCCTAATAGGTCCTTAACTTGTTTGTTTGATAGGGAATCAGTTGATGAGTCAAAATTATGACATAGAAGGCTAGGTCACCTTAATTTCAAAACAATCAATAAACTGGTAAAGGACAACTTAGTGAGAGGGTTACCTTCTAAGGTTTTTGAGTGTAAAGAACTTTGTGTGGCTTGTCAGAAAGGAAAACAACATAGAGCCTCTTGTAAGACCAAGACTGTAAACACTATTACACAACCACTGTTTATGCTTCATATGGACTTATTTGGCCCTACCTTTGTTAAAAGTTTGAACCATAAGCAATATTGCCTAGTTATCACTGATGATTATAGTAGATTTTCTTAGGTATACTTTTTAGCTGCTAAGAGTGAAACTAGTGACATCCTCAAGAGTTTCATTACTAAGATAGAAAATCAAGTAAACCATAAGGTCAAAGTAATCAGATGTGATAATGAAACTGAGTTTAAAAATGATGTGATGAATCAGTTATGTGTGGCTAAGGGTATATAAAGACAGTTTAGTGTTGCTAGGACACCACAACAGAATGGTGTAGCTGAAAGGAAAAATAGAACACTAATTGAGGCTGCTAGAACAATGTTGTAAGAATCTAAGTTACCAACTACCTTTTGGACTGAAGCTGTAGGCACTACATGTTATGTGCAGAATAGAAGCAAGGTATTGAAGCCTCATAACAAGACTCCCTATGAGTTGTTACATGATAGGAAGCCTATGATAGCATTCCTTAAACCTTTTGGGTGTCTTGTTACTATCTTGAATACCATAGACTACCTAGGCAAGTTTCAAGAAAAAGCAGATGATGGATACTTTCTTGGCTATTCTTCAAATAGCAAAGCCTTTAGAGTTTACAATAGGAGGACTAGGATTGTAGAAGAAAACTTACATGTTAAGTTTAGTGAAGAGACTCCTAGTGTTGAGATAAAAGGACCTGAGTGGTTGTTTAATATTGATATTCTAACCAAATCTATGAACTATGAGCCAATCTCTGCAGGTGCTTCCACTAATGTTGATGCAGGTACACAAAAGAATTCTGATGCAGAAACAATTTCTAAGGAAGCTGATTCTCCAAAAGAGTTATATTTGGTTGAAAAGTGGAAAGTTGGTTCTGTCTCACCCATCATTGAAAAAAAGAGTCCCACTGATGATGTAATTTTGGATTCTAGAAACAAGGGGGATCATCATCAAGATAAGGAAGAGTTGTTGCAAGATAACTCAGTGTCGGTAGAAGAAATTCAAAGAAAGAAGAAAAATTCTGAAAGCACTGCTAGGCATGATGAAAGAACTGCTAAGCCAAGTTCTACCACTGCTAGTACAAGTGCAACCACTGCTGCAAATTCTGATAGCAGTACTTTCTTTGGACCCACTGTTGAGTCACTTATTGATGATGATGGGTATCCAATTGATCCTGACATGCCTGATTTAGAAGAAAGGGATACTCCAACTGATGATGAGAATCTGGATGACTATTTCAATGATGCAGATTTTACTAATTTAGAAACAGTGGTCACAGAAAGTCCAATTCCTACTACCAGAGTTCATAAGAATTATCCCAAAGAGCAAATTCTTGGAGATCTGAATACTCCAGTTCAAACAAGAAGCAAGGCTCAGAACAATAAAACCTTTCCTGAACAAGGTTTCTTTGCCAGATCACTTCACAAAAGGAATAGTCATAAAGATTTGCAAAATTGTTTATTTGCTTGCTTTCTATCTCAAAAGGATCCCAAGAGAGTTGAAGAAGCTTTATCAGAAGAAGGATGGGTTGAATCAATGCAAGAGGAGCTATTGCAGTTCAAGCTTCAAGAAGTGTGGACATTGGTTGACCTTCCAAATGGAAAAAGGGCTATTGGACCTAAATGGGTGTTCAGAAATAAAAGGGATGAAAGAGGTATAGTGGTAAGGAATAAATCAATGTTGGTTGCTCAAGGGTACACACAAACTGAAGGTTTAGATTATGATGAAGTATTTGCCCCAGTTGCCAGAATAGAAGCTATCAGATTGTTTTTGGCATATGCTTCATTCAAAAATTTTGTGGTGTATCAAATGGATGTTAAGAGTGCCTTTTTGTATAGTACTATTGATGAGGAGGTATATGTTTGTCAACCTCCTGGCTTTGAAGATCCTGATCATCCTGATAAGGTCTACAGGGTGAAAAAGGCTATGTATGGTTTGCATCAAGCTCCAAGGGCATGGTACGAATGCCTTTCTACTTATTTGATGGACAATGGTTTCAAGAGGGGACTGATTGATAAAACTTTGTTCATAATGAAGCTCAAGGATGATATATTGCTAGTTCAGGTTTATGTTGATGACATCATCTTTGGCTCAACCAATAAGGAGCTGTGCAGAGACTTTGAGAAACTTATGCATGATATGTTTCAGATGAGTTCTATGGGTAAACTCACTTTCTTTTTGGGGCTACAGGTTCAACAAAGGACTGATGGTATTTTCATTAGTCAAGACAAGTATGTAGCATATGTTTTGAAGAAGTTTGGGTTTCAGGATGTAAAGAGTGCTAGTACACCAATGGAGACTCAGAAACCACTGCTACCAGATGATGGAAGTCCCAAAGTTGATTTGAAGTTGTATAGGTCCATGATTGGATCTTTGATGTATCTCACTGCATCTAGGCCAGATATTATGTTCTCAGTATGTGTGTATGCAAGGTTTCAAGTCACACCAAACACAACGCATTTGAATGATGTGAAGAGAATTTTTAGATACCTTAAGGGTCATCCTAAACTGGGCCTTTGGTATTCTAAGGATTCAGCATTTGATTTGGTGGCCTATACAGGTAGTGATTATGTTGGAGCTAGTTTGGATAGGAAGTCTACTACTGGAGGATGTCAGGTTTTGGGAAGCAGACTAATTTCATGGCAGTGTAAAAAGCAAACAATTGTGGCCAATTCAATAACTAAAGCTGAGTATGTGGCTGCTGCTAGTTGCTGTGGTCAAGTGCTTTGGATTCAGAATCAATTGTTGGACTTTGGGTATAATTTTATGCATACTAAGATTTACATTGATAATAACAGTACAATATGCATAATTAAAAATCATGTTTTGCATTCTAGAACTAAACATATTGAGATAAGGCATCATTTTATTAGAGATTGTAATGAGAAAAGGCTGATTCAAATGGTAAAAATCCATATTGATTTCAATGTTGCTGATCTTCTCACTAAAGCTTTTGATGTGGGGAGGTTTCAGTACCTTGTAGTTAGTATTGGAATGGTAAATCTCTAAATCTCAAATTTGTTTTGTAAAAGCTTGTAAAAAGTTATGTACTGTTATTAGTTGATCTTAGTATTGCTTGTTTTGTTCTATCCACAGTTAGTTTTGTTCTATCCACTGTTAGTTTTGTTCTATCCACTGCTTGTTTCTTTGTGTTCCCACTAACTATTTTGCAGAGAAAAAGGAAATTAATCACAACCAGTATGTTGCAATGGACTTAAAAGGAAAATCATGGTTGTATTATTCATTAGTTAAGTACTGCATACTGAGATGCAGTTATTACAACCATGTGAAACATACTACCAGCTGAATACATCAACAAACAATAACCATCTTATGACATAAGCTTCACAACAAACTCCCACACTACCTAAGGCTTCTTAGCAACGCCCCACTTTGGCATCTCCTTCTGAATTCTTGGACCACCAATAACTTCCCAAACTTTGGGGCATGCAAGCCCAATCACCCTTCCTCTAATGGGTGGTGTTGATGACGATGGACCCTCTGGAGGAGGTGCTGTCAGTAGTGCTTGCTGAGGTGGTGCTTGAAGTTCTTCTGGTGGAATTACTGCAGCAAGGGGAGGCACAACATGGACTCTTGAAGAAGTTTCATCATCTGTACCTTCATATAGAGACACATAACTTGGCATGGAACTTAGGTCTGAACTGGATTCTTCAATGATAGCATCTTGAGGCCTTGGTTGTATTGCAGAAGGTCCAGCAGCTGAAGGGTTTGTCTTTACACATGAGAGGGATGTCTTCCTTGGTGGAAAGTAGTTGTTCCAACCACCTTTGGAAGATTCAGAGTGAGCTCTTTTCTTTGATGAAACTTCCTCCTCAACCCGACCTGTTTTCAAAAACTCTTCCCAAACACTGTCAGAAGAAGAGCTGTCAGTTAAAAGCTTGATGGGATTTGAGTTACTCATGATCTTTGGTAAGATGGTGTTTGCAAGTGTTTTTAGTGAGAGAATTTTGGGAATGTGAGTGATATTTGTGGTATGTGAGTAAGATGGTCTTAAATAGAGTAAATATGAAATCAGTGTGGTTAATTTGGGGAAGGTGTGAGTTGTTGAGGAGTAAATGAAGTCTTTGACTTTGGTGGACGGATTAATGACTTGGAGTTGACCTTTTGACTGGGTGTTTAGAATTATTCTAGCCATTGCCAGTATAATTTTTGAAACCACTTCTAGTTATTTCCTAACCACTGCAAACATTAACAATGTTTCAAGTGTTTGGTTTGTGTTTGTGATGTTCAGGTATGAAGGAGCTTTTGTATAAATTGGAGCTTTTTGGAGCTGTTGCTATGTTAATTTTAAAAAATAATAAATAAATAAATAAATAAAAGTTTTGTAATCCTTCATACTAATGCTTGATATCACTATTTTTGGCTTAGATTTGGTTGTTGTAGTCTTAGTCAAAGATTGGAGAGTGATTGCTGTATCCACTACTAGAGCATTTCAAACCACTGCTAGTGGTTTTCAATCCACTGCCATAGTATTGCTGCCGATGGATACTTGAGGGGATGTTTTGTAACTTTGGTGATAATGTATTTATTTCCCCAAATCGCTGCCAGATCATTTAATTGATCTTCAAATCCTTTCGAATTGGCGCTTCACAAAAACCTTAACCACTCCCAACTGCTTAATTCACAATCCCACACCATATCACATCACTTATCACAATGCTGTCGCTGTATTCCAAAACCCATAACCTAGTTGCTTATTTAATCAAAAACAATCAATCAGCATGCTTTCATGAGATGATTGATTTCCTTAACCACAGTCCCATCCACTATGCATTAACTGTAGCACCAACAATTCTTAAAACATATGTACATCAATTTTGGTGGAATGGTGAGATACAAGAGAGAGATGGATTAGAGGTTCTTCGGACGGTTGTTGATGAGAATGAGATTTTGGTTAATGAGGAGGTCATTAGGACTATCTTGAAGTTAGAGGATGCTGATGGGGTGATTAATCTTTCTTATGTTTCTATTTTTGAAGGGTTAGAGAGATTAGGTTATGAAAGGCGAGAAGGTAAAACTAAATTTCATAAAGGTATGTTTTCACCTCAGTGGAAGTTTTGGATCCACACTTTGTTGATGTGTGTGAGTAATAAGACCACAGGGTTTGATGAGTTTCCCTCCAAAATTGCATCTGCAATTATTTTTCTTTCTGAAGGGAGGGAATTTAATTGGTCTAGGATGATTTTTGATGGCTTTTTGAAGAACATTAGGGAGAAGGGTAAGTATTACTTGTACCCTAGGTTTGTTCAACTGATTGTGGATAGTCAGATTATAGAACCTCTTGATCATCATAGGGAGTATGAGGTTCATTATATGCTTCTTAAGGTTTTTGCACACATGAGGCATAAGAATCCCAATTTCACAGGCAGAGTTACCCCTTTGTTTCCTAATATGACTCCTTTGCCGGATATCTCTGATTTTGATGATGTACATGAACCCCAACCTTCCCAATCCACTGCAGCTGAAACCCCTGCTACTACAACTGAAACCCCGGCTATCACACTTACACCCACTGCTCTTACACCTGAACCCACTGCTGAACCCTTAACTTCATCCTCTGAACCCACTAGGATCTTGTGTACTAGGAGAAGGAGGAAGGGCACCAAGCTACCTCAGGCTGGTGTTAGTGGTATAGCTGATGAGGTTGTCACAAGGAGTGGAGGTGACATGACTGGAAGGGCTTCTACTACTGACTCATGCTTAGATGCTGGTCAGGACAGTGGAATCATAAATAAGACCCAACCTTTGGCAACTCCTAATGTGGAGAGTTCCTTGGAACTCAACACAAGTGGAGGAATCCCTAGGCAACTCGTTACTTTAGGGTGCATAGATGATCAGGATAGGTCTGATGCTATGTTTTTTTTACCCAATGATTCACCTCTCGCAGCAGGTTACACAGCTCGAAGTGATGAGGGTATTTTGGAACATGATATTGAATTGACGGATCCTACTCAGGTACATGATGACTTTTCCAATGAACCACCTCTCGGACCAGTTAACACAGGTCGAAGTGGGGAAGATATTCTTGAACAATTAACTGAATTGACGGCTAAATGTACAAAGATGGAGGGAACAATCTCTAGTCTTCAAGAACTTATTGTGTTTCAGGGCAGACAGATCAGAAATTTGAAGCACAGGGTGTTTGTTTTGGAGAAGGTTAAGAGACCAGGGATTTCTATTGTAAGGACGGTTAGAAAGCAGAGAAAGAAGGTGCACTACTCTCTGGATGTGAATTTGGAGGATGTAACCAAACAGGGGAGAAGTGAGCGCATAGATTCAGGGGAGGCTGCTGTGAACATGGATGATGATTTGAATAGTGGAGATCAAGGAGGTGATTATGTGGTGTCTGATAAAGCTGGAAATGAAGCAGTACTTGAAATTGTGAAGAGTGTAGCAGAAGACAAAGAGAAGGAGGTGGTGCAGGCAACAACCACTGCTAGTGTTGCTGCAACCACGGCTAGTTTAATTGAAACCACTGCTGCAAATTCATCTAAGGTAAATCTATCCACTGCTATTTTAAACACATCCATAGCTGTAACAACCACATCCACAATAGTCACAACCACTGCCATTTCACCACCCAAATCTAAAGAACTTAAAAAGGAAGCTGCTAGTACCCTGATAAACTTAAGTCAAACTTCATCCAACCCTACACCTACAATTGCATCTGTTCCATTATTTCTTAAACCCACTGGACCTAAACCCTTAAGTAAGAAGTTTTGAGCTTAAAAGAAACTTGATGTTTTGTTGGTAACTATCAAGTTTAGGGGAGGATTGTTGGGTTTTAGGTTCCACTGATCAGGAATTATTCTAAGTATGGAACCACTGCTAGAGTAAATGTAACCACTGCTAGAAGAAGGAATCCACTGCTGGAGTTAAACCACGACTAGTAGTATAGTGAAACCACGTCTAATTTATTGTAACCACTGCTAGTCTATTTAGTCGGTTTAATATTTTGTATTAGATAAATATGGAAAATATATTTATCTTGTAAGTTACGTATTATATTATGTAAAGGACTCCTTAGCCTATAAAAGGAGGTCCTAGGTTAGATTAGATATACGTGTGTTTTTGATATATCTAAGGTCGATACACTTCAAGGTTGTAAAACCCTAATACTGTTTAGAGTATTCGTTATTAATATAATTGAGGTGTTTAAGTGTTATTACTGTTCTTCTTCTTCTTAAGGTTAAATATTATATTCCGCGTAGTATTTAACAAGTTATTGTTAAGTCAGTTTCTATAAGGATCGTTTGCTCAACTGGAATCAACATACACTAAATCTAAATCCTAAACAAAATCTAAACACTTTTATAAACCAGACGCACCCTTAATGAGTTTAAGTCATAAAATAGCCGCATATTTTCGAAATATACCATTTGAGCACGTGTACTAAAAAAAACTACTCGATTATATTTGAACTTTCGGTTTTGTTCCAATATGGTCTTATTTTACCGGCTACCAGTTAAATTGGCAAAAACAAAATTTTGATGCACAAAATGCATCAAAATTTTCAAATTGTATTGGTAAAAGGTTTTTACACCTGGTAAATATATTACTACAAAAAATGTTTAAGTACATAGGATGTGACTGAATCCCACATCTCAGCCCGTTACACAGGCAGAAAACAAGGTACCATTTTGTGCTTCACACCGAACATATCATAAAACATATGAAAACAGCTAGGTTACATTTGACTCACGATGTCACTAAATAAAAACCAACCATCTAATTTCATCATGTAACATATTGGTTTTCATAAACACATCCCATAACACAAAATGGTTCGAATAGTTTGAGGTTTTAGAGAGAGAAAGTGGAGGAATTTGGGAACTTAGTGAGACAAAGAAAAATGATATTTGAGGTTTTAGAGAGAGAAATTACAAGACACGCCTCCTACGGGCTGTGGATCAGGCATACAGTAGGTAAAGACCCGTCCTTCCTCCACGGTGTTACTTAACGAACTACTTACTAACACTAAATGACTACGACTACGAGCTTTCTAACGAATACATATACTTGAGGTGACCGACACTTTAACTACAGGATTTTCTAAATCCTAACAATCTCCCCCTAAGGGAGGTCACCTCAATTACATCAATTACAAACAGATATTACATTTCGGTGTTCTTGGATTTTTAATTTAAGTTCTTTGCTCTGTAGCCCGTAGTCTTGAATTCTTCATGTTCTGCATGTTTTGTTGTCTCAAGTGGAGGTCTTTAACTGATCCACGTGATGGTGAGTTATGAGCCAGCTTTGAGATCATCAGCCACAGTAAATCTCTGACTCATCCATTGTTGTATCGCCATGTTGTGATGTTGTGACTTTTAGACCGAGATGCTCACATTTTGGATCATGATGTCTTCTCATCAGAGTAGCGGAAGCTTTTGTTGATTCATAATATTTCCAGGAGCGTAGCAGAAGCATGGATTGAAAATATAAGAGCCAGTTGATGAAGATATGCACTTATCATGATTTCTTTCGAAGTGAATGTGATGTGTGAGCATGCGGTTATTTATTGACTCCTCAATTCTGATCAGCTGCAACAGTTGGATGTTCCTACAGACAACAGTTAGCAATAAAGCGTACGAAAGTGTCTTTGATCACTTTCGTTGAATTGAGGTGCACGACCCACGGTTCCCCGTTGATCAGTACAAGTACTACCTGTGATCAGGTATAATTTCGAGGAATCTCCTTAACAGGGTTTCGCAGCTGCTCTAGCCGTTCTCAAACCGGAGTGTCTCAAAGAAGACAACACGGAGTGAGTGAACCAGCGAATAGAGATTCAATGATTGATGAAAAATGATTTGAAAAATAATCGTGTATTGCTTAATATAAAGGGTTTTGCAATACAACGAAGGTTTTATTAGAAAATCAATTATCAATCATAAATACCCTTTTAATTTTGAAACATTAATACACAGTCACATGTTTGATCTACTGGATAGATCTCACATGCCACCCACCAAGAGCTTGTTTGATGTTGGTTCTAGAAGGTTTTCCATCTTCATTGTGAATGTGTTAACACATCACTCAGATGTTCTGGCAATACCATAAGGATAATGTGTAGGACTCTTAAAATATATTCTCACTTTCCACATTGTGTGAAACAGTGAGTCTTCATTAATTGTGTCCTAATGAGATTTGTTGATGATCTCGTGGATCTAGACTCAATCGTGCACATTTGGTTCCTATGCTAGAGACTAAGGAGAGGGTCTCTGATTACTCCGGAAAGAGATCAATAATAGAAAGTGTGTAGTATATGGGCAACTCAAACGTATTAGGTTTGAGTCCCTGGATCGTTCCTAGCGAGGGATGAATGGAGTTTAACAACTCACGTCGCGTGATTCGGGATTCGAATGGGTAAAAAGGGAATTTGATGATTTCTAAACTATGAGACGAGGAATAGTAAAGGAAAACAATTAAAACTACAGAATCTATAATGCAAACAAGGAATTTAAACTAGATATGCAAATTATAACTAAAACGCGATTAACGTAATTATTAAAACGTAAATTAAATGCAAACTAATCTATTTTAACTCATAAAAATGAACTACTATTTTTCTACAGCTAAAAATGATAATTAAAAATTATTTGAAATTTAAAACTAATTTTTTTGGTTTTTATTGATTTATTTTGAATTAAAACTAATTTTAAACATTTAAAATAGAATTAAAAAGCTAAAAATTAGGAAAACATGCAAGAAAATTACAAAATTATTTTTAAAAAATCAAAATTAACTAAAGAGAATTTTCAGAACTAGAATCACATTTTTCAGACTTTTTATCTATTTATTATGGATTTAATACTATTAAAAATTATTTTAATTCCTAGAAAATACTTTTTAAACTATAAAAAATCTGGAAAAATACGTTTTATGACTTTTTGAATATTCTAAACCTAAGAAAATTGAAATTGCATTTGTCTTACCTTTTTCTAAATTATTTGGATTAAAAGCTATTTAAAAAGGCTTGAAAATGAAATTAAATGCAGAAAAATAGCAAATGAGCAGGGAAAAATTATGAAAAATTCCAGAAATGACCTAGATACTACTGAGAATCTAGGAAAAATATCAAATGCAACTGAGGACAGCAGAATAATCAAATGGGCATGAAACTGCTTTTGAGAAGCTTAAAGGAAATAAGCTATAAGCTGAGATAAGCAAGCAGAAGCTACCATAAACTAGGACGAGCTAAAACTAACTACATGCAACTTAAAACAACCAAAGGGAATCAAATCAGAACTAGCTATAAGCAGATGAGCATGAATCTAAACTTATAATCACAAATGCCAAACAGCCCTAACCTATCTACTTTAAGCACAAATTAAACTAATATAGAAAATTCCTAAAATTAAAATAAAATAAGCTAGTTAACAATCACCAACCAGAGATCTAGATTCCTAAGTTTCAGCTAAAAAGGACTTAATATGAGACAGTTAAAAATAAAAAATAAAAGGCAATTGGGACATTATGGCTGATACAGAACAGATTTGAATTTAAGAAAAACAGTCTAAGATAATCTATCCAATAGGCTCTTAAAGTGAGATCTGAGTTAGCTAAGCTAGTTCTAACAATCCTTTTGTAAACAAAAGATCCTAATCCATAAGCACTACAATCTTCAGCAGACTAAAGGGTAAAAGAGTGGTTGCAGGCCTACATTAAGCATTCTAAATAAGCTCTACATGGGAACCAAAAGGAAAACATAAATAATCACTACCCTAAGTAACAAGAGAAATCAAAAATCAATCACTAAGCTTAATAGAATAAACTAATGAACTCACTTGAAACTTCTAAGATGACAGATTTAATACTGAAGCAGGGTAAAAACCAAACCATCCACCAACTTAGAAAAGCAAGCAAGCTATTCAAAAAAAATTTATGATTTTTTTCCTTTTGAGATTAGTTAAAACACTTATTGAAAACTCTATTTTTGATTTTTAATTATTTTTATGATAAAAATAAATGACTAAAATGCTAAAGGAAAACGTATGAAAAACTGATTTTGGACTAAGACAGATTTGAATGAAAATGCTTATAAGAGTTGAAACAACCAGAAAACTAGATTGAATAAGATCTAATATCACTAATAGACTCTAACCAAAACAAATTTAACTAACAAAAACCTTTAAATCCTCAAAACGCACTTAGTCCCAAACACCCTTTTAAATTTAAAAGTACACTTAGAAACAAAGAACTTGATGAAATCTGCTAGAAACTAAATTGAATAACTCAAATCAACACCTAACTACACTACTTAACAGATTTAAAATAGAAATCAACCCACACCTGTTTTACTTTCAAAATCTTACCCAATTTGACTTTAGTTGACTATATAAGAAAACTGATTCTTAAGAACAATTCAATCCACAATTGTCTCACTTAAGCTTATTAAAGCTTATGTGAGTTCTTACAAACATAATTTAAACACTCTTACACTTACATCAATTTTGAAAGCAACTTTGAAAATTAAATGAGTAAAAAAATTGCATTAACAAATGAGTTTACAATACTTAATTTGAAATTACAATTAACCAACTAACTAATGAAAACAATAAAGACATGAATGAAATGGATCAAAACTCTTCTAAAACATGAAGAATTGGACAATTCGCTTGGTGACTGAAGGAGGCTTTTTATAGCTGATCAAAGGAGCATGGGTTTGGCTTTCAGAAGCATCTGGATCCTTTAATCTCGACCCATAAATCACTCTTGCATCATTCCAATCTATCTCATCCGTTGGATCAAGTTAGTGAGGTGGCTCAACCAATAAAAACTCTTACTTTGTCCACCCTGGCGATCCACATGCTGTTACATCTCTGACACGTTGTCAGGCTTCTAGAAGGACTATTAAGCGGGTTAAAAAGATGGAATGCAGGGTAAATTTGTGGGAAAGAAGATAAACAGTAAGTCAGTGTTTTTTTTATATTCTTGGCGCGTCTTCTGGGTTTGACCAGGGGATTTATTGTTGACTTGGGTTATAAGGGTGGGTATGGATATGTTGACCGGGTAATTTGTCCTTTGACTTGGGTTTAAATGGGATATGGGTAGTGGGATTTTAAGATTGGATTGGGCTTTTGATTATTGGATTTGGATAGTTTAGAATTTAGAAGTGTTATTTGGTTTTGTTAACCAAATTCTAAAACAAGGACCATTCATGATATTTTTTCAATTTAAAAGGACATATGGTGTAATTTTAGAAATGGTAAGGGTAAAATGGGTAATTGTGATAAATGGAATTTATGAGGGTAAAAAGGGTAAAAATGGGTAAAGAGGGGTTTAAATGTTGATTTGTGAAAGTTAAAGGTGTAATGTGTAAATTTAGGAAAGTAAAAGTAATGATGTGAAAATTCTCCAAAAATGATCAGAACTCCGTAACATGCAACTTTTGAGAATCTAAAACCAATAAAATAGCATCCTAGCGTCGGCTTTTGCTTTCTTCTTTCTCTCGTGCTTGGTTTTCTTCGATTTTGGCTTTCTTTTGTCTGTTTTGTCATATCCGTACTTGCACGTGCATAAACTAAAGAAACACGCAAATATTAGGCATAAACGGCTCTTTCTTGGTTATTTTGGGTCTATTTCGGTAAATAAATGGTATGTGTTTTAGCACATACCAAAATACCCCAGACTAGACGATTGTCGTGTCCTCACGCAATGCAATCAACTCACGCTTCTAAAACTAAGGATTTCAATTTCTTTCTACTAAACATATGAAAAGTAGCAAAGATTCCTCAAAAGAGATTAAGAAACCCTTAATTCTAAAAACGCCCCGTTTACCTTTTAATTCACATATAGATATTACGTTTAAGCACATTTTCATTATGAGTGACGATTTGTTAAACTTTCATGTCGATCAATAACTCCAACATTTTTCAAACGACATTTTAGGATCACGGAGTAGGAAACACAACTCAGCGAGAAGTGACCATACAGATAGAATACATCGTCCCTGAATTTTCACAAGCTCCCAAACTAAGCGTAAAATCAAAATCATTGTTAAATATGATTTTAGATGCTAACACTACCCATGGAAGTTACTTGTGTAATTAACTTTTACTCCCATTTTCCTCTATTTATTTTATTTGTAGTGAGAAATGAATTTCTTCAAATTTCTCGTTTCGATAGGTTTTATTCCGATAAAGATATGAAGCTAAGACGCTAATTAGTTTTCCATTTTCCCTCAAAAACCGTTGCATACAAAAATGAGGTCCACATCAAGGTCCTAATTTAACATGATTTAGGGAGATATCCTTTTTATTACGACCGAAACAACTCATCTACGAGTCCAGAGACAGAAGCTTTATTTAGATATCTCCCGGATTCAAAGTTTGGCTTAACACTTATTTCAGCACATTTGCATTTTTGCAATTTAGGCCCTCGGTCTTTTCAACCACTAACTCAACGGGATTGCCGTTTTATCAAAAGTCTTGTTATGACTTTGGATTTTCCTTAACCTTTTTGAAGTCCATGACAATGGGGGTACCGTCAGACATAGAAAACTTTTATGGCTTAGGATTTTTCATTTTAATACATTTGGGCTTTATTTCATGTTAATTTTTGTGCCAAACTCCGAATCCTACGGTTTTTATACAGCAACACTGACAGTACCTCGATGTGTACCCAACTCTCATAGGCAAGGATTTTCTAAAGAAGATAAAGAACTAACTATCGTAAAAAACTGAACATCTTTAATTATTTATTTACAGATATGGGGTGAAACAATTTTGTGGGAGCAAAAAGCCATAAGTACCTTCGATGGGCTCTAAAGAGAACCATCTACTCAACGCTTAGCATCTAAACTCATAATTAACTCTATCATTCCTCGATCTCCACAAATTTAAAATCTCAAATAATGAGGTCTGATGCGTTCGCACGAGGTTTTAAATTTGTAACAAGAATTACCGGTTAACTAGGAACACATTCGGGCAAGTATACCCTAGTCAAGTTGTAGTATAGTATATGGTAAATCAAGGTCGTCCCAAGAGACTTGGTTGCACTACAAGTGTCGTTTGTTTGTTTAAGCAAGTAACAAGTAACAAGTTGATGGTTATGATTGTCACGGATCAAACCAACAAGAAAAGCATTATAAGAACAAGTAACAAGTTGATGGTTATGATTGTCACGGATCAAACCAACAAGAAAAGCAATATAAGATCAAGCAAGTATCAAGACATTCATCATTATTCCAATCAAACACAAAATCTCAATAATCATATCAATAACAAACATCTTTAAATAGAAAAGTAACAAGGTTTACCCAAAGTATGAATTACAATAGGCAAAGATGAAGGATTATAGCACTCCTTCAAGCCTCCAATCAACTACAATAGTTCTACCAAGCCGGAAAATGATGTCCAAACGCCTTCGACAACCCTTGAGCACACTACACGAATTTGGCAGAGGTTTGTGGTCTTTTGGGGAAGATAAGTTGGTGTAATTGGTGGAAACTCGTCCTTAAGGGTGGAGGCTTGAATTTCACACAAGTTGGGATAGGATAGTTGGTGGAAACTCGTCCTTAAGGGTGGAGGCTTGAGTTTCACACCTTTGGGGTGAAGATATTGAGAGTGGTTGTGTTCTCTCTAGGTGGAAATTCGTCCTTAAGGGTGGAGGCTTGAATTTCACACCTTTGGGGAAGGTAAGTTGAGAGAGGGATGTTGTTTTAGGTGGAAATTCGTCCTTAAGGGTGGAGGCTTGAATTTCACACCTAGAGATGGAGTGGTGGATGAAAGGGATGAGAAAGATGGAGAAGGGATGATGAAATGAGGTGCCAAATGGGTTCTATTTATACTACTACCAAGGCTTAGGGTATTCAATGCATTTCTTGGAGGCCAAGGAGCTTAGAAGGGACTAGAATCCATGTAGGAAGGGACTAGAATCATTTGGAACACGTTTGGGATCTTAGTAGTGCAGAAATGGCTGAAACAGGACCTCCAACCGGATCCGGTTGGGCTCCAACCGAATCGGTTGGTCTTCTTGACAGCTCTCCAACCGAATCGGTTACGGGGCTCGACCGATCGGTTGGAGCAAAATCACAAAAAGTCATAAACTGCAAAGTTGTAGATCTTTCTCTTAGCTTTCCGTGGCCGCGAACGGGGGGTCAAACGGAGTCCGTATGCAAAAGTTATGGCCAAAATGGTGAAGGTGTGTCGGGAACAACGAGTCTTCCAATATGTCTTCGTTTTAGCTTCTTTTCTTCATTTCTTTCTCGTTTTCCTTCTTGAACTTTATTCTTAAGTCTTTGGACATCTAACTTGATGACTTTATCTTCTCGAATATACTCCGCAAGTCTTTCTTTGGTCGGGAATTCTTCGTATATGGAGAAATCTTCGTATTTTACTTCTTTTTCCGTCTTTTTCTCCACTTTCCTGTACTTGGCTACAAATGAACTAGCAAACGCACTTTGATACGATTAAGCAACAAAAGCATATGATTATAGCCAAATAACACACATAAAAGCACAGATAACGCTACTAAAAACATGCACAATTTGAGCGTTATCAAATTCCCCCACACTTAAACTTTGCTTGCCCTCAAGCAAATCTAAGAAAAGAAAAATAAACTACAAACCGAAATGACAAAACGAAAAGAAAAATTCTAAATGAAAATATTTTTGGGGTTTTTTTTTTTTTTTTTTTTTTTTTTTTTTTTTTTTTTTTTTTAATAATTATAAAAATAAGCGAAAAATGAGCGCAAACTCCCCCACACTTAAGTCTTTGCTTGCCCTCAAGCAAATCTAGAAATAAGAAAAATAAAATCCACATGGTGCATGAAATATGATTAGAAAAATGTGATGCAAATCTACCAAGTACAAGTACGAGATAAGATTCATCGTTTTAAGCTTTAAGAGGTGAAAAATCGAGATGTTTGACAATACCCTATAGATTCTCTCGCTTGATAACATGGCTAAGCACCTCACGAAAAAGTATGAAGTATAATTCACTCAACACTCAATTTATTAGTGATGGATAGTATTAAGGAATAGTACACTCATATTGCTCAGTCATGATCTAAATATTACCATAGGCTTGTACAAGAAACAAAACTCCACCGACGTGGCGTAAGCACCAAATGTAAACATCTAAAGAGGGCTTTTATTCGGGTTATAAAGATAGGCTTAGGGTAATTAAAGGGTATGGATAAGGCATGGGAATATTTAATGAAATTGGTTTTAAAGAAAAAATAAAGTCAAGTCTAATACCCATGTTGCTAGTCACGAACAATCCGCAAACCCAAAAATGATTATAGTTACAATCTTCTCATCTTCAAATATCGATCACCAAATAAATAGATCACGTCTTAGCACATTGGCTAATCGATATCTCAAACATAATTCATCTTTGTCATCACATATCCCTTTTTTCTTTTTTTTTCAATTTTTTTTTTCGATGACTTATTCTTATTTTTATTTTTTTCATTTTTTTTTTCAACACTTCTTCTTCATACATTACATCTCCCCCACACTTCGTATAAGCATACACCACAAAAATACAAATAAAAAGCGTGCACTCTTCGTCTTTGTCGGAATGGCACACACGAATGGCAAAGTGTGGCTAACTAATAATCATCAAAAATAATCCAATCATACCAAGCAACTAGCAACCAACCATTAAGACATTGACAAGGGGTAGGCTAAGGTTTAAAGTGTAAAATATTTTTGTATTTTTCTGGATGTAACAAAAAGAAAAAGAATGGCTCAAAGGGTGTAACTAAGGGTATCTAGCGCTAAAGATGAGCGCTAACAATGGGTCCATGTAAAGGTGGTTAACTAACCGATGTGGTTAGCTAATATATCATAAGATGTAAAATGGAAGGCCATTTGGTTTTATTCCTAAGGTGCCTCTTTATCACGCGAATACACTTTTATCACACGAATGTGATCTCACTACGGTCTGGTAATGATTTACAAGTACAAGTTCTAGAATAAATAAAATCACCGGCACACTCATAGCAAAAAATTTAAGCATAAAAGATGTATGTTATAGATGGAATAGGCTCAAGTCCTCACAATTTAGTGGAAAGGGCTATAAAATGCGCTAGCAAATGTCATCGATCCCATAATGGATTGCAATATTAATCGGGACACATCTCAAGTTTTTCAAAATTACCGATTTCACCAGTGGATTGATCCAATTATTCTAATATATTATCCTATACGCGTGAAAACAATTAGATCATAAGGGCAAACAAGCTCACAAAATTTAAAATAGGCCCAAAAAATTTTGGAATCTAAAAACTAGTTTCGCTTTTCACAATAATATTTCCCCCCACACTTAAGTTAAGCACACAAAAGAAAAAACTTAAATCTAGTTACGACTCTTTTTTTTTTCTTTTTCTTTTTTTATTCTTTTTTTTCTAATTTTTTTAATTTTTTTTTTTTTTTTTTTTTATTCCAAACATGACTTATTCTTGTCCCACGAGTTCTCGGTAGCTCCATTGAAACGCACAAAGAAGCGGAGAAGCAGGTCAGCGCGAAGCATATTAAAAACCAAACTTCTTTAGGGAATCAGGGAGACCCACCTTATACCTCTCACACAGTTTGTTTACAATGGGTGAGCCTTACTTTCGAGGGATTTGAAAAAGTTAATTTATTAAAATAATCTACCAAACAAACAAAGAAAGGAAAAATAACAAAGAAACAAAATAAAGCAATTGCAAAAACTTCAAAGCATGTAAGATAGGGAAAATTTAAATAATAAGTCTAAGTGAAACGAAACCTCACGGGCCGAAGAAATCACGATCGAACTCCATATGATAAGATACTAAGCAAATGCTAGCATAAGCGTGTGAGATCAATCGATTTCTCATCCAACATGTCCAATCAAGAGTATACGGTTCATGATCCAACCAATCCTTCCTCCAAGAGTTTATTCAATCTGCAAAAATAAACTAAACTACAAAAACGCGTAAAATTCTAAAACTCACTTTCGTAGGCATCACGGTTGCATTTAGCGCATGCAACAAGCCTTTAAACCCCTCGGTGGCCCGAGTGGACGAGTTATAGTCTCGTGAGGGTTTCCAGTGAACATACCCACAAAGTTCAAAATACTTTTATTTTTAAAACACATGTACTTATTTATTTACAATGTACCAAAAATAACAAAACTAAAATGGAAAAATGACAAATAAAAGAAATGAAACTCTTGCAAAAAAAAAGACATTTAAACTTATTTTATCTAAACACAAACACACAAAAACAAAAAATTAAAAAACGGATTTTTTTTTAACAGATTACTCCAGCCGATCCGGTTACGGGGTTGTGACCGATCGGTTGGGACGAACCAAATGAGACCAACCTTCCAACCGAAACGGTTACGGGAAGTGACCGATCGGTTAGAGGCGATTTTTATTTTATTTTATTTTATTATTTTTTTTTTCAACAAGTTTTATTTCAAACCATTTATTGATAAAATAAAATAAGGACACAAAAGGTTACGAACATAAAACTAAACACAAGTAATTAAAACACATAAACACATATTAACTATCACGAACATAAAACAACACTTAAAACAAAATACGCATAAACAAATAAAAGCACGATTACAGAAAAATAACAATCACATAGACGCAAGCAAACACAATTAATCACGTAAAGCAAATCAAACAAGATAATCTTATTCAAAATTAATACGAAACTAATATAAACAAAAATAACAAAAACAAATAACATAGAGACATGCAAGAGATCATATAACATATAAAACATAAAACTTAAGAAACAAGAAACACACAAAATGGTTTTTTTTTTTTTTTTTTTTTTTTAACAGAACACACAACCGGATCCGGTTACGGGTAGTGACCGATCGGTTGTAGTGGTTTTATTAAGTACGAGGCTTCCAACCGATCCGGTTGGAGTGCCAACCGATTCGGTTAGAGTGATCTGGGTGGTTTTGGTGGTTTTTTCGAAAGCGATTTTCGAGCAACTTAGAAAGCAATCATTGAAATGAGCATTTTAGAACACATGAAACGAAATCCCAACATCAAAAACATGATTTTGATGCCAAGATCATTTGAGCAATTATGAGAAAATGAGATTTTTTTAGAAAATGAAAGACAAGCATTCAAGCAAACATCATGAGCAAACATCAAGAGCAATCAATCAAGAGCAAAGAAACAATCATTCATGAGCAAGAGCAATATATCATTCGAACAAACAAACAAACACCTAAGAACAAAAACCAAATCCCCGGCAGCGGCGCCAAAAACTTGATGCGTTCGCACGAGGTTTTAAATTTGTAACAAGAATTACCGGTTAACTAAGAACACATTCGGGCAAGTATACCCTAGTCAAGTTGTAGTATAGTATATGGTAAATCAAGGTCGTCCCAAGAGACTTGGTTGCACTACAAGTGTCGTTTGTTTGTTTAAGCAAGTAACAAGTAACAAGTTGATGGTTATGATTGTCACGGATCAAACCAACAAGAAAAGCATTATAAGAACAAGTAACAAGTTGATGGTTATGATTGTCACGGATCAAACCAACAAGAAAAGCAATATAAGATCAAGCAAGTATCAAGACATTCATCATTATTCCAATCAAACACAAAATCTCAATAATCATATCAATAACAAACATCTTTAAATAGAAAAGTAACAAGGTTTACCCAAAGTATGAATTACAATAGGCAAAGATGAAGGATTATAGCACTCCTTCAAGCCTCCAATCAACTACAATAGTTCTACCAAGCCGGAAAATGATGTCCAAACGCCTTCGACAACCCTTGAGCACACTACACGAATTTGGCAGAGGTTTGTGGTCTTTTGGGGAAGATAAGTTGGTGTAATTGGTGGAAACTCGTCCTTAAGGGTGGAGGCTTGAATTTCACACAAGTTGGGATAGGATAGTTGGTGGAAACTCGTCCTTAAGGGTGGAGGCTTGAGTTTCACACCTTTGGGGTGAAGATATTGAGAGTGGTTGTGTTCTCTCTAGGTGGAAATTCGTCCTTAAGGGTGGAGGCTTGAATTTCACACCTTTGGGGAAGGTAAGTTGAGAGAGGGATGTTGTTTTAGGTGGAAATTCGTCCTTAAGGGTGGAGGCTTGAATTTCACACCTAGAGATGGAGTGGTGGATGAAAGGGATGAGAAAGATGGAGAAGGGATGATGAAATGAGGTGCCAAATGGGTTCTATTTATACTACTACCAAGGCTTAGGGTATTCAATGCATTTCTTGGAGGCCAAGGAGCTTAGAAGGGACTAGAATCCATGTAGGAAGGGACTAGAATCATTTGGAACACGTTTGGGATCTTAGTAGTGCAGAAATGGCTGAAACAGGACCTCCAACCGGATCCGGTTGGGCTCCAACCGAATCGGTTGGTCTTCTTGACAGCTCTCCAACCGAATCGGTTACGGGGCTCGACCGATCGGTTGGAGCAAAATCACAAAAAGTCATAAACTTCAAAGTTGTAGATCTTTCTCTTAGCTTTCCGTGGCCGCGAACGGGGGGTCAAACGGAGTCCGTATGCAAAAGTTATGGCCAAAATGGTGAAGGTGTGTCGGGAACAACGAGTCTTCCAATATGTCTTCGTTTTAGCTTCTTTTCTTCATTTCTTTCTCGTTTTCCTTCTTGAACTTTATTCTTAAGTCTTTGGACCACTAACTTGATGACTTTATCTTCTCGAATATACTCCGCAAGTCTTTCTTTGGTCGGGAATTCTTCGTATATGGAGAAATCTTCGTATTTTACTTCTTTTTCCGTCTTTTTCTCCACTTTCCTGTACTTGGCTACAAATGAACTAGCAAACGCACTTTGATACGATTAAGCAACAAAAGCATATGATTATAGCCAAATAACACACATAAAAGCACAGATAACGCTACTAAAAACATGCACAATTTGAGCGTTATCAAGGTCCGCGGATGCTTAGCCGATAATTAAATTATCTATGGTTAAGGGAACAAGCTAGGGCTCAACACGCCCGGTCAAGTCAGAATTCTATTCCTACTCTCACCAGCGGAAAGTCAACAAGTTGTCAAAACATATATTAACTTAGCAATTGCTTCGTAAAATAATCTCAATTCTCGCATTTTTAAAGTCACTTATTAGAAACTAGCAAAATATTTTCAAAGCTTCGCATATTTAAAATCACTTAGGGAAGCTTGCAAATTCTTGGCCTTGTGAGCTAGAATCTCATTTTATAGCCTCTTGTCTAAGCAATTAGCAAAGACTTTTTCAAGAAAACGCATATTTTAAGTAACTTCTAAGAGACTAGCAAAGACTTTTCAATCATAAAACTAGCAAAAGCTTACAAATTTTTTTTAATTTTCACATTTTTTGCACAATTTGTTTTTTATTTTCTAAGGAAAAAAGGGGTTACGAGAGTACACGGCAAAGAATAAGCAAGTGCAGTCAAATCAAATCGAAGATTACCCACACCAGACTAAAACGAAACATTGTCCTCAATGTTTAAAGGCAAAGGTATCAACGAAAATCTAAAATCCGTTTATGAAATATGTTCAAAGAGAAACGTTAGTCGATAAGATTTCGGATATCGGATTTCCATAAGCATCGATCATGAAACTTGAGTGGAGAAAATACAAACTTCGAGCACGAGAGTCTTCATATCGGGAAAATCCTAGACAAAAACATCACAAACACGAGAAATCGAAGAGGCTAACCCCTTCGCGTCACTTATTAGAAAATAGAAAGAAGAGAGAGATAAGCATGGGGTGCCTCCCACAAAGCGCTAATGTTTTTGATCACCGAGTCGCTAGCCTGACTCGTCCCCGAATTCATTTGTCCTTGGGGAAGCAAGCGGGAAGGATACCCGGATCAAATATGGTATCCTCACTCCGGAGGGAATGAGAATGGGTGGGTTTGGAAGGGAAGAAAATGTCGGGCTCAAGCACATAAGGGATAACTCCTCCCAAACTCACATAAGGTATATTAAGAAAGAATGATCCATCATCCGACGGTTTTGTGGGTGGACGAAGGGATGACGGATCACAATGAGAATACTCCAAAGAAAATGGGAGCTCATGGTAAAGGATAAGAGGTGTAGGCATAACAACGAAGGCATCCATCGGAGGATCCTTATCTCCAAAAATGTTTTTAGCATAAAGCTCATCTATGTCGAATATCCCGGGGTTGAAAATCTTGTCCTCACATGTGAGCTCAGCGGGATAAGTGATGGTGGACTGATCAGAGAAAAGGGAGTCTAGAAATCAGTCAAATAACAACACATCCCCCTCTAGGTCATCATCAGCATCCTCAATACCCGGTGGTATCAAGTCATCAATAGATAAGTCGATTTATTCCATGTCAGAATCACTTGGTGGCTTATCAAGAATATCGTCTTCAACTACTTTAGCTGATTCATTCATCTCGGGCTTCATTTCGAAATCAATCTCCATAATATCCGCAGTGTCGGATTCATTACTTTCTTCATCTTGCATAACATCACATGACGGGAGAGAAAGGTCAGAACACAGAGATGGGACAAGTGGTATGCTCTGAGAGCTAGCAATATCCACCACTTGCGTTGTGGTCTCTGAATCGGACTCAAAATCTTTGTCAAAAAGAGGATTAACTTCGCAAAAAGTATAGCCGTTCTTGAATTCAAAAAGAGGATTCGAGAAAATCCCGGAAGTAACCTCGGAAATGTCAAGAGAATCAAATAAAAGCTAATCACAATCACTGTTAGATACATCCTCGGATTCACTTGGGATTGGGTCAATTATCTCAACACTAGACGATTCCATTTCCAGAATGGTGCTAAGAGGCTCGTCCCCCATTATGAGAGAGTCAACGGGTTCAACAATGTCTGTAGAAATATGATCATCGACCTCTTCCAAAACGATGTCACTTCTCTCATCCGGAGTGAGTGAAGGGGAAGGGTCGGAAATGAAAGGCTCAGAAACGGGAGCGGGATTGCCACTCGGAGGCATATATTCCTCATAAGAATCGTCATCATAGTCGTAAACGAGAGGTCTCCGGTAACTCACTCTAGCGGCTTGCTCTTCAGCGAGTAATTCACCATAAGTCTTCTGATGAGGATCTTCTTCTTGGTAACGTTTATTAAGGTAATCCTTGATATCATTCATAACATTCAGAAATTTTTTGACAAATTCATGAGATAAAAACGGATGTTGTGGTTGAGTCTCTTGGTATTGTGGAGGTGGGTTATAAGGATAGTCGTAATTATCACAAGGAAATGGTTCGTAAACAATCGGGTTCTTCATTTGACAATCGGAATTAACGTGCGGACCTCCACAATACTCACAACAGTACAATTGTTGTGACGAATATGGGTAAAGTTCATAACTAAAGGTTGAATTGTTAAATTGAGCTTGACATTGAAAACCTTGGTGAGGACCTCCATAGTACTCACAAGAGTATGTCTCCGGCTCATGGTACGGAGGTTGGTAAGGGAAATCGATTGTCTCATTGTAAGGATTTTGGTAATCCTCGGTTCCCGAATTTCCATTGCTACAACCGGGACAATTCCCACCATATTCGGGTCCTTCGCACCATATGCAAATGAGTTGAT
The DNA here is from genome assembly GCA_019973895.1 of Chrysanthemum seticuspe. Classification (NCBI taxonomy): domain Eukaryota; kingdom Viridiplantae; phylum Streptophyta; class Magnoliopsida; order Asterales; family Asteraceae; genus Chrysanthemum; species Chrysanthemum seticuspe. The sequence continues at coordinate 201,700,537 of BPTQ01000005.1, read as the reverse complement.
AAAATGAAGACATTGAAGAATTATACGGATAAGAGCTAGCAATTTCCACCATTTCTGTGATAGGCTCCGGTTCTTGAACTTCTGTCTCATTCTTATCCGTAAATTGCGAAATTTTTTGATCGATTCTAGACGGTTTAGGGATAGAACATATCTCGGGTTGTGGCGGATGGTTGGAAAAAGTTGGAGAATCATAGAGAGAATGTTTGTCGGATAATTCGCACCAATAGCAAGATTTGCTAGAACCAGCTCTTCCACATCGCTTACATACACATTCTTGCTTGAGACAATCATACTGATCTTCTTCCATACGGCTTTTGCAGTGAAAACAACGACGATAATTTATCATTTCCATGAGAATTAAACATATAGAGGGTTAAGAAGAAAGAATTATCGGTTTAGAGGATAAAGAAGATAAAATTATATGGTTCAAGAGGGTAAAGAGATAAAGAATTGACGGTTCAGAGGGTAAAGACGATTATTTTTGGGTTTTTATAAATAGAAAACATAAAAGGGAAACAAATTTTGAAAAGGAAAATCTTTTTGGGTTTTTAGAAAAGAGATATTTACAAAAACAACGATAACTTCACTCGGGGAAGGATCTTCAAATGAACGCAAATCGAGACGGAATCGGAAAACTCACTACACGCCCTCCCCGGCAGCGGCGCCAAAAATTGATTATTCCGGAAAGAGATCAATAATAGAACGTGTGTAGTATATGGGAAACTAAACGTATTAGGTTTGAGTTCCTGGATCGTTCCTAGCGAGGGATGAATGGATTTTAACAACTCACGTCGCGTGATTCGGGATTCGAATGCGTAAAGAGGGAATTTGATGATTTCTAAAATATTAGATGAGGAATAGTAAAGGAAAACAATTAAAACAACAGAATCTATAATACAAACAAGGAATTTAAACTAGATATGAAAATTATAACTAAAACGCGATCGACGTAATTATTAAAACGTAAATAAAATGCAAACTAATCTATTTTAACTCATAAAAATGAACTACTATTTTTCTACTGCTAAAAATGATATTTAAAAATTATTTGAAATTTAAAACTATTTTTTTTGGTTTTCTTGAATTATTTTAAATTAAAAACTAATTTTAAACATTTAAAATAGAGTTAAAAAGCTAAAAATAGGAAAACATGCAAGAAAATTACAAAACTACTTTTCAAAAATCAAAATTAACTAAAGAGAATTTTCAAAACTGGAATCACATTTTTCAGAACTTTTCTCTATTTATTATGAATTTAATACTATTAAAAACTAATTTAATTCCTAGAAAATACTATTTAAACTATGAAAAATCTAAAAAAAATACTTTTTATGACTTTTTGAATATTCTAAACCTAATAAAATTGAAATTGCGTTTTTCTGACCTTTTTCTAAATTATTTGGATTAAAAGCTATTTAAAAAGGCTTGAAAATGAAATTAAATGCAGAAAAATAGCAAATGAGAAGGGAAAAATTATGAAAAATCCCAGAAAATACCTAGATACTACTGAGAATCTAGGAAAAATATAAATGAAACTGATGACAGCAAAATAATCAAATGGGCATGAAACTGCTTTTGAGAAGCTTAAAGGAAATAAGCTATAAGCTGAGATAAGCAAGCAGAAGCTACCATAAACTAGGACGAGATAAAACTAACTACATGCAACTTAAAACAACCAAAGGGAATCAAATCAAAACTAGCTATAAGCAGATGAGCATGAATGATCGCTTCCAAACCGTCAAGTTTATCACACAAGCTAACCACTTGTGAATGGTCAACCGTAATAAACTTCAAACAGCTCAGAAGCAAATGCAATTAAGATCTGGAGAGTTTAGTGTATCCCCGGGTCGTTAAGTCCCAACGAGGTGTGAACACTGTAGTACAACGAATCTGTGATCGAGTGATATTGAATGGGAAAAGGTTTGTGATTTGGAATAATTATACCTAAAGAGAAAGTTTGTAAATTACAGGGGCTTAAATGCAAATTAAAGAAAATTAAAAAGCTAAATTATATTAAATAAACGCTATCACTATTTTTAAAATTGATGAACGTTTAAAACCTAAAACGTACGTTTAAATAAAATTACGTGAACGTACTAAATAAAACGTGAAAATAAAGAAGGAAAATACCTACTGATATGAAAAATACAATTTTACAATCCTAATTATAAAAGAAAATTATTAGAAAAATAAAATTATTTTTAAAACTATTTATCTAATTATTATTAAATAAAAACTATTTTTAACTATTTAATAATACCCTAAAATATAAGAAAATATGAAATAAAGCTAGAAAAATGAAATTATGACTTAGAAAAGTCTAAAATATTATAAAACTTATTTTAAAACTGAAAATATATTTTTTAGACTTTTTATGTATTTATTATTAATTAAAAACTATTTAAACTTAATTAAAATGCTAGAAAATACTATTTAAACTAAGAAAATTATGGAAAAATATTTTTTTGGCTTTTTATATTTATCTTAATCTAGGAAAATTGAAAACATATTTTTTTAAACCTTTTCTGATTTATTTGTAATAAAAGCTAATTAAAAAGTCCTAAAAACTGTTTTAAATAAGGAAAAATACTAAACAGTGCTGGAAAAATATGAAAAATTCAGGAAAATTCTAAAGTAATATTCTAAATCTAAGAAAAATACAAAAACAATGGCTTATGTGAAGGATATGGGAGCTGTAGTGAAACTGCTTATGAATAAGCACTTCAAAATAAGCCAAAGACCACAAATGGACACCAAATGAACACAGAAGCTAGGTTATGCTATAACTACTTAATACTAACCTATTTCAACTAGTCTAAACCTCTGTAATGCACACTGCCATGATTTGATGATTAAAAAGCTTAAGTGCCCAAACAATTTTCTGTCTACTTTGAAGCTTAAGCACAAGCTTATTGAAAAAGCTTATGTGAAAAACAAAACTGGGGACCTCAAGACCACCAGCTTAACTATCTCTAAACCAAGTTTCAGACCCTAAGGATCTAAAACCAAACCTATGCAAGGTCTGCAAGGTGCCTGTCTCACACTCAGTGTATGCTGAGTGCTGACACAGGGCAAATGGGGGCTTATTGGAAGCTGATTAAGAGCTTATAGGAGCTTGATAAAAGGAAAACAAAACTGAGATTATTAAACTAGACCAACTGAACTTGCAAATGTCCAAGTTTCAGAAATTTTGATGAAGTAATGAGCTCATGAAACTTACACAAAGTTCTGTGAAAACTGCACTTTCCAACTTTGACTATTTTATGATAGAAATGAAAGTTTGACCAAAGTGAGATTTGAGCTTAATTTGTTAACTGATTATGATAACTTGTGATAAAATAATACTGATGCAAGCTATATTACTAACTTTAAAACCTATATGCAAGATTACACTAACTAATTCAAACAAATATGGGAACTAGAGCTGATACAAAATGATTTTGACTTTAACTGTATGCAGACTTGAAATAAGTACTGAATTGAGTGTATCTAGACTAAATGAAACTATGCTAACTGATTTTATTCACAAACCACACCTCTAGCTTAATATACTATCAAATCCAAACACTACTTTAAGTTATTTAATGAGGAGGTTAAACACCTTAATCCTACTCCTAGTGTGCAGAGATTAAAACAAGCATAAAACTAAGATCCTAAAGCTGAAACAAGATCAAATAAAGTACTGACACAATCAAACATGAAGAAGAACATAAACATGAGTATGGCAGTTTTAAAAATTTCAACTTACTTGTAATACAGCCAAATTTGGGTATTGTAACAGTACTTAAACCAGTATAGAAACATCAAACTAAACCCAAATCATCATCAAGATCACCCCCTATCCATTTTTGAACCAAAGAATGATCATAGTTGACTTTCGTTGACTTTTTTGGTTTTAGAGTAGAACTGAGTATGTAACCAAACTAAACCCATAATAAGCTATATTGAGCTTATATAAGCTTAATCAAAAAGGAAATAAAGCTTAATGAAGCTTTGAAACTGATTTAGACATATTTTTATTTTTCAAGTATTTTCTTATATTTTTGGTAATTTTTCTGTTTTAACTACAAACTGACTTTTTTAGTTTCTAGAAACTTATACAAGCTTTATAAGAGCTTATGTGAGCCTAATGAGTTCATATTATCAACTACAAACAACTTTTGAATATTTTGAGAATTTTAAGATTGAAAATGGCATACACTGAATTCGTATTTAAAACATGAAATTAATAACTGAGAAAGGTTTACAATACACTGTTATCACTTATTTCAACACTTGAAAGCTAAATATTACACTGAAATTAAAGAAATTAACTAGTCGACATTACCTAAACTAAAATTACACTACTACTCTCTCAACATTGCTCCTCTTTCTTTTTATTGATCTTTTTCATCTCTGTCGACACCTCTGAGTCTTTCCCACTCATTTCCAGCCATTGGATCTTCTCAATTCATTATAATCGTACAAGTGGAGTTTTTGGCGGGAAAAGTCTTAAAGCAGGTATATTGCATTTAATGAAATTTGGTGTATGTGGAGGTGGAGGGGGACAAGGTAGAGAGGTGTAAAGGTAGGGGTGAGGTGGAAAGGTGGAGAAAACCATCACTGGTTTCTGGTTTTGGGATTGCAGTAGAGAGTGAGAGAGATGAAAAGTAGCGAGCGGTTTTTATTTTTAAATTTTGGGCCGGGTTGGATATTGGGCTTGGTATTGGGTTGTTAATAACACAAGGGGTCCGTTTGGTTTTAGTTAAGCACAAGGACCAATTTTGCAATTTGGTAAATCTAGAGGGACTGAACCTGTCAACATTTCAAAGTTATTACAATGACTTAAATTGTAACATGTGAATATTACAAGGGCCAATGTTGCATAAAATTCCATTTTTATAAACCCAAGGACTATTTTTGACAATTTTCAAACTCCAGGGACCAAACTTGTAATTTTCTCAAAACTTATCATATAAGGACCAAATATTCTACATTTGAATAGTACAAGGGTGTAGTTTGAATAATTTTCATTTTTAAACACCCAGGGACTGATTTTGACACTTTTGTAAAGTTGAGGGACCAAAGTTGTAAATTGTGATTTTTAAACTTCAAAGGACAATTTCTTACAACTTGTGAATCCCAAGGACCTTTTATGACTTTATATAAGTTTTGGACTGACCAGGGACTATATTTGACAACTTTTGTAACTTGGGGGACTAAAACTGCCAATTATGCAAACTTGATACGTTTTTCACCAGATTTTGGTATTTTTGCATTTGAAACACATAAAACACTTATTTGTGATATTTTTATCATTTTGATGCATTTCTGAGTGTTTTCAGATGTTTTTGCAGTTTAAATGGTACAAAAATGATGAGTATTTAGACACTCATCAATCCCCCACACTAAGATATTGCTAGTCCCTAGCAATGATTTGAGAAAATTTAATGGATTTCATCTCTTTACCAAAAGCCATTACTTCTGGAGTAGCCAATTGTTTTAGTTCAAGTATGAACCTTGGCACAATGATAACCAAATGATTTTGAGCAAATCACCAGCTTTCAACGGATTTGATTTGTCTTTACCAGAAGCCGTTTGCTTCTGGACTAGCCAACTCTTAGATAAATTATAAATATTATCTTTGGTGAGTCGATTACCAATTATGGATTTCCAACTGCCTTTACCACAAGCCATAAACTTGCGGGCTAGCCAACTCTTCACTAGTTAAAGATATGGTGAGCTGAACACCATACAATTTTGGGCAAATTGCAAGCCATAAACGGATTTGAGATATCTTTACCAAGAGCCGTTTGCTCCTGGATTAGCCAATCCTTATGTGGGTTAGACATGGTGGACTGATTACCATTTGTTGTGTTTAGTACATAGTACTTCCACTAAAAAAAGTTTAAAATTTGGCCATTTTGGGGGAAAAAGGGACTAAAAGGGTACATTTATGATCAAATTCGCCAGAATTTCCCCCCCACACTTAGAAATGAATATTGTCCTCAATATTCAAAGTACCGGCTGTTATGCCGAAACTTAGAACGTAAAAAGATAACATTACTAGCTAAGTGTAGAAACACAACAATTATTCTCTTTTTAATATTTACAATTTTCATTCATTTTTTTTTAGATCTCTATACAACATGTGGGGCATCTCCCCCACACTTAGGTGGGACACACGGGTGGAAACCCATGTTTAACTACTTGTTTTTGATTATCGAGTCGCTAGCTTGACTCGACCCCGAATTAATTTGTTCATGGGGAAGTAAGTGGAAGTGACAATCTCCATCGGACTTTCATTCAAGATGTTTGTATAAACATTGAAGTATGTGAAAGTTCCACACCGATGAGATATACATAGAACCGGCTCAAAAATGATAAATGAAAATGCCGGGATCAAAAATAGTGTCCTCATTCCTGAAGGAGAAAAGGGAACGAGAAACCACACCATCTGTGAAAAATGGAATAAAGATGTGCATCACAATGCAATCCCATTCTTCATTAGTGAGGAGCAAATCACCATTTGTTAGATTTTTAAGCTTAGACTTGAAGCTTGTATGGTGATTGGCAACAAAATTTCTGGGAAGGAGAGCTGGAAACGGTTCTTCAATCAACAGATTTTCAAGAAAGAGGATGTCTCCCTCCGAATCAAAGTAAGTATTGTCAATCCCTGTTGGAATTGACTCATCACTAAGAAAAGCATCGACCTCCTTCCAAAAGTTATCATCTTCCTCATCCGGAGTGAGAGAAGGAATGAAAGAGTCGGAAATGGGACAAGAAATGAGTGGATGATCATTATATAGGAGATTTTCAATTTCTCCAAGATCGGCTTCGAAATCAAAGAGATCATCGTCACTTTCTGATGAAAGTGGACTGATGTGAGTGAGTTCATTGGTGAATTCCTCAAGAAGAGGATCAGACTGTGGGAGTGATGCCTCAACATACTCGATGTCTCCATAAGATTTACAATCATCGCTAAAATCGGAGAAAGTCTCAAAATGATCTTTTGAACACTCAAGAGGGAAAGGAATATCACACATATGATCAGAAGTTCCCTGTGACTCTCTCGGGATTGGGACAAGGTTCTCAACACTAGACTTTATGAATTCGTCCGATTCCTTTTCAGGAACAGTGTCAAGATGCTCATCCACCATGTTCAGAGAGTGAGTGGGAATATCAGGTGTGATAACAACAGACTGAGGGAGTTGAGAAGGACTAGCATACATATGTTTTATACTTTCCATTTGTTCTTCTGCTAGTAATTCCATCATAGTCTTTTCTCCCTGATTTTTCATGGAAGGGATTTCAACTGATGAACTTGATGAACCTGTACAAAATTGACTAATATCAAGGGTAACTTCATCATCATCGTCATCAGGAATGAAACGGAATCGAGAGCTAGATTTGGCTGCTTTTTCTTTTGCAATTGATTCCCTAATAGATTTTTCAAAGGCAATCTGGGAATCTAATTTAGCAGTCCGCTCTTCAGCTAACAAAACTTCCATGGATTTTTGATTTGGATTATCTGGGGAGTGTTTACATTCCTTCAAATCTTTCACTAAATCCAAAAGATCAAGGAGAAGATTTTGAGGAAATGGCTCAGGCTGAGGTGGTGCCTGATTCACTTGGTACTGTAGAGGTTGGTCATGATACGAAGAGTCGTAATTGTTACAAGGAAATGGATTCCTTGTTTGACAATCAGAGCTAAAGTGAGGACCTCCACAATACTCACAACAGTAAAACTGATGTGGCTGTGAGTCATATGTGTTGTAGTCATAATTGTTATCAGGAACCTGCTCATAGACAAGCGTGTTTCCCGATTGACAATCAGAACTAAAGTGTGAACCACTACAGTACTCACAACAGTAAAACTGCTGAGTCTCACAGTGTGGTAGCTGATGGAATAAATCAGTTGTGTTATGGTAGGAATAGGGATCCTGGTTATAGACAGACCCGTTTCCTGATTCCACCATGCTACAACTGGGGCAATTGCCACCATTATAAGGACCACCACACCATTGACAACCAAGATGGTGAGGATAAGACATAGAAAGAATCAAAGGTTTACAGAGGGGTTGGGATGAAGAATCAAAGATGTGAGAGGGTAAGGATGGATATTTTTGGATTTTTGAAAAACATGTTGTAAATAAAAGAAAGAAAATCTTTTTGGGTTTTTGCGTTTGTTGAAAACTTGAATAAAAAATGTTTTCGGTAATCGATCCGTCAAACGAATTAACTTCACGATAATTTTGGTTTTATATGAAACAAGGAAATATGGACAAAGATGGTAAATATACAATGGGTGTATATTCAACAGTCACTGATTCTTCAAATTCGTAGTAACGTAGCAAACCTCCCCGGCAGCGGCGCCAAAATTTGATCGCTTCCAAACCGTCAAGTTTATCACACAAGCTAACCACTTGTGAATGGTCAACCGTAATAAACTTCAAACAGCTCAGAAGCAAATGCAATTAAGATCTGGAGAGTTTAGTGTATTCCCGGGTCGTTAAGTCCCAACGAGGTGTGAACACTGTAGTACAACGAATCTGTGATCGAGTGATATTGAATGGGAAAAGGTTTGTGATTTGGAATAATTATACCTAAAGAGAAAGTTTGTAAATTACAGAGGCTTAAATGCAAATTAAAGAAAATTAAAAAGCTAAATTATATTAAATAAACGCTATCACTATTTTTAAAATTGATGAACGTTTAAAACCTAAAACGTACGTTTAAATAAAATTACGTGAACGTACTAAATAAAACGTGAAAATAAAGAAGGAAAATACCTACGGATATGAAAAATACATTTTTACAATCCTAATTATAAAAGAAAATTATTAGAAAAATAAAATTATTTTTAAAACTATTTATCTAATTATTATTAAATAAAAACTATTTTTAACTATTTAATAATACCCTAAAATATAAGAAAATATGAAATAAAGCTAGAAAAATGAAATTATGACTTAGAAAAGTCTAAAATATTATAAAAATTATTTTAAAACTGAAAATATATTTTTTAGACTTTTTATGTATTTATTATTAATTAAAAACTATTTAAACTTAATTAAAATGCTAGAAAATACTATTTAAACTAAGAAAATTATGGAAAAATATTTTTTTGGCTTTTTATATTTATCTTAATCTAGGAAAATTGAAAACATATTTTTTTAAACTTTTTCTGATTTATTTGTAATAAAAGCTAATTAAAAAGTCCTAAAAACTGTTTTAAATAAGGAAAAATACTAAACAGTGCTGGAAAAATATGAAAAATTCAGGAAAATTCTAAAGTAATATTCTAAATCTAAGAAAAATACAAAAACAATGGCTTATGTGAAGGATATGGGAGCTGTAGTGAAACTGCTTATGAATAAGCACTTCAAAATAAGCCAAAGACCACAAATGGACACCAAATGAACACAGAAGCTAGGTTATGCTATAACTACTTAATACTAACCTATTTAAACTAGTCTAAACCTCTGTAATGCACACTGCCATGATTTAATGATTAAAAAGCTTAAGTGCCCAAACAATTTTCGGTCTACTTTGAAGCTTAAGCACAAGCTTATTGAAAAAGCTTATGTGAAAAACAAAACTGGGGACCTCAAGACCACCAGCTTAACTATCTCTAAACCAAGTTTCAGACCCTAAGGATCTAAAGCCAAACCTATGCAAGGTCTGCAAGGTGCCTGTCTCACACTCAGTGTATGCTGAGTGCTGACACAGGGCAAATGGGGGCTTATTGGAAGCTGATTAAGAGCTTATAGGAGCTTGATAAAAGGAAAACAAAACTGAGATTATTAAACTAGACCAACTGAACTTGAAAATGTCCAAGTTTCAGAGATTTTGATGAAGAAATGAGCTCATGAAACTTACACAAAGTTCTGTGAAAACCGCACTTTCCAACTTTGACTATTTTATGATAGAAATGAAAGTTTGACCAAAGTGAGATTTGAGCTTAATTCGTTAACTGATTATGATAACTTGTGATAAAATAATATTGATGCAAGCTATATTACTAACTTTAAAACCTATATGCCAGATTACACTAACTAATTCAAACAGATATGGGAACTAGAGCTGATACAAAATGATTTTGACTTTAACTGTATGCAGACTTGAAATAAGTACTGAATTGAGTGTATCTAGACTAAATGAAACTATGCTAACTGATTTTATTCACAAACCACACCTCTAGCTTAATATACTATCAAATCCAAACACTACTTTAAGTTATTTAATGAGGAGGTTAAACACCTTAATCCTACTCCTAGTGTGCAGAGATTAAAACAAGCATAAAACTAAGATCCTAAAGCTGAAACAAGATCAAATAAAGTACTGACACAATCAAACATGAAGAAGAACATAAACATGAGTATGGCAGTTTTAAAAATTTCAACTTACTTGTAATCCAGCCAAATTTGGGTATTGTAACAGTACTTAAACTAGTATTGAAACATCAAACTAAACCCAAATCATCATCAAGATCACCCCCTATCCATTTCTGAACCAAAGAATGATCACAGTTGACTTTCGTTGACTTTTTTGGTTTTAGAGTAGAACTGAGTATGTAACCAAACTAAACCCATAATAAGCTATATTGAGCTTATATAAGCTTAATCAAAAAGGAAATAAAGCTTAATGAAGCTTTGAAACTGATTTAGACATATTTTTATTTTTCAAGTATTTTCTTATATTTTTGGTAATTTTTCTGTTTTAACTACAAACTGACTTTTTTAGTTTCTAGAAACTTATACAAGCTTTATAAGAGCTTATGTGAGCTTACTGAGTTCATATTATCAACTACAAACAACTTTTGAATATTTTGAGAATTTTAAGATTGAAAATGGCATACACTGAATTCGTATTTAAAACTTGAAATTAATAACTGAGAAAGGTTTACAATACACTGTTATCACTTATTTCAACACTTGAAAGCTAAATATTACACTGAAATTAAAGAAATTAACTAGTCGACATTACCTAAACTAAAATTACACTACTAATCTCTCAACATTGCTCCTCTTTCTTTTTATTGATCTTTTTCATCTATGTCGACACCTCTGAGTCTTTCCCACTCATTTCCAGCCATTGGATCTTCTCAATTCATCATAATCGTACAAGTGGAGTTTTTGGCGGGAAAAGTATTAAAGCAGGTATATTGCATTTAATGAAATTTGGTGTATGTGGAGGTGGAGGGGGACAAGGTAGAGAGGTGTAAAGGTGGGGGTGAGGTGGAAAGGTGGAGAAAACCATCACTGGTTTCTGGTTTTGGGATTGCAGTAGAGAGTGAGAGAGATGAACAGTAGCGAGCGGTTTTTATTTTTAAATTTTGGGTCGGGTTGGATATTGGGCTTGGTATTGGGTTGTTAATAACACAAGGGGTCCGTTTGGTTTTAGTTAAGCACAAGGACCAATTTTGCAATTTGGTAAATCTAGAGGGACTGAACCTGTCAACATTTCAAAGTTATTACAAGGACTTAAATTGTAACATGTGAATAGTACAAGGGCCAATGTTGCATAAAATTCCATTTTTATAAACCCAAGGACTATTTTTGACAATTTTCAAACTCCAGGGACCAAACTTGTAATTTTCTCAAAACTTATCTTATAAGGACCAAATATTCTACATTTGAATAGTACAAGGGTGTAGTTTGAATAATTTTCATTTTTAAACACCCAGGGACTGATTTTGACGCTTTTGTAAAGTTGAGGGACCAAAGTTGTAAATTGTGATTTTTAAACTTCAAAGGACAATTTCTTACAACTTGTGAATCCCAAGGACCTTTTATGACTTTATATAAGTTTTGGACTGACCAGGGACTATATTTGACAACTTTTGTAACTTGGGGGACTAAAACTGCCAATTATGCAAACTTGATACGTTTTTCACCAGATTTTGGTATTTTTTCATTTGAAACACATAAAACACTTATTTGTGATATTTTTATCATTTTGATGCATTTCTGAGTGTTTTCAGATGTTTTTGCAGTTTAAATGGTACAAAAATGATGAGTATTTAGACACTCATCAATCCCCTACACTAAGATATTGCTAGTCCCTAGCAATGATTTGAGAAAATTTAATAGATTTCATCTCTTTACCAAAAGCCATTACTTCTGGAGTAGCCAATTGTTTTAGTTCAAGTAAGAACCTTGGCACAATGATAACCAAATGATTTTGAGCAAATCACCAGCTTTCAACGGATTTGATTTGTCTTTACCAGAAGCCGTTTGCTTCTGGACTAGCCAACTCTTAGATAAATTATAAATATTATCTTTGGTGAGTCGATTACCAATTATGGATTTCCAACTGCCTTTACCACAAGCCATAAACTTGCGGGCTAGCCAACTCTTCACTAGTTAAAGATATGGTGAGCTGAACACCATACAATTTTGGGCAAATTGCAAGCCATAAACGGATTTGAGATATCTTTACCAAGAGCCGTTTGCTCCTGGATTAGCCAATCCTTATGTGGGTTAGACATGGTGGACTGATTACCATTTGTTGTGTTTAGTACATAGTACTTCCACTAAAAAAAAATTTAAAATTTGGCCATTTTGGGGGAAAAAGGGACTAAAAGGGTACATTTATGATCAAATTCGCCAGAATTTCCCCCCCACACTTAGAAATGAATATTGTCCTCAATATTCAAAGTACCGGCTGTTATGCCGAAACTTAGAACGTAAAAAGATAACATTACTAGCTAAGTGTAGAAACACAACAATTATTCTCTTTTTAATATTTACAATTTTCATTCATTTTTTTTAGATCTCTATAAAACATGTGGGGCATCTCCCGCACACTTAGGTGGGACACACGGGTGGAAACCCATGTTTAACTACTTGTTTTTGATTATCGAGTCGCTAGCTTGACTCGACCCCGAATTAATTTGTTCATGGGGAAGTAAGTGGAAGTGACAATCTCCATCGGACTTTCATTCAAGATGTTTGTATAAACATTGAAGTATGTGAAAGTTCCACACCGATGAGATATACATAGAACCGGCTCAAAAATGATAAATGAAAATGCCGGGATCAAAAATAGTGTCCTCATTCCTGAAGGAGAAAAGGGAACGAGAAACCACACCATCTGTGAAAAATGGAATAAAGATGTGCATCACAATGCAATCCCATTCTTCATTAGTGAGGAGCAAATCACCATTTGTTAGATTTTTAAGCTTAGACTTGAAGCTTGTATGGTGATTGGCAACAAAATTTCTGGGAAGGAGAGCTGGAAACGGTTCTTCAATCAACAGATTTTCAAGAAAGAGGATGTCTCCCTCCGAATCAAAGTAAGTATTGTCAATCCCTGTTGGAATTGACTCATCACTAAGAAAAGCATCGACCTCCTTCCAAAAGTTATCATCTTCCTCATCCGGAGTGAGAGAAGGAATGAAAGAGTCGGAAATGGGACAAGAAATGAGTGGATGATCATTATATAGGAGATTTTCAATTTCTCCAAGATCGGCTTCGAAATCAAAGAGATCATCGTCACTTTCTGATGAAAGTGGACTGATGTGAGTGAGTTCATTGGTGAATTCCTCAAGAAGAGGATCAGACTGTGGGAGTGATGCCTCAACATACTCGATGTCTCCATAAGATTTACAATCATCGCTAAAATCGGAGAAAGTCTCAAAATGATCTTTTGAACACTCAAGAGGGAAAGGAATATCACACATATGATCAGAAGTTCCCTGTGACTCTCTCGGGATTGGGACAAGGTTCTCAACACTAGACTTTATGAATTCGTCCGATTCCTTTTCAGGAACAGTGTCAAGATGCTCATCCACCATGTTCAGAGAGTGAGTGGGAATATCAGGTGTGATAACAACAGACTGAGGGAGTTGAGAAGGACTAGCATACATATGTTTTATACTTTCCATTTGTTCTTCTACTAGTAATTCCATCATAGTCTTTTCTCCCTGATTTTTCATGGAAGGGATTTCAACTGATGAACTTGATGAACCTGTACAAAATTGACTAATATCAAGGGTAACTTCATCATCATCGTCATCAGGAATGAAACGGAATCGAGAGCTAGATTTGGCTGCTTTTTCTTTTGCAATTGATTCCTTTAATAGATTTTTCAAAGGCAATCTGGGAATCTAATTTAGCAGTCCGCTCTTCAGCTAACAAAACTTCCATGGATTTTTGATTTGGATTATCTGGGGAGTGTTTACATTCCTTCAAATCTTTCACTAAATCCAAAAGATCAAGGAGAAGATTTTGAGGAAATGGCTCAGGCTGAGGTGGTGCCTGATTCACTTGGTACTGTAGAGGTTGGTCATGATACGAAGAGTCGTAATTGTTACAAGGAAATGGATTCCTTGTTTGACAATCAGAGCTAAAGTGAGGACCTCCACAATACTCACAACAGTAAAACTGATGTGGATGTGAGTCATATGTGTTGTAGTCATAATTGTTATCAGGAACCTGCTCATAGACAAGCGTGTTTCCCGATTGACAATCAGAACTAAAGTGTGAACCACTACAGTACTCACAACAGTAAAACTGCTGAGTCTCACAGTGTGGTAGCTGATGGAATAAATCAGTTGTGTTATGGTAGGAATAGGGATCCTGGTTATAGACAGACCCGTTTCCTGATTCCACCATGCTACAACTGGGGCAATTGCCACCATTATAAGGACCACCACACCATTGACAACCAAGATGGTGAGGATAAGACATAGAAAGAATCAAAGGTTTACAGAGGGGTTGGGATGAAGAATCAAAGATGTGAGAGGGTAAGGATGGATATTTTTGGATTTTTGAAAAACATGTTGTAAATAAAAGAAAGAAAATCTTTTTGGGTTTTTGCGTTTGTTGAAAACTTGAATAAAAAATGTTTTTGGTAATCGATCCGTCAAACGAATTAACTTCACGATAATTTTGGTTTTATATGAAAACAAGGAAATATGGACAAAGATGGTAAATATACAATGGGTGTATATTCAACAGTCACTGATTCTTCAAATTCGTAGTAACGTAGCAAACCTCCCCGGCAGCGGCGCCAAAATTTGATCGCTTCCAAACCGTCAAGTTTATCACACAAGCTAACCACTTGTGAATGGTCAACCGTAATAAACTTCAAACAGCTCAGAAGCAAATGCAATTAAGATCTGGAGAGTTTAGTGTATTCCCGGGTCGTTAAGTCCCAACGAGGTGTGAACACTGTAGTACAACGAATCTGTGATCGAGTGATATTGAATGGGAAAAGGTTTGTGATTTGGAATAATTATACCTAAAGAGAAAGTTTGTAAATTACAGGGGCTTAAATGCAAATTAAAGAAAATTAAAAAGCTAAATTATATTAAATAAACGCTATCACTATTTTTAAAATTGATGAACGTTTAAAACCTAAAACGTACGTTTAAATAAAATTACGTGAACGTACTAAATAAAACGTGAAAATAAAGAAGGAAAATACCTACGGATATGAAAAATACATTTTTACAATCCTAATTATAAAAGAAAATTATTAGAAAAATAAAATTATTTTTAAAACTATTTATCTAATTATTATTAAATAAAAACTATTTTTAACTATTTAATAATACCCTAAAATATAAGAAAATATGAAATAAAGCTAGAAAAATGAAATTATGACTTAGAAAAGTCTAAAATATTATAAAAATTATTTTAAAACTGAAAATATATTTTTTAGACTTTTTATGTATTTATTATTAATTAAAAACTATTTAAACTTAATTAAAATGCTAGAAAATACTATTTAAACTAAGAAAATTATGGAAAAATATTTTTTTGGCTTTTTATATTTATCTTAATCTAGGAAAATTGAAAACATATTTTTTTAAACTTTTTTTGATTTATTTGTAATAAAAGCTAATTAAAAAGTCCTAAAAACTGTTTTAAATAAGGAAAAATACTAAACAGTGCTGGAAAAATATGAAAAATTCAGGAAAATTCTAAAGTAATATTCTAAATCTAAGAAAAATACAAAAACAATGGCTTATGTGAAGGATATGGGAGCTGTAGTGAAACTGCTTATGAATAAGCACTTCAAAATAAGCCAAAGACCACAAATGGACACCAAATGAACACAGAAGCTAGGTTATGCTATAACTACTTAATACTAACCTATTTAAACTAGTCTAAACCTCTGTAATGCACACTGCCATGATTTAATGATTAAAAAGCTTAAGTGCCCAAACAATTTTCGGTCTACTTTGAAGCTTAAGCACAAGCTTATTGAAAAAGCTTATGTGAAAAACAAAACTGGGGACCTCAAGACCACCAGCTTAACTATCTCTAAACCAAGTTTCAGACCCTAAGGATCTAAAGCCAAACCTATGCAAGGTCTGCAAGGTGCCTGTCTCACACTCAGTGTATGCTGAGTGCTGACACAGGGCAAATGGGGGCTTATTGGAAGCTGATTAAGAGCTTATAGGAGCTTGATAAAAGGAAAACAAAACTGAGATTATTAAACTAGACCAACTGAACTTGAAAATGTCCAAGTTTCAGAGATTTTGATGAAGAAATGAGCTCATGAAACTTACACAAAGTTCTGTGAAAACTGCACTTTCCAACTTTGACTATTTTATGATAGAAATGAAAGTTTGACCAAAGTGAGATTTGAGCTTAATTCGTTAACTGATTATGATAACTTGTGATAAAATAATATTGATGCAAGCTATATTACTAACTTTAAAACCTATATGCCAGATTACACTAACTAATTCAAACAGATATGGGAACTAGAGCTGATACAAAATGATTTTGACTTTAATTGTATGCAGACTTGAAATAAGTACTGAATTGAGTGTATCTAGACTAAATGAAACTATGCTAACTGATTTTATTCACAAACCACACCTCTAGCTTAATATACTATCAAATCCAAACACTACTTTAAGTTATTTAATGAGGAGGTTAAACACCTTAATCCTACTCCTAGTGTGCAGAGATTAAAACAAGCATAAAACTAAGATCCTAAAGCTGAAACAAGATCAAATAAAGTACTGACACAATCAAACATGAAGAAGAACATAAACATGAGTATGGCAGTTTTAAAAATTTCAACTTACTTGTAATCCAGCCAAATTTGGGTATTGTAACAGTACTTAAACTAGTATAGAAACATCAAACTAAACCCAAATCATCATCAAGATCACCCCCTATCCATTTCTGAACCAAAGAATGATCACAGTTGACTTTCGTTGACTTTTTTGGTTTTAGAGTAGAACTGAGTATGTAACCAAACTAAACCCATAATAAGCTATATTGAGCTTATATAAGCTTAATCAAAAAGGAAATAAAGCTTAATGAAGCTTTGAAACTGATTTAGACATATTTTTATTTTTCAAGTATTTTCTTATATTTTTGGTAATTTTTCTGTTTTAACTACAAACTGACTTTTTTAGTTTCTAGAAACTTATACAAGCTTTATAAGAGCTTATGTGAGCTTACTGAGTTCATATTATCAACTACAAACAACTTTTGAATATTTTGAGAATTTTAAGATTGAAAATGGCATACACTGAATTCGTATTTAAAACTTGAAATTAATAACTGAGAAAGGTTTACAATACACTGTTATCACTTATTTCAACACTTGAAAGCTAAATATTACACTGAAATTAAAGAAATTAACTAGTCGACATTACCTAAACTAAAATTACACTACTAATCTCTCAACATTGCTCCTCTTTCTTTTTATTGATCTTTTTCATCTATGTCGACACCTCTGAGTCTTTCCCACTCATTTCCAGCCATTGGATCTTCTCAATTCATCATAATCGTACAAGTGGAGTTTTTGGCGGGAAAAGTATTAAAGCAGGTATATTGCATTTAATGAAATTTGGTGTATGTGGAGGTGGAGGGGGACAAGGTAGAGAGGTGTAAAGGTGGGGGTGAGGTGGAAAGGTGGAGAAAACCATCACTGGTTTCTGGTTTTGGGATTGCAGTAGAGAGTGAGAGAGATGAACAGTAGCGAGCGGTTTTTATTTTTAAATTTTGGGTCGGGTTGGATATTGGGCTTGGTATTGGGTTGTTAATAACACAAGGGGTCCGTTTGGTTTTAGTTAAGCACAAGGACCAATTTTGCAATTTGGTAAATCTAGAGGGACTGAACCTGTCAACATTTCAAAGTTATTACAAGGACTTAAATTGTAACATGTGAATAGTACAAGGGCCAATGTTGCATAAAATTCCATTTTTATAAACCCAAGGACTATTTTTGACAATTTTCAAACTCCAGGGACCAAACTTGTAATTTTCTCAAAACTTATCTTATAAGGACCAAATATTCTACATTTGAATAGTACAAGGGTGTAGTTTGAATAATTTTCATTTTTAAACACCCAGGGACTGATTTTGACACTTTTGTAAAGTTGAGGGACCAAAGTTGTAAATTGTGATTTTTAAACTTCAAAGGACAATTTCTTACAACTTGTGAATCCCAAGGACCTTTTATGACTTTATATAAGTTTTGGACTGACCAGGGACTATATTTGACAACTTTTGTAACTTGGGGGACTAAAACTGCCAATTATGCAAACTTGATACGTTTTTCACCAGATTTTGGTATTTTTTCATTTGAAACACATAAAACACTTATTTGTGATATTTTTATCATTTTGATGCATTTCTGAGTGTTTTCAGATGTTTTTGCAGTTTAAATGGTACAAAAATGATGAGTATTTAGACACTCATCAATCCCCTACACTAAGATATTGCTAGTCCCTAGCAATGATTTGAGAAAATTTAATAGATTTCATCTCTTTACCAAAAGCCATTACTTCTGGAGTAGCCAATTGTTTTAGTTCAAGTAAGAACCTTGGCACAATGATAACCAAATGATTTTGAGCAAATCACCAGCTTTCAACGGATTTGATTTGTCTTTACCAGAAGCCGTTTGCTTCTGGACTAGCCAACTCTTAGATAAATTATAAATATTATCTTTGGTGAGTCGATTACCAATTATGGATTTCCAACTGCCTTTACCACAAGCCATAAACTTGCGGGCTAGCCAACTCTTCACTAGTTAAAGATATGGTGAGCTGAACACCATACAATTTTGGGCAAATTGCAAGCCATAAACGGATTTGAGATATCTTTACCAAGAGCCGTTTGCTCCTGGATTAGCCAATCCTTATGTGGGTTAGACATGGTGGACTGATTACCATTTGTTGTGTTTAGTACATAGTACTTCCACTAAAAAAAAAATTTAAAATTTGGCCATTTTGGGGGAAAAAGGGACTAAAAGGGTACATTTATGATCAAATTCGCCAGAATTTCCCCCCCACACTTAGAAATGAATATTGTCCTCAATATTCAAAGTACCGGCTGTTATGCCGAAACTTAGAACGTAAAAAGATAACATTACTAGCTAAGTGTAGAAACACAACAATTATTCTCTTTTTAATATTTACAATTTTCATTCATTTTTTTTTAGATCTCTATACAACATGTGGGGCATCTCCCGCACACTTAGGTGGGACACACGGGTGGAAACCCATGTTTAACTACTTGTTTTTGATTATCGAGTCGCTAGCTTGACTCGACCCCGAATTAATTTGTTCATGGGGAAGTAAGTGGAAGTGACAATCTCCATCGGACTTTCATTCAAGATGTTTGTATAAACATTGAAGTATGTGAAAGTTCCACACCGATGAGATATACATAGAACCGGCTCAAAAATGATAAATGAAAATGCCGGGATCAAAAATAGTGTCCTCATTCCTGAAGGAGAAAAGGGAACGAGAAACCACACCATCTGTGAAAAATGGAATAAAGATGTGCATCACAATGCAATCCCATTCTTCATTAGTGAGGAGCAAATCACCATTTGTTAGATTTTTAAGCTTAGACTTGAAGCTTGTATGGTGATTGGCAACAAAATTTCTGGGAAGGAGAGCTGGAAACGGTTCTTCAATCAACAGATTTTCAAGAAAGAGGATGTCTCCCTCCGAATCAAAGTAAGTATTGTCAATCCCTGTTGGAATTGACTCATCACTAAGAAAAGCATCGACCTCCTTCCAAAAGTTATCATCTTCCTCATCCGGAGTGAGAGAAGGAATGGAAGAGTCGGAAATGGGACAAGAAATGAGTGGATGATCATTATATAGGAGATTTTCAATTTCTCCAAGATCGGCTTCGAAATCAAAGAGATCATCGTCACTTTCTGATGAAAGTGGACTGATGTGAGTGAGTTCATTGGTGAATTCCTCAAGAAGAGGATCAGACTGTGGGAGTGATGCCTCAACATACTCGATGTCTCCATAAGATTTACAATCATCGCTAAAATCGGAGAAAGTCTCAAAATGATCTTTTGAACACTCAAGAGGGAAACGAATATCACACATATGATCAGAAGTTCCCTGTGACTCTCTCGGGATTGGGACAAGGTTCTCAACACTAGACTTTATGAATTCGTCCGATTCCTTTTCAGGAACAGTGTCAAGATGCTCATCCACCATGTTCAGAGAGTGAGTGGGAATATCAGGTGTGATAACAACAGACTGAGGGAGTTGAGAAGGACTAGCATACATATGTTTTATACTTTCCATTTGTTCTTCTGCTAGTAATTCCATCATAGTCTTTTCTCCCTGATTTTTCATGGAAGGGATTTCAACTGATGAACTTGATGAACCTGTACAAAATTGACTAATATCAAGGGTAACTTCATCATCATCGTCATCAGGAATGAAACGGAATCGAGAGCTAGATTTGGCTGCTTTTTCTTTTGCAATTGATTCCCTAATAGATTTTTTAAAGGCAATCTGGGAATCTAATTTAGCAGTCCGCTCTTCAGCTAACAAAACTTCCATGGATTTTTGATTTGGATTATCTGGGGAGTGTTTACATTCCTTCAAATCTTTCACTAAATCCAAAAGATCAAGGAGAAGATTTTGAGGAAATGGCTCAGGCTGAGGTGGTGCCTGATTCACTTGGTACTGTAGAGGTTGGTCATGATACGAAGAGTCGTAATTGTTACAAGGAAATGGATTCCTTGTTTGACAATCAGAGCTAAAGTGAGGACCTCCACAATACTCACAACAGTAAAACTGATGTGGATGTGAGTCATATGTGTTGTAGTCATAATTGTTATCAGGAACCTGCTCATAGACAAGCGTGTTTCCCGATTGACAATCAGAACTAAAGTGTGAACCACTACAGTACTCACAACAGTAAAACTGCTGAGTCTCACAGTGTGGTAGCTGATGGAATAAATCAGTTGTGTTATGGTAGGAATAGGGATCCTGGTTATAGACAGACCCGTTTCCTGATTCCACCATGCTACAACTGGGGCAATTGCCACCATTATAAGGACCACCACACCATTGATAACCAAGATGGTGAGGATAAGACATAGAAAGAATCAAAGGTTTACAGAGGGGTTGGGATGAAGAATCAAAGATGTGAGAGGGTAAGGATGGATATTTTTGGATTTTTGAAAAACATGTTGTAAATAAAAGAAAGAAAATCTTTTTGGGTTTTTGCGTTTGTTGAAAACTTGAATAAAAAATGTTTTTGGTAATCGATCCGTCAAACGAATTAACTTCACGATAATTTTGGTTTTATATGAAAACAAGGAAATATGGACAAAGATGGTAAATATACAATGGGTGTATATTCAACAATCACTGATTCTTCAAATTCGTAGTAACGCAGCACACCTCCCCGGCAGCGGCGCCAAAATTTGATCGCTTCCAAACCGTCAAGTTTATCACACAAGCTAACCACTTGTGAATGGTCAACCGTAATAAACTTCAAACAGCTCAGAAGCAAATGCAATTAAGATCTGGAGAGTTTAGTGTATCCCCGGGTCGTTAAGTCCCAACGAGGTGTGAACACTGTAGTACAACGAATCTGTGATCGAGTGATATTGAATGGGAAAAGGTTTGTGATTTGGAATAATTATACCTAAAGAGAAAGTTTGTAAATTACAGGGGCTTAAATGCAAATTAAAGAAAATTAAAAAGCTAAATTATATTAAATAAACGCTATCACTATTTTTAAAATTGATGAACGTTTAAAACCTAAAACGTACGTTTAAATAAAATTACGTGAACGTACTAAATAAAACGTGAAAATAAAGAAGGAAAATACCTACGGATATGAAAAATACATTTTTACAATCCTAATTATAAAATAAAATTATTAGAAAAATAAAATCATTTTTAAAACTATTTATCTAATTATTATTAAATAAAAACTATTTTTAACTATTTAATAATACCCTAAAATATAAGAAAATATGAAATGAAGCTAGAAAAATGAAATTATGACTTAGAAAAGTCTAAAATATTATAAAACTTATTTTAAAACTGAAAATATATTTTTTAGACTTTTTATGTATTTATTATTAATTAAAAACTATTTAAACATAATTAAAATGCTAGAAAATACTATTTAAACTAAGAAAATTATGGAAAAATATTTTTTTGGCTTTTTATATTTATCTTAATCTAGGAAAATTGAAAACATATTTTTTTAAACTTTTTCTGATTTATTTGTAATAAAAGCTAATTAAAAAGTCCTAAAAACTGTTTTAAATAAGGAAGAGTATTAAACAGTGCTGGAAAAATATGAAAAATTCAGGAAAATTCTAAAGTAATATTCTAAATCTAAGAAAAATACAAAAACAATGGCTTATGTGAAGGATATGGGAGCTGTAGTGAAACTGCTTATGAATAAGCACTTCAAAATAAGCCAAAGACCACAAATGGACACCAAATGAACACAGAAGCTAGGTTATGCTATAACTACTTAATACTAACCTATTTCAACTAGTCTAAACCTCTGTAATGCACACTGCCATGATTTGATGATTAAAAAGCTTAAGTGCCCAAACAATTTTCGGTCTACTTTGAAGCTTAAGCACAAGCTTATTGAAAAAGCTTATGTGAAAAACAAAACTGGGGACCTCAAGACCACCAGCTTAACTATCTCTAAACCAAGTTTCAAACCCTAAGGATCTAAAACCAAACCTATGCAAGGTCTGCAAGGTGCCTGTCTCACACTCAGTGTATGCTGAGTGCTGACACAGGGCAAATGGGGGCTTATTGGAAGCTGATTAAGAGCTTATAGGAGCTTGATAAAAGGAAAACAAAACTGAGATTATTAAACTAGACCAACTGAACTTGCAAATGTCCAAGTTTCAGAGATTTTGATGAAGAAATGAGCTCATGAAACTTACACAAAGTTCTGTGAAAACTGCACTTTCCAACTTTGACTATTTTATGATAGAAATGAAAGTTTGACCAAAGTGAGATTTGAGCTTAATTTGTTAACTGATTATGATAACTTGTGATAAAATAATACTGATGCAAGCTATATTACTAACTTTAAAACCTATATGCAAGATTACACTAACTAATTCAAACAGATATGGGAACTAGAGCTGATACAAAATGATTTTGACTTTAACTGTATGCAGACTTGAAATAAGTACTGAATTGAGTGTATCTATACTAAATGAAACTATGCTAACTGATTTTATTCACAAACCACACCTCTAGCTTAATATACTATCAAATCCAAACACTACTTTAAGTTATTTAATGAGGAGGTTAAACACCTTAATCCTACTCCTAGTGTGCAGAGATTAAAACAAGCATAAAACTAAGATCCTAAAGCTGAAACAAGATCAAATAAACTACTGACACAATCAAACATGAAGAAGAACATAAACATGAGTATGGCAGTTTTAAAAATTTCAACTTACTTGTAATCCAGCCAAATTTGGGTATTGTAACAGTACTTAAACTAGTATAGAAACATCAAACTAAACCCAAATCATCATCAAGATCACCCCCTATCCATTTCTGAACCAAAGAATGATCACAGTTGACTTTCGTTGACTTTTTTGGTTTTAGAGTAGAACTGAGTATGTAACCAAACTAAACCCATAATAAGCTATATTGAGCTTATATAAGCTTAATCAAAAAGGAAATAAAGCTTAATGAAGCTTTGAAACTGATTTAGACATATTTTTATTTTTCAAGTATTTTCTTATATTTTTGGTAATTTTTCTGTTTTAACTACAAACTGACTTTTTTAGTTTCTAGAAACTTATACAAGCTTTATAAGAGCTTATGTGAGCTTAATGAGTTCATATTATCAACTACAAACAACTTTTGAATATTTTGAGAATTTTAAGATTGAAAATGGCATACACTGAATTCGTATTTAAAACATGAAATTAATAACTGAGAAAGGTTTACAATACACTGTTATCACTTATTTCAACACTTGAAAGCTAAATATTACACTGAAATTAAAGAAATTAACTAGTCGACATTACCTAAACTAAAATTACACTACTACTCTCTCAACATTGCTCCTCTTTCTTTTTATTGATCTTTTTCATCTCTGTCGACACCTCTGAGTCTATCCCACTCATTTCCAGCCATTGGATCTTCTCAATTCATCATAATTGTACAAGTGGAGTTTTTGGCGGGAAAAGTCTTAAAGCATGTATATTGCATTTAATGAAATTTGGTGTATGTGGAGGTGGAGGGGGACAAGGTAGAGAGGTGTAAACGTGGGGGTGAGGTGGAAAGGTGGAGAAAACCATCACTGGTTTCTGGTTTTGGGATTGCAGTAGAGAGTGAGAGAGATGAACAGTAGCGAGCGGTTTTTATTTTTAAATTTTGGGCCGGGTTGGATATTGGGCTTGGTATTGGGTTGTTAATAACACAAGGGGTCCGTTTGGTTTTAGTTAAGCACAAGGACCAATTTTGCAATTTGGTAAATCTAGAGGGACTGAACCTGTCAACATTTCAAAGTTATTACAAGGACTTAAATTGTAACATGTAAATAGTACAAGGGCCAATGTTGCATAAAATTCCATTTTTATAAACCCAAGGACTATTTTTGACAATTTTCAAACTCCAGGGACCAAACTTGTAATTTTCTCAAAACTTATCATATAAGGACCAAATATTCTACATTTGAATAGTACAAGGGTGTAGTTTGAATAATTTTCATTTTTAAACACCCAGGGACTGATTTTGACACTTTTGTAAAGTTGAGGGACCAAAGTTGTAAATTGTGATTTTTAAACTTCAAAGGACAATTTCTTACAACTTGTGAATCCCAAGGACCTTTTATGACTTTATATAAGTTTTGGACTGACCAGGGACTATATTTGACAACTTTTGTAACTTGGGGGACTAAAACTGCCAATTATGCAAACTTGATACGTTTTCACCAGATTTTGGTATTTTTGCATTTGAAACACATAAAACACTTATTTGTGATATTTTTATCATTTTGATGCATTTCTGAGTGTTTTCAGATGTTTTTGCAGTTTAAATGGTACAAAAATGATGAGTATTTAGACACTCATCAATGAATCTAAACTTATAATCACAAATGCCAAACAACCCTAACCTATCTACTTTAAGCACAAATTAAACTAATATAGAAAATTCCTAAAATTAAACTAAAATAAGCTAGTTAACAACCACCAACCAGAGATCTAGATTCCTAAGTTTTAGCTAAAAAGGACTTAATGTGAGACATGATGACGTATAGTATGTATAACAGGACCACTAAGCCCAAAACATACTCTACGTCCACTCTAGGCTCAGGTCCAATGACCGCAAATCCTGGACTCATGTCCAATAACCACAGACCCTGGGCCAACAGTAAGCCCAAAGACTAAGTTGGCTACGGCCTAGGCCTTAGAATGTGCACAAGATGCCTAACGGGCTAAACCTCCAACCGTTAGGCCTCTCGCGTCCGCATCTGTGAATAACACGGAACCCTTGTCCGCCAAGGGTCCGACTCCGGCAACTAACCACTATATGCGATAATCCAGGGAGCCCCAGCGGCAAACCTCGCCTATAAAAAGGGGGTCTAATCCCCATACAAGGTAGAATAACTTTCTCTCTCATAATTACACACATACTACTTTCCCTCTCAAGAATGCATACTTACTCTCACGCCGGAGTCTAATCGTGGGGTCCGTCGCCACGGTAAGACTAACGGTTTACCTTTCTTGTGCAGGGATCTCATCCAAATTACTTAAATTAGTACAAGACCAATCCACCAAAGGCTTGGCGGCCCTGTCTAGCAAGCTACGCCCAGACTTCTTGAAAATACTCACTATGAGCACCAGATACGGACCAACTCCTGCTTTCGGGTCCATGTTGCGGAGTACGGTAGAAAGAGGAGATCAAACGGCCTCAATGGACCCGGAGGGACCTGTGACCGACGCAGCCCTCCGGAGATATTGTGATAAGCATTTCGACTAGATCTGGCCTATTGTGACGGAGAAAGCTCAAAAGCGTGAAGAAAGAGCCAGGATAGCAGAAATCCAAAAGGATCATCATGAAACCCAGCATTGCCGCAGAGCGAAAACGTCGAGTGATGACCTGCGGAAATAGCTCGAAAAAAAAACGGAGGAGCACGCAAAACGACGGCAGTCAAGGTCATACCCGATCCAGGTCACCCAGAAGAAAGGAAGACATGAGGGAGATGGTGTTCAAAAGATTGCGCCAAAGTGTGTTCCGCAGACTCGGAGATAGGAAGGGAAGTGTTTCCATTTGTCCCGAAGACCGAAGGCAACAAATACTCAACGATACCGTAAAGAAAGAGAGGGGCAACCGTAAGGGTTCTAAATCATGGCCGATGGGATCAAGAATGAGAAGTCAGGAAACTGAAAAAACTCGGTCGCGGAAGGCGAATAACCATTTAGACGATGAATCTCACGGAAGTTAAGGCCGAGGATCCAAAGTTAAAAAGCGGAAGCCAAATGATTATGGCTGCGACCTGGCCAGCCCCTGGGTCTGCCCGGAAACTGATCCGTTCACTCCACGTATCCGCTACTTCGAAATGCCTATGAAAACGCGGATGCCAACCAACGTGAAACATGTGATGGAAGCGGAGACCCTGAGGATCATCTAAAAATCATCCAAGCGGCAGCAAAGGTTGAACGATGGGCCATGGCAACATGGTACCACATGTTCAACTCCACACTCACCGGATCCGCTAGGGTCTGATTTGATGACCTTCCGCCGGAATCAATAGATAGCTACGACAAGTTAAAAGAGACTTTCTTGACTAACTTCCTGCAACAAAAGAAATGCATCAAAGACCCTGTGGAGATTCACCACATCAAGCAAAAGGATGGGGAACTAATAGAAGATTCCGTACAACGATTCAAGGAAGAAACAAGGAACGTAAAAGGAGCCCCGAAAATCATGAAAATCTCTGGATTCATGCACGCGATTACTGACCCAGAGCTGATTAAGCGGCTACATGACACAGTCCCAAATTCAATGGCAGAGGTAATGAATGTGACTACTTCCTTTCTTAGAGGGGAAGCAGCGGTGGGAAGGCGTCATAGGAAAAAGCCGTGGATACAAAAACCAAAAGAACAAGCAACAATCAAGCATCGACAGTATTTCCGGAAAGAGCATAAAAATAAATCAAGAGCCAAGGAAAGGCAACAAGGTTTCCGCAGACTGATAAGGCCGTACGAGGGAATACCAGCGACAAGAAAGGCTAGGTCACCAGGCTCGCCTCCAAATACGGTGGTCAAAGAGAAAGCCGATGGAAAGTTTTGCGAATTCCATGGGAAAGCAAGACATACCACGGAAGAATGTTTGCATTTGAAGAAACAAAGAGAAGCAAAAGGGAAAGAGCCGATGGTACAAGCAAAAAAAATAAAAAAAATAAAAAATGAATAAAAATATACGTAGCAAGGAGTAATAACAAGCACGAAAAGATATTAGGAAGACGAAGAAAAATACAGCGCGGAAACAGTTCCCAGAGAATAGAAAAACTCAGGAACCCGTAACCTGTAAAAAATTAACTCTGGAAGGGATAACACACCAGAGAAGAGTGTAGAAAGTCATGGCGGACATGATAACAAAAAAGGGAAAGTGCGGAAATAAAAGGATAAACCTTATCCAGATAACTAGTAAAGGACGAAATCTGCAAGTACAGATACGCGTTCCTTTCCAAGGAATATCACATCAAATCAAGCAGAAAAATATACCCAGGCTACGAGCCTAGGCATATAATAACCTACCAACTGGTAGAAAAAGACAAATGCCAGCGAGTGGAAAACAGTAAAATCTTCGCTATAAATACGCGAAGTAAGGAAAAAGAGGAAGGCACCAGAAAAGCAAAAGTAATAATCGCAGCCCTCCAAAGTCAAACATTCCTAAAAAGAAAACTCTGAAGAAGTTTGTTCCCATGGCAATATATCGGCCAGATAGCGACAGTGAAAACATAAATAACCTAAACCTTCATCACTATCACAAAGGAAAAATGAAAGAGAGTACGGAGAGTACAAAAACATGTTCTTAAATGACTGCTAATAACACTCAGCCGTTCTAAAATAATGGCTAATCACCCACCACCACAAAATACCATGACGCCCCGTCATTCAAACCTCCTTCTACGGCGTTTCCAAGTTCCTTGCCAATTAGAGTTGTGGCACCCATGACCAGAGCACTTATGTCGATTAGACTCCCAGCAGCTGTTGGGAATTAAGATCGAACAGGTGCTCACGGGTCAACTGCGGACACAGCCGGGTCAAGGAGGCATGCGAAAACTGAAATGGTAGGGGCGGGAATGGTGGAGTGTGAAAAGGGATGGGTCCTCAGGGAAGGATAAGAAGGAACGCTAGGGGCAAGGAGCTATATCAAGAAGCCCCTAGCCATTAGGAATCTTCCCTTACAACGTCAAGCAACAAAGGATGCAGACTACGCACACATCCTATTGTTGTTGTGTTAGATATTAGTTTTCACATACACATAAAACCATAACAACAAGGTTGCGTATAAGTGGAATTCCAGAGAGAGAAAGTTAGAGGTTTAGGGAACTTAGTGAGAGAAAGTGAAAGATATTATTATGAGCTCCAACTCTCTACCTTGGGAGGTAGAGAGTATTTATAGTCTTACATAAATCGCCACACAACGGGCTGTGGATCAGGCATACAGTGGGTAAAGACCCGTCCGTCCTCCACGGTGTTACTTAACTAAATACTACTTAACTTAAAAGAACTACGACTACGAGCTTTCTAACGATTACATATACTTGAGGTGACCGACTCTTTAATACCCGGAATTTCTAATTCCTAACAATCTCCCCCTAAGGGAGGTCACCTCAATCATGTACCAAAATTACATTGAATACAACTAGATAATACAATAACAATTGATCTTGCATCCTTGATGTAGTCCTTTGCTCCTAAGCTCGTAGTCATTGATTCTTCACATTGCATGTTTGGTTATTCCAAGTGGAGGTCTTTTACTGATCCACGTGATAATAAGTTTGAGCCAGCATTTGAGATCATCAGCTATCAAAAATCTCTAAGACATCCATTGTGGTGTTGGTATTATGTGATGTTGTGACTTTAGGACCGACATGCTCACATTCTGGATCATGATGTCTTCTCATCAGAGTAGCGGAAGCTTTTGTTGAATCATGATATTGGCAGCAGCGTAGCAGAAGCATGGAGTGAAAATATCAGAGTCAATGATGCACTAATCATGATTTCCTTTTAGATGAATGTGATAAGTGAGCATGCGGCTGTGGATTGACCGCTTCATTCTGATCAGCTGCAAACGTCGGGTGTACCTGCATACAACAGTTAGCAATAAATCGCACGAAAGTGTCTTTGATCACTTTCGTTGAATTGAGGTACACGGCCCACGGTTCCCCGTTGATCAGTACAAGTACTGCCTGTGATCAGGTATCATTCCGAAGAATTTCCTTGACAGGGTTTCGCAGCTGCTCTAGCTGTTCTCAAACCGGAGCATCTCAAAGAAGACAACACGGAGTGAGTGAACCAGCGAATTTTAAGTCCACTGATTGATGAAAAGAGATTTGATAAACAATCGTGTATTGCTCAATAGAAGTTGTTTTTGCAATACAACGAAGGTTTTATTGAAAATCAATTATCAATCATAAAAACACCTTTTGGTTTGAAAAATGAGTACATGGTCGATGTGCTAAAGAAAAGAGTTTTTAAGCACAAAGACCGGTTTTTCAAAGGTATCCGTCAATCCATAACCTGAACCAGGATTGATTCAAGAGATTGAATCGCCCCATTGTTTCTGTTCAGTTGTCACATGGTTGATCCATATAATAGATCTCACATGCCACCTACCAGGAGCTTGTATGATGTTGGCTCCAGAAGGCTTTCCATCTTCATTGTGAATATGTATACACATTACTCAGATGTTCTGGCAATACCACAAGGATAATGCGTAGGACTCAAGATATAATCTCTCTTTCCACATTGTGTGAAACAGAGAGTCTTCATTGAAAGTGTCCTAATGAGATTTATTGATGATCTCGTGGCTCTAGACTCAATTTGTGAATATTTGGATCCTGTACCGGAGACTAGGGAGAGGGTCTCCTTCTTCAATATCAGCCATCTCTAAGAGAAAGTCGATAGATAATGTCGGTTCCCCGTGAGAATGAAACAAGTCCTTTTAAGAGGAACTTGAGTGGTTTGGAAAGTTGAAGTGCAGTGCATCACTGGGTCCATGACGTCTTGTCTTCAATACCGATGTTACCATCAGTAGCATATGAATTGAACCCGGTTTCTGCCCTAAGGTTGAATAAATGGAGGGCTATTTGTTTTCACCCTTTCCTCATTCAATTCTTTTTAATTCTTCAACCCCTTCAGTGCTTACCGAGACTTCATAGCTAGAACCTTGTTGGGTTTATTCCAGTACTAGCTCAGTCTTAGTCCGCACTCTTCCCATATCTCATTTTTCTCCTTTTATCATCATACCTAAGGACTTCTACACTAACTAGTGGATTATCCCTGGGTAGATCCCTCCGGTTCTGGCGGATCATGGGAACACATACCTAACCTTATCATCCTTATATCACCGTACATAAAGTAGAGTTGGTCGGTCTATTTGGTATTGTTCATCTGCCATTGGAACCAATTGAAAACCATTTGAAAATCAATTCAGATACTTGTGATATATTATCAAAGCATTTTGTACCTGAATTGTTTTTGATATTTTTAGAACGAGAACTCCCCCTCAACATGTGCATCAAGTATTTGAAAATGTTTTGCACACGGAGGCAAGAGAAAGAATTAACTTCTTTGATTACCATTTTCTAAAAGATATCAACATCACTTCCCACATCAAATCAAGTAGATATAGCATTTCCGGGAAGGATGAGGTTTCCATAAATTTGCTCCCCCTCAATATGTGCCTCGAGGTTTGAAAAGAGTTTTGCACATACTAGAGGGAACTTGCTCATTGAGATAAGTTGATCACATTTCAAATCATAGGTTTAAGATAGATGCTCCCCCTCAACATGTGCATGGAAAAATTTGAAATCGTTTGTCACATGTGGGCAGGATAGCATGTACATCCTTATAAAACCATTTACCGAATTATCAGTTTAAATCCAATTTAAATCACACATTCTCCCCCGATCACAATTATCAAATCATTTGAGATTTGTGATATCTTATAGATTTAAATTGATTTTGAAGGCTTTTAAGGGGAATTGTGACTTGATTATGAAAGTGTTTTAACTGATAAGGATCGGATTTTAAGACTTTAAACTCCATTGATAAAACATGCATGTATATCTTTTGAAAACAATTTAATGCCAAATAACTTTTTAATTTAATTGAAATCATTCTCCCCCTCAATCAATGACATAGGTTGTTGATTGAGAGATAGAGATTCTGACAAATAAGTCCTGATGATTATCAAAAATAGAGTCCAAGTTATTTTTCAAAGCAGTTAGTTTTCAGCAGATAAATGTTTATAGAATCAGAGCATGGAATTTGAAAACATGGTAAAGCATGGCTCCGTTCTTTCTTTGAAAAGTGGTTTACTGCCTGAAATGACAATAAGCCATTTTTTTCTCTTTCTCCCAAAAATATATATATATATATATATATATATATATTTTTTTTTTTTTTTTTTTTTTTTGAATTCGAACAACATCTAAAGACCCGTGTCATTCTTTGAATGACATCACAAAGACCGTAGATATTATCGAACCGAGAAAAACATGACAAATTGACAATATTTTTTTGAAGATTTTTCAAATTTTTCAGATTTTTATGGATTTTGAAAGTTTTATAATTTTCTATTTGATTTTTGAGAGTTTTATAAGTTTGTATTTTGTTTTTCGAATAAATATTTACAAGAGATAGATGAAGATAGACCTTTACTCCTCGTCTTCCTCCTGAAGACGTTTGAGAGTTTCTGTTTGAAGGCTTTTCAAACCAAGACGTGGAAGAATAAACTCAAAACGTTCTCTTGGAAGAGCTTTGGTGAAGATGTCTGCTAACTGATATTCAGACCTCACAAAATATAGTTCCACCACACCTTTTTCCACTTGTTCCCTGATGAAATGATGTCGAATGTCGATATGCTTTGCTCTTGAGTGTTGAACATTGTTGCATGAGAGAGCAATAGCACTTTTATTATCACAGTACAGAGGGATTTTGTTGAATTCAAAGCCATAGTCAGATAATTGAGATCTCATCCATAAGATTTGAGCACAACAAGATGACATGGCTATGTATTCAGCCTCTGTAGAGGAAATAGAAGTACTCATTTGCTTCTTTGAAGACCAGCTCACAAGCTTATCACCCAAAAACTGAGCACCTCCAGATGTACTTCGACGTGTATCTTGACAACCTGCATGATCAGCATCTGCATAGGCCGTTAGTGACATACCGGTGTCCTTCGGGTACCATAGTCCCATATTGATGGTTCCTTGGAGATACCGAAAGACCCGTTTAACTGCTTCAAGGTGCTTTTTAGTAGGCTTAGCCTGGTATCTAGCACACATGCAAACAGCGAACAAGATGTCTGGTCTACTAGCTGTGAGGTACATCAGGGATCCAATCATACTACGATATTTCGTTTGGTCAATCATGATCCCTGAGTGGTCCTCATCTAGTTTGGTTCGATCAATCATGGGGGTGTCAACAGGGTCACTTGAATCAAATCCAAATTTCTTTAAGATCTCAGTTGCATATTTAGATTGATTTATGAAAATGCCTCCGGGACTTTGTGAAATTTGTAATCCCAAGAAAAATGACATTTGTCCCATCATTGACATTTGAAATTTTGAACTCATTTCATTAGAAAAACGATCACATTCCATTGGGTCTGTCGAGGCAAAAATAATATCATCAACATAAATTTGAACATGAGTTAAATGTTTGCCTGACTTCCTGGTGAACAATGTAGGATCAACTGCTCCTTTGCTGAATCCGGTTGATAGAAGAAACTTTGACAGTGTATCATACCATGCCCTTGGAGCTTGCTTTAAACCGTAAAGAGCCTTCTTCAGACGATAAACGTGAGTAGGATGCTCTTGATAATCCTTCAGGTTGGCTGACGTAGACGACTTCTTTAAGATCTCCGTTCAGAAATGTCGTCTTCACATCCATCTGATAGACTACCATGTTCTTACTAGCAGCATTAGCCAAAAAGATTCTGATTGCCTCGATTCGAGCAACAGGAGCAAAAGATTCTTCAAAGTCAATACCCTCATCTTGACGGTATCCTTTAGCAACTAATCGAGCCTTGTTCTTCAACACATCACCATGCTCATCAAGTTTCACTTTGAAGATCCATTTAAGAGCTATAATCATAGCACAGTCTGGAGCAGGTACTAACTCCCATACATCAAGACGATCAAACTCATGAATTTCATCTTGCATGGCATTGAACCAGCTATCTTCATTCATGGCAGTTTTAACATCTTTTGGTTCGATCTTAGATAGTACGGAGTTGAAGAAGCACCATAAGGCATCGGTTGCGAGTTGTTTCCGGGTTGATACAGGACGAGAGGGATTTCCAATGATGTTGTCTAATGGATGATCGTGAGTCCATTTTCTGAGGTGTTCATGTGGCAGTTGTTGAGGAACTGAGGTAGCTGAGTCGATGTCTCCTGAAGAAGATGGTTCTGATGATGATTCAGGAGTAGCAAATATGTTTTCAAATGGAGCATCTTCAGGAGTAGCAAAGGGATTAACTTCATCATTGATGCCAGAAACATTTCCATGATGTACATTTGAAGAATGATGATTTGTTGATGAGACTGAAGGATCAGCAGCAGGTGCTTCTTGACTTAAAGATATTGAGACTGAGGGATTGACTTCATTCACTGGAATATGAGCATCCTCTGTTGTAGGGATCAACACCTCATTAGTAATTGAATCATACAGTTCATCAAACATAGGATCAAACAATTTCTTTACATCATCTTCAGATGGAGGTACATATGGAGTTTCTTGAGAGGAGTTTGGAACAAGGGATGAACCAATGGGACTGTTTTGAAGTGCGTGTCCTGAGCTGGAGTGTCCAGGAGCCATTTGACCGGTCAGCTCATCAAACGTAACGTGAATTGTTTCCATGATATTTCGGGTTCTTTTGTTGTAGATTCGGTATCCCTTTTTGTTTGATGCATATCCTACAAATACTCCAATGTCAGCTTTAGCCCTAAGTTTGCCTAAGTCTTGACCCTCATTAGTTGGATAGCACAATGCACTAAACACACGAAGGAAAGATAGATTAGGTTTTCTGTTGTGGACAAGTTCATATGGAGTTTTTCCATGAACAGTGTGAATCAGGGAACGATTTTGTGTGTAGCATGCAGTGGCAATTGCTTCAGCCCAGAGAAACATTGGAACCTTTGAGTAGATCAGCATTGTTCTAGCGGCTTCAACAAGAGTACGATTTCGTCTTTCAACTACACCGTTCTGTTGAAGGGTTCGTGGAACACTTCTTTGATGGCTGATTCCAACGCTTTCATAGAATTCACTAAGTTGTTTGTTGACAAACTCAGTTCCATTGTCTGTTCTGATAATTCTGACAGTTTTGTTTAGTCGAACCTGCAGCTGTTTGATGAGTTTGATGATGATATCAGGAGTTTCATCCTTTGTCCTTAAGAACTTGACCCAGGTGAATCTAGAGTAATCATCAACCACAACTAACACATATTTCTTCCCAAAGATATTTTGCACCCTCATTGGTCCACATAAATCCATATGAATCATATGAAGAACTTCTGTGACAGAGTTAGTAGGTTTGGGTTTATGGGCATACTTCTTGCTTTTTCCCAATTGACATGCTGAACAAAGATGATCCTTTTCATACTTTAGTCTAGGTAAACCTACAACTAAGTCCTTTCTGGAAAGATCGTTCATGGTGCCGAAGTTCAAGTGATTGAGACGACGATGCCATAACCATGACTTTGTTTTTGAAGCCTTTGATAACAAGCAGATTGGAGAAGCCCTCATCATGTCATCGATAGAGATGGTGTAAAGATTTGAGCCACGAGTTCCTTTTAACAGTTCCTTACCATTAAGATCTCTAACAAAGCAGGTATGTTTTCTGAAGGCTACTTCTAGATCAGAATCACAGAATTGACCAACAGAGAATAGATTATGACCCAAACCTTCCACATAGTAAACTCTAGAGATGACACTATCACCAAAAACGTAATCTCCATAACCCATAATAGCACCGAAATGATAATTACTGAATCTAACAGTCCCGATGAATTTGCTCACGAAGTTTATGAGCCGAGACCGGTCTCCAGTCATATGCTTGGAACAGCCTGAGTCCAGGTACCACAGAACGATTTGAACGATCTGCAGTTGAACACAGACAAGAATGGATAACTGGATAATTGGGATCCCCATGCAAGAATGGGTTCCATTTGGTTAGTAGCAACAGTTGGAACACCCACTTCAGAAATAGAAGCATTCATATCAGAAAGTGAGGCAATAGAATCATTGTGAATAGATGAAATACTAGTGTCTGTATTAGCCCTGTTCACAGTGTGATCACTTCTTAAGGGAATAGTTCTACCAGTAGGCATCCATTTACTAGTGGGCATTATCTGATTAGTCTTATGACCAACAGGTATCCAATAAAAGCCTATTTTACTGAATGTTCTTCCTGTGGGTTTCCACTGTTTTCTAACTTTCTTTCGTTTTTGCCTTTTAGCCTTTTTAGCATGAATTTTAGGATTAACAATATTAACTGAACAATTAACATCAGTAGGCAGAACATTAACACCACATTCATGATTAGAAACAGAATTCAAGCAGACATCAGAGCAAGGTTTGCAAATAGTATCAGAATTCGAATTAATTACAGTACGCCTATGGCTAATACTAGAATCAACACGATTCGTTTTATTCAATTCAAGCTTAAAGTTCCTAGATTGTTCTTCTACTCTCTTCCAGTGCACATTCTTAGCTTGAGAGGTCCTATCATTCCTTGTATTGTCTTGAGACTTTGACCTTCTCCTTTTAATGTCACTGATTACTCCTGTAGAGGGAATGGGAACATTAGTTGGTTTAACTACTCTTTGCATCACCTGTTTAGATGTGCTGGGATCTGAACTACATGCAGGTGCACTACGGTTCACA
The DNA here is from genome assembly GCA_019973895.1 of Chrysanthemum seticuspe. Lineage (NCBI taxonomy): Eukaryota > Viridiplantae > Streptophyta > Magnoliopsida > Asterales > Asteraceae > Chrysanthemum > Chrysanthemum seticuspe. Next base: position 201,664,180 of record BPTQ01000005.1, on the reverse strand, counting down.
TTCTTAAAACTAGCGGTACTGAGATTTGTACTCCTAGAAGGCACACTTGAGTTCTCTTTCATAGCATTGACAGATCTAGAATCTGAACTACTTAAAGGCATACTACGGTTCACATTCAAAACATTGGGAATCGAGTGCATATCATACTTGGCATTAGGCATCGAGCATGGAATCAAAGGATTAACTCTCTCACCTAATGACTTTGGGCATATTGTGATCAAGCATTCTAAGATTTCTTGAGATCGTTTGGCATATAAGCATGCATGTCCAATTACATTATCATGAGGTTTCTCTAACTTATCCTCTTCAACAATCTCACGCAGACATTCTAGGCAATCCTTAAGGGATGAGAAGTATGTTTGAATAGCAAGTTTGTTGTTCCTTAGATGAGGAGGGACATAAGTCATAGACAAAGCATATTTATTACAAGAGTGAACCTTTGATACAACATTCTCCCCATTGGTCATTGGCATTTTCCCTTTTACCTGACTCTTCAGATTCTCAATTTCCTTTTGCAATGAAGCTATTTGTTCGTTATTTTTGTTACGAGTGACTTTAATTGATTCAAATAACTCATTGAAATGACGTTTAACCTTTTCATTTTCTTCAAAAAAACTTTCGTTTTCCTTTTGTAAAGCATTTACTAGGTTTTGAAGATGAAACGTTTGAGAATTCTGAGAATCTAAAGGAGGAGGCATTTGGGAGCCTGTCATATTGTTCGTTTGACCCTTTAGTTGAGAGATTTGGGCTTTCAACTTTCTGATTGTGTTGCACTGAGCTTGAATCTGTTCATCACGTTTGTTAATTTGAAAAACTGCATCAAACTCTGGAGCATCTGATGATGTCTTGATATTTGAAGTTTTGACATTTTCTTTAAGATGTTGATATTTTAGTTGTAAATTAAAATACTCAACTTCTAGTTTAGAAAAATGTTTAACCAAATTGTCGTGATCATCCAGTTCAATTTTCTCATTTAGTTTAGAATTAGATTTTTCAAGCTCAATGACACGATCATGGGAGACTTTCAGGGCAACAGATAGTTCATGAAATTTGGAAGCATTAATAGAGCATTTTGAAGCAGTGAAAAAAATATCTTGAGCAACACATTCAGTGATAAGAGTCTCATTTAAGGTATGCAAGTTCTTCCTCTCAATCTCATTATATTTTAGTGCACGCTCATAATCACTAACTTCAACTACCATTGCATCAAATTCCTTTTCCATTCCCTTGATATCAGTTTCTATCCCCTTTTTAAGACTCTCAAAGTGATCTTTCAGAAGTTTAAAGAAAGGCATGACCTCAGTTAAATAACATTCTTTCATTTGCTCAAAACCCCTTTCTCCTTCCGTTATACCAGTGGGTGTGATCCTTTTCTTGCAAGTTTTCTCAAAATCAACAAATAGTTGAAATATAACATATTGGCTAATTAAGGTCTTGCTTTTAGTGGCAATTTTTCTAGGAACAAGATGCATTGGTGTATTAGGAGGATACACAGTCGCTCTAGGCATTTTCCAAAAGGGGGGGTTTGTTTCAACAATATTTTCAGCTTTCTGCTTATCTAAATCCTTTTTCCAGAAAACTTGTTCGGGAGTCAACAATGTCTGAGGCTTAAACATGTTCATGGAAATCCAGTTTTCCTTCTTGTAGTCATGGGGAGTGATAATTATTTTTTTCTCCTTGCATTTAGGGTTATCTAATTTTTTGTTCATCCTTTCCCTAGTGACTTCATCTGATTTCTTATCTTCCTCAGTGCACTCAACGCAACTAGGTTTCTGTCTAGGTTTAAGAATCTCAGTTCCATCATAGATCACACTTTGAGCTGCTTTTGCTATCTTTCCGTACTCAGGGTTGGGTTTATCTATAATGGGAACACTATGCTTATCGCTTAGAACTCTATGTTTAGTGACCATGTGAGCAGTCTGAATGGTGTTTCCTTGTATGTACAACTTGTTTTCAAGCTTGTTTTTCAAAGTTTTCAGATTAGAAAAGTCTCTCAAGAGTTTTGATTCCTTTGCATTAAATTCTTGCTTAAGCATTTTCACATTTTCTTGAAGTTCTTGTTTTTGCTTAGCTGTTTTAGAAAGTTTTTCTTGCAAGGAATTTAATTCTTGTTTCAATACTTCTTCTCTAAAGTTACTTTTTCTAATGACTGTACGTACTTGGTCATCCATTTCCTGCTCACGAGTGGTCAACTCAAATTTTGCACGTTGTTCATAAATAGCAACACGTTCTTTATAGGCATTTAGTTCAGAAATTACAGAATCATCAGGGGCACATGCAGTGTATTCATCAAAAACATAGTCATTGTTGACTGCAGAAGATGCATCACTTGGTACACCTTCACTTTCACTTTGTTTCACGTATTGATCATATGTGATAATATCGATATTACCCATATTTTCAACATTTGATTCAATAGTTTCAGTTGATTGTACTTTGTCATGCATCTGTTGCACATCAGCATTATCGTATAGTTTTAATACCTCTGAGATAAGTTTGTCTTGGGATGGACCAGCTAGTGGTGAAGAAGAGACCTTGGGAGAAACCATTGGAGAAATGCTAGCCATAAAAATTGTGTGTGCCGTAGGTCCATCATCCACATCAGAGTCATATGCATCACAATCAGCAACTTGAAAGGCATTTTGATGATTGTGACCTATCTCCTGAATAGGCTGCTCATCCACATCTGCATCATAGGTCTTGGCATTGCCCTCAGCAAGAAACAGCAATTCCTCTTCATCCAAAGCAGCACCATTGTCCTGAGCTTGTGCCAGCAGCATCTTATCTCTGAAGTAATCAGCATTCTGTGGACGCTTTGGAGATGTGCAGTTCCTTGCAATGTGTCCCTCACCACCACAGTTATAACATTTGATTGGCTTAGCTTGACCTTGGTTACCATTCCTTCCTCGATTCTGGTTGCCAACATAACCTCTCCCAGCTCCACCTCTTCCCTGATCATACTGTCTTTCCTGAACTTGTTGCACCACGATCCTTCCATCTTTAACGGTGGCTTGATTGTGTGGGTTAGATGCTGTTCTGAGGTTGTTGTTGGTTTGTGGGAGAGAATTCATGTTTTGACTAATCAGAAGAGCTAGTTGATTAATGAAGTTACCCACGTGTGCATCAGCATCAGCTTGTTTGAACATAGGATCAGGAATGAGTTTGTGATTACCATTACCCAAGGGTATGACTAGTGATGCTTTGGTTGTGATTCCGATGTTTGAGTAGAAGGCAGTTGAGTCATTAGACGAGCTTGTCTCTCCCTGGTTGGTTTTGAACTGATTGAGAATCAAATTTTCAAACATAGCATGTCTATCATTCTGAAGGAGGAAGGCATAGAGTTGCTCATAGTTTGTATTCTTCAATCCTTTAGTGAGCTTCACAGAGGTGACAAACTTGTGCCATTCGGGATTCATGTTGTTCACAAATTTTGAGTTCAGCTGAATGTTAGGCATAGTCATTCTGATGTTCCTCATGTCATTCACTAACTTATGAAATCTCACATAGTACTCATAGACATTCTCATCTGGTTTCATCTTGAAGTTTTCAAATTCGTCATAGAGTTGGGATTTCTGTCTTCCATAGTTAATTCTGAACCTGAGAGAAGCATCTTAACATTATCCCAAATTGCCTTTGCATCAGTGTTATGATTGATCAGCTTGTAGATGTCTTTAGGAAGACCTTGAAGAACAATGTTTGAAGCCCTGATATCTGCATCGAATCTCTTTTTATCCTTATCATCAAGCTCATCATACATTTTAGGTCTGTCCATTCCGTAAACAGGAGTACCATCTTCATTAGTATCAAGTATGTCTCTAGTCTTCTCAACTCGATATGGTCCTTCATCAATGGATTTGAGAATGTTGACACCATTTTCCTTTCCAAGGCAGTACAGTCTGATTCGTTGAGCCCAAGAATCGTAGTCAGTTCTGTCAAGCATGGGTAGACGAGTATCTGACCCAGCTGCTTGAACATCCTCTGCAACAGTGGAGATGATAGTAGGAACGTTGGTAGACATGTTAACAGATAATACGGGATTTTATAACTCTATGATTAAACCGAAAAATAGATTCTTTCACGGGATTTTACTAAATCAAGAGAAAACCGTAAACAATCACCCAAGTCGCTAGAAGATAATGCACCAAGTCGCTAACACTTAATTCGCTACACCACTAAGTCGCTACAGTCCCAAGTCGCTAGACAAATGCAAGTCGCTAAGTAGTAACTCGCTAAGCCTCAAGTCGCTAGCAAAATTTTGGCAGCAATTCGCTACTCAAGTCGCTAAAGATACAAGTCGCTAAAGAGCAACTCGCTACGGACCAAGTCGCTACCACCAAGTCGCTACCCGTAGTGGAGAGTCCACTACTTGTACTGTAACTCGCTAGATCTAAGTCGCTAGGTCTAAAACTGTAACTCGCTACAAATTTGTAAAGCAAGTCGCTACGAAGAAAGTAATCCGTGAGTTAAGTCGCTAGCAAGAAAAAACCACATAAACATCACTTTTCAATCCAAAAACAACCCAACCAAGATGATTTAAGCTTACCAAATGAAAACCTACACACTTGTGATGATTCTAAACATAAAAGTACTAACAAAATCCAAACTTTAACACGAGAAATCAACCAAATGATGCAAAAACCACTAAACTTTTTCAAACTCAAAAACCACCTAAAAACCACTAGAAATCCAAAGATGTGCAAGATATGATCTAACCATGGCTCTTGATACCAATTGTTAGATATTAGTTTTCACATACACATCAAACCATAACAACAAGGTGGCGTATAAGTGGAATTCCAGAGAGAGAAAGTTAGAGGTTTAGGGAACTTAGTGAGAGAAAGTGAAAGATATTATTATGAGATCCAACTCTCTACCTTGGGAGGTAGAGAGTATTTATAGTCTTACATAAATCGCCACACAACGGGCTGTGGATCAGGCATACAGTGGGTAAAGACCCGTCCGTCCTCCACGGTGTTACTTAACTAAATACTACTTAACTTAAAAGAACTACGACTACGAGCTTTCTAACGATTACATATACTTGAGGTAACCGACTCTTTAATACCTGGAATTTCTAATTCCTAACATGTTGCACCCCGGCTCTCAGGCAAGCACACGTCTACCGACCAAAACGAATATGGTCGGACATACCGAGCGCAAGGTAAAGATGACCAACTTGTAAGGGCCGGGATATATATATATATATAACCTACTTTCACAGGCTACACTTTCAAAAACACGGAACTTTCCAAAGAACGAAAGGTAATAGCCTGGTAAATCCCCCGGGATCATCGTCAGAAGAGAGTGACACGAGGTATCAGCGGAGAAAGTAGCATACAAGGAGAGGATTCTATCCCATGAAGAAAGTACGGGTACTCGCAAAGACGTTACCCACATCAACAAAGCCAAAGAATAGCATGCGGATGACAATCAAAACAAGCTCCCGTAACTCTCCCAAGGAAAACATTCGCCATTAGCATAACTCCGAAGAGAATCACGGCTTACATAGCTACGGAAATAAAAAGAATACAGCCGATAGCAGGGAAGTATAAAATGTATTTGGATTTACCTATTTCTGTAATGTATTTAAAAAAATACGATCACTTAATAAAAGAATGATGAAGACTAGCTACCTTCATTATTTTATTCTTTAAAATGTTTTTTTATTTTTATAAAGTGCATAAGACGCGCAAGCACTTGAATTGGGTACGACCCAAGAATATGTTATTTCAAATAGCTTAAAGTAATCACGAATAACACAACTGGTGAACAGCTAAATCACCAAAGTACGTAAGAGGTATTACAAACCCAGTACTGGGAGGATAGCCCAAAATTATCCAAAGACTATTACAAACGTGCACATTCGTATAACGTTAAAAATAGCATCGCACAAACAAAAAGAGTCCGCAAAAGTCTATTACAACGTGCATATCCGTATAACGTTAAAAATAGCACCACACAAACAAAAAATGTGCGCAAAAGACTACAAAACGTGCATATCCGTATAACGTTGAAATAGCAAACAAAAAATTGAAGATAACATGCAACGAAGGCATCAAGAACTGGAATGTAAAGAAAAGTTGCAGCATAAGATACAAAACAAAAGGAAAAAGGCTGGAAACAATCATCGCAAGTATCATAAAGCAAACACAAGCATCGTTCAGATGATTACAAAAAAAAAAAAAAAAAAAAAAAAAAAAAAAAAAAAAAAAAAAAAAACATCTGCACTAAGGCGGTAGTATTTACTTAAGGCCCGGACATCACAGTGGAAACCTCGCTTACTCTAGAAGACGGGTCATTGGCAACTTCAGCAAGGGTGCTAGACACTCCAACATCATAATCTTCAACAGAAAGAGGTATCGCGGAAACATCAGAAGTATTAGCAGGAAGGGGCGCAACCGGTGAAGGAGCAGTGCAAACAGAGGCTGGCTCACCAGCCGAAAATGTTCCCACACCCATTACATTACGAGCGGACAAAGGGTCAATAGAGGAATTGTAAACATCGGCAAGAGACAACCGATAACCATCAAGGCGTTTTCTAACCTGATCAACCCTCTTTTGAACAACCTCCAAAGAGCAAGACAAAGCTGTTGGGAATTCTACTAAATAAGAATTCTGCTGAAAATACTGCTGATGGATTCTGCTGAAGTGCTGGAATCTGCTGAAGACATGAATCTGCAGAAGTAGAAAAACCGCGTAGTTTGTTTCTGCGGATATAGATATTCCGCGTATTTTATAGTTAGTTAGGATATGCATGAGCTTTATTAGGAAGTGATAATGTATATCTTCTTTAGTTTTATGTTTATACGTTTCTTGGGAAACGGTTTAGGGTTCCTTGTCTATAAAAGGAACACATTAGTATGAATGATGGATGAGTTTAAAAAAAACAAGTTTTAGTTCTATTCAAAGATCCATAGAGGATCAAAGTATTCTTAGTTATTATTGTTCTTACTTGTGTTTGATTTCCGCTTTAGAATACAAGTAATAGAGACTGTCTATTAGTGTGTTTGTGATTACATAAGCATTACTAACGATCCACGAGCGCTCAAAGATCTATCAAGGTCTTAGGTTCAACAAGTGGTATCAGACCCTCGGGAGAGTCTCTGTGATACTAAGAACATTCTTTTCTTTACACCCTCACAACCAAAACAACCTTAACCATGCCTGGATCAGACGATGAAATAGAAGTCACTAACAATCGAAACACCACATCTCTGCAACAACTCAATCTCACAAACAGCAATGCAAAGTTCCCATACCTAAAGAAGGAGGAGTATGATTTGTGGGCTATGAAGATGCAGAATTGGATCTCCAACATTGATTGGAATCTTTGGGAAGTTGTGAAGAAGGGGAAGAGTTTGAAGAAGTGTGTGAAAGATGATGATGGTATTATTACCATCGTTCCTCCCAAAACTGCTGAAGAGATATTGGCGGTTTAGAGAGAGAATAAAGTTAGAACTATTCTCCTTCAGGCTATACCAGATGATCACATGGGTGACTTTCACTACATGGAAGATGTTAAGGACATATGGATGGCGATCAAGGATAGACTTGGTGGGAATGATGAGTCAAAGAGAATGAGGAAATCAATGCTGAAACAACAATTTCAAGAATTCCAAATCTCTGAGGAAGAAGGTATCCACAAGGGATATGACAGGTTCCATAAGATTTTGAGTCAACTGAATCAGATGAAGGCCAGGCTAGACAATGAGGACTGCAATTCAAAGTTCTTACGATCTTTACCTCCATCTTGGTTGCAAGTGAGCATTGCACTCAAAGCTAAAGGTGGGCTGGATATGGTCACTTTTGATGATCTCTACAATAGGCTTAAAACTCTTGAGCCTGATGTCAGAAGTCCTTTTCGTTCATCCACTTCCAGTCACTCAGCATTTGTTGGGGCCTCCTCAAATAAGATGACTTATGCTCCAAGCCCAGTTTCCTCAGCATCATCATCCTACATCACCACTCCATCAAATTCTCAACCTAAATCCAGTGGTGTGTTGGAAGATTTACTTCACTCTTTTGTTGTTGATTATGACAATCAGCAGCAACTAGCTTTTGAGGATTTTGAACAGGTAGATCCACTTGATATGGAAGAGATGAACTTGAAGTGGCAACTGGCCATGCTCTCTGTGGACATCAAAAGGTTTGAGCATAAGTCTGGGAGAAAGTTTGGTTTCCAGGGAAGAGATCCAGCAAGATTTGACAAAAGGAAAGTCAAGTGCTATACTTGCGGTCAGATGGGTCACTTCTCAAGAGAATGCAAGGATAGGAAGGCTGGTGATGAGGTTAGGTATTCTTCCTATTAGCAAAATCATATGGAAGCTGGAAATTCAAAAGCTAGATCCTCCAATGCTTTGGTCACTCTGGATGACCATGTCAACTGGAAGGTGCATGAGCCTGAAAATGATGAAGCTCCTGGTTCTGAGCATGGTGGATTGCTGGCAAGTTGTACTACAGAGGATAAGCATGATCAAATTGCCTTAATGGGCATCTCTCAGGTACATAATTGTGTTTTTGGTTGTAGTGAAAGATATAATGAACTTAAGGAAGCTTATGATGAATTGAAACCTAAATATAATGAATGTTATGTCGAAGTTGAGGCTTACAAAATGGCTTTAAAAACATTAGAAAGACAAAAAGTTTGGTTTCAAAAGAATCAACTTGCTTATGATGAAAATATAAGGGTGTTAGAAAGTGATTTAGAATGTGCTAAAATTGATTTAAAATGTGCTGAGAAAGAAAAAGCTGATGTAGTTTCAGAAAACCAAGTGTTGAAAAAGGAACTAGATGAGGAAGTAGCTAGAAATAAAGAATGGTTAGTATCAGGTGACAAAGTAGCTCGCTTTCTCTATGGTAGTCAATCTGTAAACTCTGGATTAGGTTTAGGTTTAAAAAAATATGTTGGCTTAGAAGCTAGGAATGATATGCGTAAATCTACACCAGCATGATTAGCTAATTATGTAAAAGAAGGAGAATTACATGTTGTACCTGGACCTATTAGAGGAGAACACATTCCCATTGACCTTTCCATCACTGTTGACTTCGATGGATCACACCATCTTTATGGCAAAAAGTCAAGAGACTTGCCAGACCCTGATTCTTCATCTACTGATTTTGTCTCTTGTGTTGACAGTGACAAGTCCTCTGACCAAGGGTCTACTACATCTACCAGTTGTGATTCAAATGAAAAGTCAGACCTTCCCAAGACCTCACCCAAGCCTACACCCAAGACTTCCTACAAGCCTGTTAGAGTTTCTGCTGAGGAATCAACTTCCAAGACAGTTTCCTCTGAAGACTTATCATTTAAATCTTTGCAAAATAATGTCTTTAATTATGTTAAAAACAATTCTGTTAATGTTTTTGGTTTGAATGCTTTTGCATGTAATGAAACATCCTTCAATTTGAATAAATCTTCTAAAAAGAAGAAATGTTTAGTTTGTGGAAGTAAATTTCATTTAATTAAGGATTGTAATTTTCATGAGCAAAGAATGGGTGTATGTGCTAGTCAAAAGAAACCTAGACCAATATGGAAAAATGTTAATGATATACCATCTTTTGTTCCACAAGCAACTCATAAAACCAGCAAACACAACTCTGGTTGGAGAAGATCAGTTGCTAGACCATATGTGCGACCAACTAGTTCATATTTTCAAAATGGTTATTGGCCTAAATGTTTTGACTCAATGTATGATGGAAGGGGATATAGGGATACTCTGTGAAGCCCTCAGCAGGTTGTTCTTGGATTAAAAAGGGACCTAATTTTCAAGGGAGGCCCAAGAACAATGGTGGATCTTATACATCTACATGGCCTAAATCTTATGATCCACAAGGCAGGCTCAAGTCAGTAATGACTTGAGTCTCCATAGTGTACTAATATTTTGTATATATTCTTATTGTTGTTGTAGGATCATCCTCTGAGGAGCATAGTAGATAGTAGTTGTTCCAGAAGCATGTCAGGAAACAAAGAGAAAATGCATGATTTTGTATCCATAGAAGGAGGAGGCAGTGTGACTTTTGGTGGAGGAGATGGTAGAATCACTAGGAAAGGCACCATTAGAACACCTCATTTGGATTTTGAGAATGTGTACTATGTAAAGGAACTGCAACATTTCAACTTGTTCTCAGTATCACAAATTTGTGACACCAAGAACAAAGTATTATTTTTTAAGGATGAATGTCTTGTTCTCTCTAAAGACTTCACGCTTCTAGAAGATACATCCATTCTGCTGAGAGTTCTTAGAGGCCACAATTTATACACATTCAATTTGAATGATGTTCAACCAGAAGGTGACCTAACATGTTTGGTGGCTAAAGCATCCCTGGATGAGTCTACAAAATGGCATAGAAGGATGGCTCATGTGAACTTCAAGACCATTAACAAGCTTTCTAAAATGGGTCTAGTTGAAGGACTTCCTTCCAAAGTCTTCACCAATGAACACAATTGTGTTGCCTGCAACAAAGGAAAGCAACACAGAGCCTCATACAAAGCCATTAGAGCTGTGAGCACTATCTCAGAACCTCTTCAGTTGCTGCATATGGATCTCTTTGGTCTAACCCAAGTCAGGAGTATTGTTCACAAGTATTTCTGCCTGGTAATCACTGATGACTATAGCAGGTTTTGTTGGGTCTTCTTTTTGAGAACTAACGATGAAACATCTCAAGTTTTAAAAGAGTTCATTACACTTGTTGAAAACTAGCTGAACAAAAGGGTTAAAGGTATTCGGTGTGATAATGGGACAAAGTTTAAAAATGTTGTATTAATAGAACACTGTAAGTCTAAAGGGATAAAAAAGGACTATAGCACTCCAAGAACCCCACAACAAAATGGGGTAGCTGAAAGAAAGAATAGGACCTTAATAGAGGCAGCAAGATCCATGCTTGCAGACTCTAAATTACCCACTATGTTCTGGACTGAAGCAGTTAGCACGACTTGCTATGTACTAAACAGGGTATCCATTACTAGACCTCATTTCAAGACACCTTATGAACTTCTCACTGGGAAAGTTCCAGATATTCATTACCTCAAACCTTTTGGATGTCAAGTGACCATTTTAAACACTAGTGATCCACTGGGAAAATTTGATGAGAAAGCTGATGAAGGGTATATTGTGGGTTATTCAGCTCATAGTAAGGCTTATAGGGTATACAATTTAGCTGCTAAGAAGATTGAGGAGACTCTGAACCTGAGATACCTAGAAGATAAGCCTAATGTTCAGGGACAAGGTCATGTTTGGTCCTTTGACCTGGATTACTTAACTGATTACTTGGGTTATACTAGACATGTTGCTAACCTATCTGCAGGTACACAAGAGTCTCCCACTGACAATGCAGGTACCCTGGATGATGACTCAGATAATGAGTCTGAACATGATGAACAACCAATTCTTGTACCTTCCTTCTCCCCTAATCATTTTGCAGGTGATCATTCTAAAGTAACTTCTGATGAGCATGGAGATGAGTCACACTATGCTGAGGACCTTGCTAGACTCAAGAAGCAAGAGCATGCAGCCAATCTAGAAGCTGAGAGGCTTGGTGGGGAGTTTGCAAGACAAGCAGTCAGTGGAAACCATGATTCTCCTGACAGTTCTCATGTTTCTCCTAACAACACCAAATCTGCTGACAGCCCTGCTGCATTTACTCCCATTCCTACTAGTGTGTCCACATACTTTGAAGAGCCATATACACGATTTCCAAGTCCTTCAGATCTTGGTAATCATCAACCCAAAGATGGAATCTTCAACTCACCTTCCTATGACAGTGATTTTGAACCAACTGTTCGAACTAGAAGTGATGTGACAAGTTCTAAGTATGGTCAAGTTGCTTTTCTTTCCTATGTCTCAAACCAGAAAAGGGACAATCACACAGACTTTAAGCATTGTCTGTTTGCTTGCTTCCTTTCTCAAGTAGAACCAACCAGTGTTACTCAAGCTCTTGAGGATTCAAGTTGGCTTAAAGCAATGTAGGATGAGATGCAACAATTCAAGAATCAGCAGGTTTGGATATTGGTACCACTACCACATGGGAAGATTGCAATTGGGACAAAATGGATCTTGAAGAATAAAAGAGATTCAAGGGGTATTGTGGTTAAAAACAAAGCACGATTAGTGGCTCAGGGGTTCAGGCAAGAGGAAGGAATTGATTATGATGAAGTTTTTGCACCTGTAGCTAGAGTTGAGGCCATTCGAATCTTCTTGGCTTATGCATATTATATGGGGTTCATGGTTTATCAAATGGATGTGAAAGGTGCTTTTCTGTATGGTGAGATTGAAGGAGATGTATATGTCACTCAACCCAAAGGCTTTGAAGACCCAGATCATCCAAAGCATGTATACAAGGTTGTAAAAGCTCTCTATGGACTACATCAGGCACCAAGAGCATGGTATGCTAGGCTATCTGCATTTCTGCTGAAGCATGGTTATAGAAGAGGTGCCATTGACAAAACACTCTTCCTAAAGAAGAATAACAGAGACATCATTCTTGTGCAAGTTTATGTGGATGACATTATCTTTGGCTCCACTAAAGAAGGTTGGTGCAGGGAGTTTGAGCAGTTAATGAAGGGAGAGTTTCAGATGAGTGATATGGGGGAGCTTACTTTCTTTTTGGGTCTACAAGTTCAGCAGAAACCTGATGGTATTTTTATCAGTCAGGATAAATATGTGAGAGACATTTTGAAGAAGTTTGATATGGAAAATGTCAGAACATCCACTACACCTTATGAAGCTCCAAAACCAAAGAACGATTTTGAACCAGATCCAGCTGTGAATGTTCACTTATACAGATCTATGATTGGTTCATTAATGTATTTAACAGCTTCTAGGCCTGACATTACCTTTGCTGTGAGTGCTTGTTCTAGACATCAGGTCACTCCACTTACTTCCAACTTGAATGCAGTCAAAAAGATCTTCAAGTATCTGAAAGGCCAACCCAAGTTAGGTCTTTGGTACCGAAAAGAGTCTCCTTTTGTACTGGAAGCATATAGTGATAGTGATTATGCTGGTGCGAATCTGGATAGGAGATCCACAACTGGAGGTTGCCAATTTCTTGGTAGAAGATTGATTTCTTGGCAATGCAAGAAACAAACTATTGTTGCTACCTCATCTACTGAAGCAGAGTATGTTGCAGCTGCCAATTGTTGTGGTCAGGTACTATGGATCCAAAATCAATTGCTGGAGTATGGGTTTAATTTCATGAACACCACAATCTATATTGATAATCAAAGTACCATATGCATAGTTAAAAATCCAGTGTTTCATAATAGAACTAAGCATATTGAGATCAGACATCATTTTATAAGAGATGCATATGAAAAACATTTAATAAAGGTGCAGAAGATTCACACAGATGATAATGTGGCGTATTTATTGACTAAAGCTTTTGATGGACCCAGGTTCCAACACCTTGTTGTCCATATTGGGATGCTTAACCCTTAACTGCAAAGTTTGAGGGGAGACATAGGCCTCAAGGGAGGCATATGCCTCAGGGGAGGATTGTAGTTGTCTATCTTGTAAATTTTGTAGATTATTGTTTATATTTTTGTTTGCTAACACTAACCAGCTAATATTTTTTTAAGTTTTATTTGTCTTGGTTTGGTTTGTGTGCTTCTTTGTGTTTGTTTTGCAGAATTCCTCTTTAAGTTGAAGTTCACCAAGTTGGTAAATGGGAATATGGTCATGTAAGCTTAAAGTTTGTTTCTACTAAAGAAAAGTACAAGTATTGTTGCAAGTTATCTCATTGATTCTACTGAAGGAAAGTACTGAAGTACAGTTTAAGTGCTAATCATTGAGAGATAAAAGACATGTTGATCATTCATTCAAGAAACAATTTACAGCTTACAATCAACTTCAAATGAAATACAAGACCATTCCTATACAAGATCTACCAAACATATACTAGTTCCTATCATCTATTACAAAAGCTGGTGGATACACTTGACAAGTATGATGAAGAAGCTGAAGATGAAAATGGAAAGGATGGATTGATGAAAACGATGATGAAGATGCTCAAGAACCTAGTTTTATATCTTTGGTCCTTGGCATGATGGATGCATTTGTGATATGAGAAATCTTCAGTTGTTCCATCTACTCGTTCCACCATTGAGCATCACTCCATCTTCCCTTTTCCCTTTCCCTTCACCTCTGCCCCCTTGCCCTTTCCCCTGCTTCCATGGTATGAAGTACCAAATCCTTGAGCAGGAAGAGCTATCACCACCTCTCTTGTCTTTGGGAGTGGTGGATTTCTGGCACGAGGCCTTGGTTGAGGTTGGGGTTGTGAAGGTTGGGGCTTCTCTCCACCTGTTGATGTCCTCTCCTCTTCCTCTTTCACCAATCTATTGAAGATAGGCTCTAGACGCTCTGTGGAGTCATCAGAACCCCTAGCTGAATCACTTGGATTCACTTCATTATCATCTTCAGAAGAAGGGAGAAATGGGGATTTTGAAGGTCGATGTTCATCTTGATGAGGGTATCGAAACAATGGGTGTGAATCATCACTGGATGATGATGATGAGGAGGAGGAGGAAGTTACATTGATGATTTCTGGTTTGGTAGACATGTTTGTTGTTGCTGATTATGGAATTAGTGAGAAATTAGGGTTTTTGGAGTTAATTGGGGGTAATTGATATGTGTTTGTTGTGAATTGGGATTATCTTATAGGCGGAGTTAAGGCTTGATGATAATTAATGCGAGTTGGGTGGCACAGTTAAACTCAAGATATTTACTGAAGATACTTTTACACTTGGTTGATTCTGCTGATTGACTTCCATCAGCAGATTGACCAACCATTCTGCTGAAGGGTTAATTTTAAATTTGGATGGAGTTACTTTACACGTCAGATATGGTCAACGATTTGTTCCGATATTTTTGACTATAATTGGGTAACTTCTATTTATAACCTACTACGCATAATCTTCGCCCAAAATCAACTGATTCCTTCTTCATTCAATTTAAACTCATTTCCATTTTCGTGAATCATAACACATTCTCACAATTTCTCACATGGAGGCACTTCAATTTAAGAAAGATCATAACAAGGTTGTGGTTCTGGGAAAAGCAAAGGGACATGAACTATATGAACCTATGGTGGATTTCTTGAAGCGGTCCAAGATTCATTATGCTCTAACACACTCTCCAAATGTGATATATGAATCGTTGGTTGAACAATTTTGGGCATCTTCTACTAAACGAAATGACACAGAGATTATAGCAACGATTGATGGAACACTGTATGTGGTAACTGAGGAGTTGATTAGGACACAACTTCGTTTGGATGATGAAGGTGGGGTTTATCACACCGACACTGTAGAGATTCTTGCTGGGTTAAGAGCTATTGGATATCAAAGTACTAATACAGATATGTGGCACAAGAATAAGCTTTTCCCCATGTGGAGGTTTTTGGTGCATACATTACTACAGTGCATAAGCAACAAGTTAGGAGGATGGGATCAATTCTCTACCCAATTGGGTTGTGGTATTGTGTGTCTTTCAAAGGGTTTAACTTATAATTTCTCTAAGTTTATTTTTGATAATATGGTTGAAAATATTCAAAAGAAAAAGCATAAGTTTCTAATGTACCCTAGGTTTTTACAAATGATATTAGACATAACAACCCAAGACAGAGTCTTTTGTCCCATAGGAGCTCTTAGTGCTAAATTGTTTGCTTGATTGAAAACTCATTATGTTGGGGCACGTCATCCTTTGCTAGAAGCTATGTTGCCACATGGCAATGAGGCTGCTGATGAGGGTAATGTTGCTGGTGCTCCACCCTCTCCTAATGTTGCTGCTGATGGTAATCCATCAGTTGCCATTGATGAGGGCCTTTCTATAACTTCTGAAGCATCACATGTTTCTCCTGACCAACCTCCACCTTCACCTTTACCTCTGTCACCTAGTCCTAGTCCAGCACCTACTCATGTTACTCCTAATGAGTTTGAGCCTGATTTTAATAGACTGACCATACCTAGTCCAGTTAGAGAGCCATTTGCTGAAAGCTCACCTATTCTTGAGCATGTCCATGTTTCTCCTAAAAGGTCCAATGAAGCTCCCATTACCACTGAGCAATCTGCTGGTGGAGCTGAGGACCCTATTACACTTACATCTGTGTATGCTTTGCTGAACAGGTATGTGAAAGAGGTTGCTGATCTTAGAAAGGAGCTTGTTGATACTAAATCCTCACTTGGTGGTGAGATTGTGGGGTTGAAGAGAAAGGTTCAGGAGTTAGAGGAACAACTTGGGCAAAACAGCAAAAGGAAGTTTGTGGTTTCTTCTGATGAAGAGCAAGAGGATATTCATTTGGATTCGCTTGAAATCTTGACTGATGTAGCTCAACAGACTCATGCTTCTTCTCCTATTGCTGCTGAATCCTCAAGGCAAAAGAAACCTATTCTGTTTACTAGAAGAAGGAGAAGACAGTATTTGAGCAAGGATTCCACTGAATCTTCAGAGGTGCCAAGTGTTGCCAATGTTGCAACTGCTGATGATCATGTTATTGCTGATGCTCAAATGGTGGATGTTGCTTCTGAACATGGTCAAGTTTCATCTGTGCAAGAACAACCATGTCCTCCACCTTCAGCAGATCATCATGAAGTATTTATTGCTGGAAGGAGTTTTAACCTGGATCCTAATGCTGATGTCTTTTCTGCATGTGTTGAAGACACTTCTCAACATATTACTCTTGATGCTTCCATGGGTGTTTCTTCTGAAAACATTAAAACAGTTCCCAATGTTGATATTCCTCCTGCTGATTCTGCTCATGAGCCTGCTGACAAAGGGAAAGGAGTTATGGTTGATGAAGAGCTTGGTTCAGATCTTGTGAGTGAACAGCAAAGGCTACAGCAAGCAAGAATGCTAGCAGAGTATGCAGATATGATGAAGAGTCAAGCTTTGGCACAACAGCTTCCAGATCAGTTTACTACCAATTTGCCTCCTGAAAGACAAAGAGAATTGGATGCACAATCCATTAATTTTACTGATGAGCAATGGGATTCTTACACTCTTCAAGCTGTTTCAAATCCTACTCTTGCTCAGAGCATTTTAGCAGCTGATTTTGATAGTGAGAACTTTGCTGCTCAAATGATGGCTCTTGGAAAACAAAAGAAGCTAGATGCAACTGCAAAGAGAAAATTCATTGCTGCACAAAAGGCTAAAGCTAAGAGGGAGAGACCACCAACTGCAGCTCAGAAGAAAACCTATATGAGGAATGTGGTGTATAATCAGAGTACTAATTTCTATCAATCTGGTTTGACTAAGAAGCAAGTCTGGGCTTTATCTGATTCTGAATTGACCAGTTTGTATAATAAGACTATGAAGCATATTACACCTATTTCTACATTGAAAAGGATTACTGGTGGCATAGATAATCCAAAAGCCAAAAGATCCAAGAAAGTTGTGATTGTGGATTATTTTGCTGATGATCAAGGAAAGCTAAGCTCTCATGCTGTTTCTGCTAAGGCATCTACTGAAGCTATACATTCTGTTGAGAGAGTTCAATCTGCTGAATCTCTTGTTGTTTCTTCTGAAGCTTCACCCAGTACTGCTGATACATCTATGAATCCAAAGGGGACTACTAGCACTATTCCTTCTTCTGCATCTGCTGAACAAGAAGGAGCAGATATGATTAGTAGAGTTGAACAAGAAGCTGCTAGAGCTAAACAGGACAGAGAGAAGCTTGATAAAATGTATGCCATGGGTGGTGTTGTTCCAATTCCCTCTGCTTCTACCTCTTCCATTCCCACTGAAGATGTCTTTGGTGCATCTGAGAAGGTACCCTCTTCCTTTTCTATGGGCATTTATATACCTGGTAGGAGGGGGAAAATGATGTCTAGAAGAAGACACATTGCAATCAGGAGATCTATGCGAGTAGCTGGGAAGAAGTCCTCTGGAGTACCTAAATCTAGCAAGGGTGGTACTTCTAAGCATTTGGATCTCAAGGCTGTTGAGTCAACATTCATTAAAGAGGGATCTTCTGAAACTTTTCTTGAGGGGTCTCATGGTGTGTTGACTAGATGGACATTGACTGATGGACAGCTTAACACCATCTATAGGTTGGATAACTCTTCTATGCAGTTTACCTTCTTTAAAGACATACTTCATATGGTGGATAGGCAAGATTTGATTACTCTTCATGGCCTTGTCACACAATTTTATGCTATTCATACTCCACAAGGTTCTGGGTTGTAATTATTAGGAGATCTTCAAGTTCTTTTTGACTCTCAATCTCCAAATGGTAAAGGGTATTCAATTTGGAAGGATTCACATAAGTGGAAGGTTGAGACTTGGAGATTTTATCCTATCCCAAGTGTGCATGTTGTGGAGACAAAGTGTGGGATGGTTGTGTGTATGTTTTCTGATAGGCTTTATCATTTGTCTGTGAAATTGATGCAACGAATGCTTAGGAGGAAATTGGAAGTTCCTCCTGATCCAGTGGGGAATGATATGCTCCATGCTAAACAATTGATTGGGTTGATTAAGACTCAGCTTCTTCAACACCAAGCTTCTTCTTGATTCTGGTATCTTGTATCATATATATTTCTTTGTTTACTTAATATCTTTTCTTTCTTTGTTTCCTTTTTAGTTCAAAAAAAAAAAAAAAAAAAAAAAAAAAAAAAAAAAAAAAAAAAAAAAAAAAAAAAAAACCTATGTATATTCTTTGTTTGTCTCACTTTTTCTTGCAGGTTTGTTGTACATCACTCTGCTGATGGTTATCAACTCACCAGTTGTGCCTTGGGTACATCAAAGAGTTGGTTAGTCCAAAGGGTACAGCTTTGGTAAAGACACATCAAATCTGTTGATAGCTGTAATGGTTTGCTCAAAATTATAGGGTCTGCAACTCACCCATGCTTAATTGCTGAGGGTTGTATGGTCATCAATTCACCATGGCTTATGGTCATCAATTCACAAGTATATGGTTTGTGGTAAAGGCAGTGGAATACCATATTGGGTTCTCAATTCACCAAAGGTGATTCTATCCCCTAAGAATTGACTAGTCCTGAGGAAACGGCTACAGGTAAAGACATCTCAAATCTGTTTATAGCTGTTGATTTGCTATAAATCAGATGGTTATTAGTGTACCATAGTTTTCGAACTTAAACATTTGGCTACTCCAGTAGTAATGGCTATTGGTAAAGAGACATCAAATCCATTATTTTCAATGATTCACCTCTCCCAGGAGTTAACACACCTGGATGTGATGAGAATAGTATGAAACTAATATGTTTTGATGTACATTTTTTCATTTGTTGCTGCAAAGATCTGGCGTTTCAAAGTTTTGCCATTATAGAGATGTGATTGTTTTGGTTCTTTGCTGCTGATGTTCGTATTCATTCCTCTTGTTCTGAAGTGTTAAAGATCTATCAAGAATCTTGAACTTAACCATGTCAAATTCAAGATTAGGGGAGGATTGTTGGGAATTCTACTAAATAAGAATTCTGTTGAAAATACTGCTGATGGATTCTGCTGAAGTGCTGGAATCTGCTGAAGACATGAATCTGCGGAAGTAGAAAAACCGCGTAGTTTGTTTCTGCGGATATAGATATTCCGCGTATTTTATAGTTAGTTAGGATATGCATGAGCTTTATTAGGAAGTGATAATGTATATCTTCTTTAGTTTTATGTTTATACATTTCTTGGGAAACGGTTTAGGGTTCTTGTCTATAAAAGGAACACATTAGTATGAATGATGGACGAGTTTAAAAAAAACAAGTTTTAGTTCTATTCAAAGATCCATAGAGGATCAAAGTATTCTTAGTCATTATTTTTCTTACTTGTGTTTGACTTCCGCTTTAGAATACAAGTAATAGATACTGTCTATTAGTGTGTTTGTGATTACATAAGCATTACTAAAGATCCACGAGCGCTCAAAGATCTATCAAGGTCTTAGGTTCAACAAAAGCGTTGTTGCCAACAATGACATAACTACCCTTATCATAAACACGGATAATAAGTTGCTCAAGATCCGGCTGTAACCCCGCAATCATGGGAGCATTAGCGGAAGGCTCATCAACACGGAGAATATCCATAACTTCAGCAATACCAGCATTGTTGTTGGACTTGAGCACAACAAGAAGCGAAAACTCCACATTTTCACGGGCTCTCACAGCAGAAACATAGTGATCTTCTGCGGAAGGATTATATGCAGCAAGCTCCTCAAGATCTCTCTTCTCCTTACCGTGAATAATACCCGCATCTAAGCCTTCCTGCATACCCTTATCAACAACACGTTCAATAACCTTTGCCATTGCCGCAGTATACTCTAGAGAGTTTAAGCACTTAAACACGGCGAGACTCATACCATTCGTCAATAACTAACGACGGCTAGATAATAGTGTAAGGAATCGAGGATAAAACTCCTCGTCAAGATGACTAGCCAGAGCATACGAGTCAGCAACGACCGAATCAACCTTCCGCATAAGCCCGACCACCTTACATCCTGAATCTTACAAAATTCCTCCTCTAAAGCAGCAAAGGATGGAGCTCGACTGCGGAGCTCAGAACATGACTCTTCCAAAGCCCGTATCTATAAACAATACAAAGTTAAAAAAAAAAAAAAAAAAAAAAAAAAGAAAAAAAAAGAGGAAACACGGATGCATACCTGCCCGGAAAGACTAGAATTCTGAGACTTAAGAACAATGATCTCAGCTCGAAAATCGGATGACTCATAATCCTTGGCATCAACGGATGAGTGAAGGGATGCTACCTCGGCTAGAGGGGAATTTCGCTCTCCCTCAAGCAAGGAATTTTCTTCCTTTAGGGACGAAAGCTCAGCAGCAGAAGCTGCTATGGACACAGTATCAGAAGATGCCTGGGAAGAAATAGCACTGGCAACCTCAGACTTCAAAGTCGAAATTTCCTTATCCTTATGCGAAAACAAGGACGATGAGCGTTTCCGCTCCATGGCATTATACTCTAAACGCTGACGGACTTCAGAACAAAAGCTCAATTGTCGGGCCACGACAACATTAAACTCACCTAGGAGGCGCTCATACCCCATATCGCGAATAGAGGAAAAAACGGCAGGAGGAGCAAACTCGTCCACCATAGAACGACACTCATCAACATCTTCAAGAAGGGAACTCTTGGCAACATTCCACCTCGGAATATGAACACTAGACAAAGAACTAGAATCCGGGTCATCAATAGTCCGAATATCCTCAACCGGGACATCAAGACCTGAAAGGTCATCAAGAATCGAATAAACACTAGCAACTGGAGAAAGGCCACCTGGAAGGGAGGAAGGAACATTAACTTGACCCTTCCCTTTCCCAACAGAATAAGCAGCAGTAATGACAGCATCCGTCATAACAGGCATAGGAGAACTACGAATAAACAAATAAAGAAAAAGTAAATAAAAGGAAGAAGCGACAAAAGAATAAAGCAAAATAAAAGCGTAAACAAACATACCTGGAAGGAGAACCATCAGGATGCAACAAACCAAAACCAGATTCAGTGGGCATTCCAGCTTCATAAAAGGGAGTAATCGATAGTAAAAGAGAAGAAGAAGAAGAATGAGTGGGCAAAGCATATAAACAATATTCAAGAGACTGAGAACTATAAGCTAGCATCTTCTTAATAGACTCTGAAGACTTACCACCAGTTGAGGCCCTACTAGAATCGTTAAGGTCGCTCCTTGCCTTCTTAGGGGGATGAACGACGTTAATACCAACTTTCCTCCTCTTCCTACCAGAACCAGAAGCCACCGCACTATCAAAACCAATATCAGAACCTAAATGGTCAGGTCACGAAACAACACCATCCAATGATTGAGAAAACACAATTCCCGAACAAGCAGCTACATGCTCAACTCCACTGGAGGAAGGAGGGACAAAAGGGACAGTACGACCTTCGGTCGATTTTAACAAAGGAACTTCATCATCTTTCCGGGGCCAAGTATCAACAAGCAATTTCAAAGCGTTTTTATTCTTAACCAACGACAACAAATCCATAGCTGTAGCAAACAGATGAAAAAGAAGCATAGGTCAGCAGAAAATAAAGGAAAAGTAATAAAAGAGAAAAACATAGATACAGTATACCTACCCCGATTCTCTTGATCATAAAACACGGGATAAAAGTCTTTGCCCAAAGTGTAATTACGGCTCAACCCAACCAAACAAAGGAAGGGTTTCGAAAACTTAACAAAAGAAGAAGCATTGGTAACAAGAGAAGCAACGTGTCAAGCATTAAATTCGGTATTCCTAGGAACGGCATCCTTAGGAAGACGTCCGCTAACGAAAAAAGGATGAATAGAAGGACAAGCAAATGAGTCAATCCAGAAAAAGTGATCGTTTCAACTTTTAAGACAATCAAGGGGCTTGGTATAGCAAACACCAAAGCTATCAGCAAGTTTACTAAAAGAAAGCCAGCCATGACTCCGAGACAAGACATAAAAAAACCTAAACAAACCAATTGAGGGTTCAATACCAAGGGCAAAACAAAGAATTTCAAATTGAGAAACCTTAGCAGCACCAATAACGGAAAGCTGCAAGATATGAATACGATAGTAGTCAAGAATTGAAACAAGGAAATAAGACAAGGGAAGACGGAAATTGGCAAACTCAAAGAAACGGGTGTAGACACCAATCTTCCTATTCGGTGCTTCACGAATACTTTTGTCAGGATCAGGCAATTTTGGATGAACACAACTCGGAATCGAATAATCAATACAGAAATAGTCAAGTGCCTTCTGGGATAATTTAGACTTAGTAGAAGAAAAAGTACCCATAGCAGAAAAAAAGAAAAAAAGGGAATCAAAAGCCTAACCTGACAACGGAAGATGGAAAACTGACACAACCAAGGGTAACACCAGATTGAAGAATAGCGTTCGCAACAGAAGAACAATAAAAAAATGGCGAAGGTCAAAATGTGGGGTATTTATATAAACGGAACGACGATTAACCTAGAAAACAATAAGAGACGACACGCGTCCAAAATACAATCTAATCCAACGGTCAGAATCAAAGCCACACGGATAAGGATGGTACAAGACCAAGGGCCCACGAAGTCAAATTAACCAAAACATGAAAAACCGAAAAACGCCCACGTTGTAAAAAGCACTTCCCAAGGAAAGGAAGCGTCGAAAGAACGCTTCATGAATCCGGAAGAAAAAATGACGCACAAGATAAAGTCAAGTAAATACACCGCATGTGACAAAATCCGCACGCAGTGCACATACTAGACTGGGAGACTGGATGGTATAGCAGTCCCTAAAGGAAGAAAAAAAGTACTTCTGGAAAAGAAAAAACGCATGACGAAATCCTTAGTCAACTCAAGTCTAGTGACATTCACCGCATGCGACAATATCCACACGCAATGAACATACTAGACTGGGGGGACTTGATGACGTATAGTATGTATAAAAGGCCCACTAAGCCCAAAACATACTCTACGTCCACTCTAGGCTCAGGTCCAATGACCGCAAATCCTGGACTCAGGTCCAATAACCACAGACTCTAGGCCAACAGTAAGCCCAACGACTAAGTTGGCTACGACCTAGGCCTTGGAATGTGCACAAGATACCTAACGGGCTGAACCTCCAACTGTTAGGCCTCTCGCGTCCGCATCCATGAATAACACGGAACCCTTGTCCGCCAATGGTCCGACTCCGGCAACTAACCACTATATGCGATAATCCAGGGAGCCCCAGCGGCAAACCTCGCCTATAAAAAGGGGGTCTAATCCATATACAAGGTAGAACAACTTTCTCTCTCATAATTACACACATACTACTTTCCCTCTCAAGAATGCATAATTACTCTCACGCCGGAGTCTAATCGTGGGGTCCGTCCCCACGGTAAGACTAACGGTTTTCCTTTCTTGTGCAGGGATCTCATCCAAATTACTTGAATTAGTACAAGACCAATCAACCAAATGCTTGGCGGCCCAGTCTAACAAGCTACGCCCAGACTTACCATAACCCATCGCATAAATTGTATTAACAAGTTGGTGCCATCCGTGGGACCCAGTACACAACTGCGTTCTAGAAAATACTCACTATGAGCACCTGATTCGGACCAACTCCTGCTTTCGTGTCCACGTTGTGGAGTACGGTAGAAAGAGGAGATCAAACGGCCACAACGGTAAAAAAATTGCATTAACAAAATGAGTTTACAATACTTAATTTGAAATTACAATTAACCAACTAACTAATGAAAAGAATAAAGATAGAAATTAAATGGATCAAAACTCTTCTAAAACATGAAGAATTGGACAATTCGCTTGGTGACTGAAGGAGGCTTTTTATAGCTGATCAAAAGAGCTTGGGTTTGGCTTTCAGAAGCATCTGGATCCTTTAATCTCGTCCCTTAAATCACTCTTAAATAATTCGAATCTATCTCATCCGTTGAATCAAGTTAGTGAGGTGGCTCAACCAATGAAAACTCTTACTTTGTCCACCCTGGCGATCCACATGCTGTCACATCTCTGACACGTTGTCAGGATTCTAGAAGGACTCTTAAGTGGGGGTAAAAAGGTAAATTTGTGGGAAAGAAGATAAACAGTAACTCAGTGTTTTTTTATTTTCTTGGCGCGCCTTCTGGGTTTGACCAGGGGATTTATTGTTGACTTGGGTTATAAGGGTGGGTATGGATATGTTGACTGGGTAATTTGTCCTTTGACTTGGGTTTAAATGGGATATGGGTAGTGGGATTTTAAGATTGGATTGGGCTTTTGATTATTGGATTTGGATAGTTTAGAATTTAGAAGTGTTATTTGGTTTTGTTAACCAAATTCTAAAACAAGGACCATTCATGATATTTTTTCAATTTAAAAGGACATATGGTGTAATTTTAGAAATGGTAAGGGTAAAATGGGTAATTGTGATAAATGGGATTTATGAGGGTAAAAAGGGTAAAATGGATAAAGAGGGGTTTAAATGGTGATTTGTGAAAGTTAAAGGAGTAGTGTGTAAATTTGGGAAAGTAAAAGTAATGATGTGAAAATTCTCCAAAAATAATCAGAACTCGGTAAAATGCAACTTTGAGAATCTAAAACCCATAAAATAGCATCCCAGCGTCGGCTTTTGCTTTCTTCTTTCTCTCGTGCTTGGTTTTTTTCGGTTCTGGCTTTCTTTTGTCTGTTTTGTCATATTCGTACCTGCACATGCATAAACTCAAGAAACACACAAATATTAGGCATAAACGGCTCTTTCTTGGTTATTTTGGGTCTATTTTGGTTAAGAAATGGTATGTGTTTTAGCACATACCAGTCTCCTTCTTCAATATCAACAATCTCTAAGAGAAAGTCGATAGATTATGTAGGTTCCCTGTGAGAATGAAACAAGTCCTTTTAAGAGGAACTTGAGTAGCTTGGGAAGTTGTAGTGCAGTGCATCACTGGGTCCATGACGTCTTGTCTTCAATACTGGTGTCACCTTGGTAACAACCAGTAGCATTTGAATTGAACCCGGTTTCTGCCCTAAGGTTGAATTTTTGGAGGGCTATTTATTTTAACCCTTTTCTCATTCAATTCTTTTTCATTCTTCAACCCCTTCAGTGCTTACCGAGACTTCATTACTAGAACCTTGTTGGGTTTATTCCAGTACTAGCTCTGTCTCAGTCCGCACTCTTCCCATTTCTCACTTTTCTCCTTTTTCATCATACCTAAGGACTTCTACACTATCTAGTGGATTATCCCTGGGTAGATCCCTCCGGCTCTGGCAGGATCGTGGGAACGAATACCTAACCTAACCATCCTTATATCTTCGTGCATAATAAGTTGGTCGGTCTTTTGGTATTGTTCATTCTGCCTCGAAACCATTTGAAAATCAATCAAGGTACTTGTGATATAAAATCAAAGGATTTTGTACCTTAATTGTTTTTGATATTTTAGAAATGCTTCCCCTCAACATGTGCTTCAAGTATTTGAAGTTGTTTTGGCACATTTAGGCAAGTGGACTTTGAAATCTTGGATTAAGAATGAGAAATTCAATCTTTGATTAACTATTTTCTAAAGATATCAGCATCACTTCCCTTATCAAATCAATTATTTTAAGTACATTGTACAAAATATATTGGGAAGGATGAGGTTTTCATTTGATCGCTCCCCCTCAATAGGTGCATCGATATTCAAAAGTGTTTTCCACATATTAGAGGGAACCTGCACTTCAAGATAAATCAATCACGTTTCGATCCATTCTGGTTTAAGATGAATGCTCCCCCTCAACATGTGCATGAAATTTTGAAATCGTTTGGCACATGTAGGGAGGAGTGCTAGCAATTACATTACCAAAACCACTTAACGAATTATCAGTTGTAGATCCAATTTAAATCACTAATTCTCCCCCGATCAGACTTTTCAAACCCTTTGAGATTTGTGATCTCTATTGATTTAAATTGATTTTGA
This sequence comes from Chrysanthemum seticuspe, assembly GCA_019973895.1. Classification (NCBI taxonomy): domain Eukaryota; kingdom Viridiplantae; phylum Streptophyta; class Magnoliopsida; order Asterales; family Asteraceae; genus Chrysanthemum; species Chrysanthemum seticuspe. Next base: position 201,637,851 of record BPTQ01000005.1, on the reverse strand, counting down.
AAGATTATGAGTGGAATTGTGACTTTCTTTTGAAAAACATTTAAATTGATAAGGATCAGAGTTTAAGACTTTAAACTCCATTGTTTAAAACATGCTTAATGATCTTATGAAAACACACTCTGGGTCTGGAACCAGTTGTATAAAGCATTGTTCATTATGATTATCCAAAATTAGACTTTGAATGTTTACGTGCCAATTGTTTTGAAAACTAACCATTATATGTTTGAAATCACTCTCCCCCTCAATCAATGACATATGTTGTTGATTAAGTGATGGAGATTTTGACAAATGTGAAGTCCAGGTGATTTTTAAACGACTGAGTTAATTTCAAAGCAATTTAGTTTTCATAAGATGATAAATATTTTTCAGAAGAATCTTTAGAAGGAAAAATATTTGGAGACACATTTTTCTTAGAATCAGAGTGTGAGGTTTTAAAATTGGATGAAGCATAGCTCTGTTCATTCATTAAAAACGGGTTACTGCCTGAAATGACAATAAACCATCATTTTTCTCCAACTCATTTTTTTTAAATATATTACAACTGATCGAACTTCATCTAAAGACCCGTGTAATTCTTCGAATGTCAAATCAAAGTCCGTAGATGTTATCGAAGAACTAAAAATTGATGAAACAAGATAAATAATATATATATTTATTTTTTATTTTTTTTGGGCTTTTTCAAAATAATTTCTGATTCTTTATGGATTTTGAAATTTTATATTTTTCTATTTTCTTTTTGTGGGTTTTATAATTTTGTAGTTTGCTTTTTAATAAGATATGTACAAGGAATAGATGAAGAAAAACCTTTACTCCTCTTCTTCCTCTTGAAGACGTTTGAGTGTTTACGGTTGTAGACTCTTTAGCCCAAGTCGTGGAAGAATAAGCTCAAAACGTTCTCTAGGAAGAGCTTTAGTGAAGATGTCTGCCAGCTGATATTCAGTTCTCACAAAATATAGTTCCACCACACCTTTCTCCACTTGTTCCCTGATGAAATGATGTCGAATGTGTATATGCTTTGCTCTTGAATGTTGGACATTATTGCAGCAAAGAGCAATGGCACTTTTGTTATCACAATACAGAGGGATTTTGTTGAATTCAAAGCCATAGTCATGTAATTGTGATTTCATCCATAGGATTTGAGCACAACAAGATGACATGGCTATGTATTCTGCCTCTGTAGATGATATAGACGTACTCATTTGTTTCTTTGAAGACCACCTTACTAATTTATCTCCCAAGAATTGAGCACCACCAGACGTGATTTGACGTGTATCTTGACACCCTGCATGGTCTGCATCTGCATATGCTGTTAGTGACATATCGGTATCCTTCGGATACCAAAGTCCCATGTTAATGGTCCCTTGGAGATACCGAAAGACCCGTTTAACCACTTCAAGGTTCTTTTTGGTAGACTTAGCCTGATATCTAGCACACATGCATACAACGAGCAGAATATCAGGTCTACTGGTTGTGAGGTACATCATGGATCCAATCATACTTCGATATTTCGTTTGATCAACCATGATCCCTGAGTGGTCCCCATCCAGTTTTGTGCGTTCCACCATGGGAGTGTCAACAGGGTCACAAGAATCAAATCCAAATTTCTTTAAAATCTCATTAGCATATTTAGATTGATTAATGAAAATGCCTTCGGGACTTTGTGAAATTTGTAATCCCAAGAAAAATGACATTTGTCCCATCATAGACATTTGAAATTTGGAGCCCATCTCCTTTGAAAAACGGTCACATTCATTTAGGTCGGTCGAGGCAAAAATAATATCATCAACATAGATTTGAACGTGTATTAAGTGTTTGCCTGACTTTCTGGTGAACAATGTGGGATCAACTGTTCCTTTGCTAAATCCATTAGATAAGAGAAACTTTGACAGTGTATCATACCATGCCCTTGGAGCTTGTTTCAAACCATAGAGGGCTTTCCTTAAGCGATAGACATGAGTAGGATGTTCTGGATCCACAAAACCTTCAGGCTGACTGACATATACGACTTCTTTCAGATCTCTATTAAGAAAATCAGTCTTCACATCCATCTGATACACCACCATGTTCTTGCTAGCAGCATTAGCCATGAAGATTCTGATTGCCTCGATACGTGCAACTGGAGCAAATGATTCCTCAAAGTCAATACCCTCCTCTTGACGATATCCTTTTGCAACTAGTCTTGCCTTGTTCTTTAACACATCACCATGCTCATTAAGTTTTACTTTGAAGATCCATTTGAGAGCAATGATCATAGCACAGTCAGCAGCAGGAACCAATTCCCAAACATCAAGGCGAATGAACTCGTGAATTTCTTCTTGCATTGCGTTGAACCAACTGTCCTCAGACATTTCCGTTTTAACATCCTTTGGTTCAACCTTTGTAGGATCGTTATTTTTATTGTGTTGATGATTCGGGTGGTCTTGGATGATCAAAATACATGTTTACCATTTTATAGAGAGAAAGTAGAGAGAGAGGGTGTTCTTGCTAGAGGTTTACACAAAAGTATGGAATATTAGATTAAAAGCACCACCCCTTCCATGGATGGAAGGGGTATTTATAGTTACAAACATAACGACCTCCTATCGGCCTATGGATCAGGTATACAGTGGGTAAAGACCCGTCCTTCCTCCACGGTGATGCACTAAGCTAAACTACGCTACAAACTAATAAATAAACTACTAAATAACGAAACTACCGACAAGTCTACGAGCTAACTTAAGCTAGATAACATTTGGGGTGTCTGACTCTTCACTATGGAATTTTTTAATTCCTAACAATCTCCCCCTAAGGGAGGTCACCCCATGTTTTACATTTCGAATCCTAGCATTCTATTCTTGACATTGTTCTTGAGCTCGTAGACTTGAATTCTTCACTTTTACAATCTTTGTGCTTTAGTAGCGATTCTTCAAAGTCCGCAATGATTTGTACTTTTAGTGGAGGCCTTTAACTGATCCACATCTTTGATGATCTTCAAGCTTTCTTTGAGATCATCAGCCACAGTAAATCTCTGGATCACCCTTTATTGTGTTGCCATCATGTGAGGTTGTGACTTTCGGACCGACATGCTCACACTTTAGAATCATGACATCTTTTCATCAGAGTAGCGGAAGCTTTTACTGGTTCAAGATATTTGCAGCAGCGCAGCAGGAACATAGTATAAGAAATATCTGAGCCAGGTTCTGTAGATATGCACCAGTCATGATTTCTTCAATTAAGTGTGGATGCTGTGAGCATGCGACTTTGGATTGACTCCTCAATTCTGATCAGCTGCAACCGTCCAAGTGTACCTGCAAACAACAATTAGCAATAAAACACACGAAAGTGTCTTTGATCACTTTCGCTGAATTGAGGTACACGGCCCACGGTTCCCCGTTGATCAGTACAAGTACTGCCTGTGATCAGGTAGAATTCCTAAGAATCTCCTTGACAGGGTTTCGTAGCTGTTCTAGCTGTTCTCAAACCGGAACGTCTCAAAGAAGACAACACGGAGTGAGTGAACCAGCGAATTGAGATTCACTGATTGATGAAAAATGATTTGAAAAACAATCGTGTATTGCTTGAAGAAAGATTTTTGCAATACGACGAAGGTTTTATGAGAAAGATCAATTTTCAATCAAAATACTTTTTGTATTAGAGAATGAGTACACATTCGACGTGCTAGCGAAAAGAAGAGATTCGCACATCGAACGGTTTTTCTAAAAGTATTTTTCAATCAGAGATACTTTTTGAATTTGAAATGAATACACATTCGACGTGCTAGAGAAAAGAAGGTTTGCACATCGAACGGTTTTTCCAAAAGTATTCGTCAATTCCATTCCTGTACCAAGGTTGATTCACGAGTGAATCTCCCCATTGTTTCTATCCAGTTGTCACAAGTTTGATCTTTTGAAAAGATCTCACATGTCACCCACCAAGAGCTTGTTTGATGTTGGCTCTAGAAGGATTTCGATCTTCATCGTGGATAATTTTACGTACCACTCAGATGTTCTGGCAAAACCACAAGGATAATGCGTAGGACACTCAATATATTCTTACTTTCCACATTGTGTGAAACAGCAAGTCTTCAAGAATTTAGTGTCCTAATGAGATATTGTGGATGATCTCTTGGCTCTAGACTCAATTGTGCATTTTTGGTTCCTGTGCCGGAGACTAGGGAGAGGGTCTCCTTCTTCAATATCAACAATCTCTAAGAGAAAGTCGATAGATAATGTCGGTTCCCCGTGAGAATGAAACAAGCCCTTTTAAGAGGAACTTGAGTGGCTTGGGAAGTTGTAGTGCAGTGCGTCACTGGGTCCATGACGTCTTGTCTTCAATACCAGTGTTACCTTAGTAACCACTTAGTAGCATATGTATTGAACCCGGTTACTGCCCTAAGGTTGAATTATTGGAGGGCTATTTCTTTTCACCCTTTTCTCATTCATTACTTTTTCATTCTTCAACCCCTTCAGTGCTTACTGAGACTTCATTACTAGAACCTTGTTGGGTTTATTCCAGTTCTAGCTCTATCTCAGTCCGCACTCTTCCCATATTCTCATTTTTCTCCTTTTTTCAACATTCCTAAGGACTCTACACTATCTAGTGGATTGTCCTTGGGAAGATCCCTCCGGTTCTGGTGGATCGTGGGAACAAATACCTAACCTAACCATCCTTATAACACCATGCATACAGTAAATTTGGTCGGTCTTTTGGTATTGTTCATTCCTTCTCGAAACCAATTGAAAAATCATTTGGAAAACCAATCAAGGTACTTGTGATACGAGATCAAAGCATTTTGTACCTTAATAGTTTTGATCATTTTGAAAACCTCCCCCTCAACATGTGTATATGATTTAGAAATTGTTTAGCACATGGAGGCAAGAGGACTTTGAAATATTTTCTTTGATCACTATTTTCATACGAAAAAGCCATTTGATTTTCTTTGGTAAATTCTCCCCCTCAATATGTGCATAGGATAAGTGAAATCATTTTATCACATAGAGGAAAGAGTTCTTTTGAAGCACATCCACGATCACAAAATCCATTAATAAAACCATTTGACAACTCAATCAAGGTACTTTAAAAATCTCTTTAAAAACTTTTGTACCTCGATAGTTATGCTCCCCCTCAATATGTGCTTCAAGATTCGAAAGCTTTTAGCACATATGAGAGAGCAGCCTGCACAATTAAATCAAAACGATCACCTTTTATCAAATTTCATTATTAAATCACAAATTCTCCCCCGATCAAAAATATCAAACCCTTTGAGATTTTGGATCCCAAGTGATTTAATTAGGTTTAGAAAACATGGGAGAAAATGTGGCCTTGTTTAAATACTCATCTGGTTTTTGGATAAATCATCCTCCTCAACATGTGCATTGTGTATTTGAAATCGTTTGGCACATGGAGGCAGGAGTGCCTTTGAAGGACTAAAACCAATTCCATTAAAACAAATTTGAGATTTAAATCACGATGTCTCCCGCGATCAAAAATTTCAAACCATTTGAGATTTGTAATCCCAAAAGATTTAAATTATTTAGAAAATTTTAGGGAAAGACGTGGCAAGATTTGATTTTGAAAAATGACAGATAAGGACCATTTTAAGACATTAAATATTGTTAGTGTCAGGTATGAAAGTTTTAAGAGATCTTTTAGTAAAATAAAACAATTTCACAATCAAACAAGAACAGAAAAAATTTCATTTTGTAAGATCTTTGAGTTTTAAAGAAAATCATACCATGACATAACATTAAATCTTTAGATCACCACTTATTATTGTACAATCCGGACTTTTATGAAGCAATATTGTTTGAAAATAATTTATTATAAATCACTCTCCCCCTCAATCCATGACCGTGGTCGATAATTGAGTGACTCAAGTTTTGATAAAATGAAGTCCGGTGATTTTCAAAATTAAGTCCAATTAATTTTCAAAACAATATTTTCCATTTTCAAACAATTTAATCAAATTATTCAAAATTGTTTAAAAATGGTATCCTGCACAAAGATACGTTAGGTGGTTGAGAAGCTTCCGTTGTTGTTGCTGTAGGGTTTGGAAGAAAACCGTCTGCTGATGCAGTGAGACTTCTTCTTACGTTGCATTTTGAATGCCAACTGAGGTCAAATTAAGCTTCGTTTCTTCCATCACTTAGAAGAAAACCATCTGCTGATGCAGTGAGACCTCTTACGTTGCATTTATGCCAACTCTCCTTGGAAGTCCAATTAAGCTCCATTTCTTCATTTGTCAACCCAAGATCAAAACCAAGAAATAGTTACCCTTTCCTTTCAGCATCCAATCATATTCAGTTGTGGGATCCGGATCGGGAACATTCTTATAACCAATATACCTGCATATGTTAGTGAACACACATACAGATATATGGTGGTCGACATCACCCTTAACAGCAATCGACTAATTAAAGTCAATTCAACATAACAATCAGATCATATAAGGCATGGGGTTTATGTGTTAATCAAACTCTAATCATCTAAACCTAACAATCATATCCTAAATTCCTAGTCCTTCGACACAGGCAAATATCATTTTTAATTAAGCACATAGGATAATTAAGAAAGCTCGTTAGATGATATAGATTTGAAAACATTCTCCCCCTCAATCAATGACTCATTTTTCTAAAACGTTTAAAAGCGCTGAAGTCATTGATTGAGTTTTCAATTTTTATAAAAACTCTGAATCTGATTATTTTGAAATCAACTCATTTTCCACCAATTAGAAAACACAACAAATATTTTTATGAAGAATTTTAGACGGAAAAACATTTGTGTAGGAACAGCAGTCCTTCGACATACTTTCCTTATTTTGTTTTAGGATAAGTGCACGAAATTTTTAAAAAATTTGTTTAGCGCAGCACTTTCCTTTCTTTTGAAGAGTGGGTTGCTATCTGAAATAATAGCAAACCATAGTTTAAGAGCGGGTCCCAGTCAGAAGTAACCGTAAGCCATTATTTGAAGCCCGGGTTACAGTCTGAAATAACTGTAAGCCATTAGATTTGTGACATGTTTTGAAAAAGAATATTTACACCTCCTGCTCGAACTTCATCTATGGTCCCGTGCCATTATTGAATGACATTTCTAAGACCGTAGATGTTATCGATACCAGAAGACATGTCTTGGAAAACATATTTTTGGTATTTTTTTTTGAAATTTTCTGATTTTTATGGGTTTTTGAAGGTTTTATAATTTTCTATTTTCTTTTTGAGGTTTTCTATTTTTGTATTTGGTTTTGCTGGTTTTATATTTTTGTATTTTGCTTTTCTGAAAAATATATACAAAGATAGAGAAGATGATATAGTAAAAGAAGATGATGATACGAGTACCAAGATATGGATATCAAGCAGCCCCGTTGTAGAAGATAGAAGTCATCATCTCTTAAACATTCACCACCAAAGCAAATCGAGGCTCCAGAATAGAAGACAGAACATGAGCCTTTGAGAAAGAGAGACTTTGGCAGCTTCCCCCCAAACCGAAAATCCATTAGATGAGCAGATTAGAAGCTCTATTTCAAGCTTGCTTTAGCCAGGTGCACAAAGAAGCACACCATTATCATAAATCCCGCTGCTCCTTTTAAGAACGATAATCTAGATTCTTTGTTCGGGGTTATATCATCAACAAGAACAGCAACGTATCATCCCACTCTTTAAATTTCTTCTCATATTTCATTACCACTGAAGTCTGAAGCAATCCATTCCAAAAGGTGTCAAGAGAACAATTCCATCAGGTAGTTGAATTGATGCAGTCAGCCTCTTTGTATAATGCTCAAGAACTCTCCCAAATACACATCATAAGGGGAATGAAAACACCTCCCCATGTTTACATTTTTCTTCCCTGATGATCGTGTATGAAGCTCAAGAATCCGAAGTACACACATTCCTACCGAAAGAACAACTGATAACACCTCCCTCATGTCATACATTTATCTCCCCTGAATATGTCATACTCGTGTACCTCTTTTATCTTCAGAAACTTTCTCTTACATCTCTTCCCCCACGTAGTTGGAACAAGAACACTAGAAGCTACTAGATACACTGAGTTTCTCTACGGTCATGACATTTGTCTTCCCGGGATAACTTCAATCACTTAGAAGTATTAATTTCATCATGTGTACTCGTTATGCTTTTATATGCTTGTCTCCTTCCCCCTTTGCTAGTTTAGACACTTCATAATCAGCAACATAGTATAAGCCCAAATACTTGAAATCTTTATGAGAAGAACACTTGAACTCTTGTGAGAATCAACATGCTGAAGACTCTCTCTGACTATTTTTATCAACCCTTATGTAGACAATTTGAGGTGACCACTGAAGAAGAAAACCCGATATACCATACTTGAAACTGAAGTCAACTTCCCCACATTTGTATCTTAAGCTTGCACATAATGATGGAAGAACGGTGTCGAGAATTTATGCTTCAAGCAAATCTCTAAGTACTCACTACCCAAACAAAGTATGAGACATTAACACCTCTTGCGATTATCCACACCGTCATATGCGTGTGACACTGAGTAAAACAAAGTAACTCCTAATAGTGATAGTTAACCAGGTCTTCAACCATCCACCTCGACTGCTGTTAACTAGATAAACCAAGTCTTCAACTCAAATTCTTAAGCCCGAGCAAGTTATCAAATAAGAACACACCTTTGTGAAAGTCAACTTCAATCTCAAATAAGTGATAAATGATTAGCTCTGAAGTAATCAACTTGTGTCAAATGTCCAATACGTGAAATAGTCAATAACAACGTCTCGAGGAGTCACTGCTAAAGAATGTGAGCAAGTCTAATTGGGGATTGAATCTAAATTATAACTCTCTCCCAATTAGTGCTCTCCCCTAAACCGACAATATGTTTGATAAATGCCCAGATTAAGAAGAAGTCTTTAGATCGTTAAATGCAACACGTCTTTAGTCTTCTAACATGTAGCAGAAAATGTAGAACATACTGTAGACTCGACCTTCTTCAAGATTGTGCAGTTGGGGAATAGATAGTTAACATCTTCAACTCACACCAAAAAGCATCCCACCAAAAAGCATCCCAATTAACTTACATCTTGCAAATCCCCTTAACTGAAATCCCTCCCAATCAAACAAGAACAGAAAGATGTTCATCAAGGAAATCAGCAATCAGGCCGCAACGAACACACAAGATGGTAACACCAAACTACCAATCACATCAAACAAGAACAGATAGATTGTTCGGAATCATCATGTTGATGTATACGTGAAGCATTAACCGGAAGCACTTTGTCGATAAACTCATCAATCCAAATGAAGATGTCAACCAACGGCTCTTAGAAGAGAAAAACTCCATGTGAAGATAACCCGATAAGAAGAGGCTCGGTTCTTACATGAGTTTAGAGCCGTATGACCATTTATATTCTCAAATATCAATCAACAATGCAAAAAATTCACTCTTCTTCTCCCCCTCAAGAATTGCATACGGAGATGCCATTCTTGACTAAATAAGTGAAAATCATCCGAATGTTCTATTCACACTTCTCTCCCGCAAAATCAGCACATGATGTCGCCATCTTCATTATAATCGAGCAAGTGGAATGAGAAAACAATCAGTGGTAGCCCGGTTCACTTGATGACTGAAGCGCATGGAAAAAGTATGAAGCATGTTGATGAGAATGGTCATAATAACGAAGATTTCTCTTCTTCAGAAGATAAAGCGCACTGAAGCGTACACTTTTCTTTTCTTTAGAGAACGAGGCATGAACTGATGTGTTCATACGTCATAAGAAGATTTCTCTTCTTTCAAAGATAATGCGCACTGAAACGTACACATTTCTTTTCTTTAGAGTACGAGGCATGAACTGTTGTGTTCATACGTCATAATCTCTCTCTTTTCAACTCTCTTAGCAAAACATGTAATCGACCCATTATCATTCTGTAGGCTCTTTGTAGTGACAGCTGATGGAGATAACCCAATATGATGAATTTGACCCTGAAGTAAATTAACCCGAACTCGTGACTTAAACTTGCACATATGTAACAAAGAGCGGTGCCGATTTCCATTAGCATCTCTAAGTACTCTCTATGTACTCTATACTCTTCAACCAACCAACCATCAAGTATAAGACGTACATTACCTCTTGAAAATCCACAATTGAATGTGACACTGAGCACTACAACGTAACTCCTTAAAGTGATAGTTATTTTGTGGTGGTACGAGCCCAATTCCCCCAAGTGGTAAAAGAAAAGGTAAAAGACACCCAACAATAACTAGATTTCCAAGTCTTCGTTTATGATAGTAAGCTCGAACAAGGATCATGAAGAATCTTCATCCAACCATCCCCGATACCTTCAGATACTAAGTACACTCGCCCGTGATAATTCACTTCAACCTCAAATAAATAATATTGAATTAACGCCGTTGTCACATCCTCTGGTTAACTGCTCAAATCTAGCCTTCTTTGACATTTAAACGAACTCTAATAATGGTTTCATCCCGACCATGGTTAAAAGCACATAACCCCGTAAAACCATGTAATAACCAAATTGCCATGAATAAAACCCAAACACACACCCAATTCATGAAGTACACCCTTTTATCCCTTCTTTGAAGCAGAAACCGTAGCCTCAGCATCAAGTAAGATCCAAAATTACACTTTCTCTTCTCCAAGATGGTTCCACATTACGGGATTTTACAACTCTATGGTTTAAACCGAGAAATAGTTTCTTTCGTGGGATTTTACAAAACCAAGAATAAACCGTAAGATAGATCCGGAAATGCACTTTACTAATACCAGGATGTTTCCATTGTCACGGGATTTTACAAGTCTATGATTTAAACCGGGAAATAGGTTCTTTCGCGGGATTTTACAAAATCAAGACAAAAACCGTAAACAATGTCAGCTTGAATGTGTTACGACGACTTTGGTTTCAGAGAATATCTGTTTTAGGGGAACATGCAGCGGTTCATCAACGGTCCATTATCCAACATCATCAACATCATCAACCATCCAATCAACACTTTGGAAAACACATCAATCACGCAATCTGTTGGCTATTGTAATGACCACATGGAGAAGTAAACCCGATATGCCAAACTTGATCATGAAGTAAAACTCCCCAGATTTGTTACTTAAACTTGTACTAAACCTCGTGAACAAGAAACGGTGTACCCAATGTACAAAACCTCTTGACATTCTCAACTGAGTGAGACACCGAAGTGATAGCTACGTTGTGGGTTGAGAAAGAATCACAAACGCAACTAAATAGCCAAGTCTTTATCACCCTCTATAAATGCCCAAACAAGTCATCTTCGCGAAAGGGTAGAAGGAAAGAAGACAAAATAAGTAAACGTGCCTGAAAACCTTTACTTCAAAACCAAATAAGAAATACCGTTCAAACAACCCCGTAATCAACTTTGTTGAACCATCAATTCAAGCCGAGACATAATATACTCTGTGAAAATGTTTTAACCAAAGTATCAAACCCCATAATAAAACAAATCTCATCATCATACCCAATCTTATCATCGAATCTTATTATCCCCAATAATCATCTGATCAGAGATCCATTAAGCCCAGTCCAATCCAAATCAAACATTGGTCAACTTGATTTATATTCAGTCCAGATAAATTAATTTTAAGCCCAAGTAAAATATAAACATAAGAGTCCCGTAATCAATATCCGTACAAAAATCCCGAAGCCATCATTATCTTAAAACTAAGCACAAGCCGTGAATATGCAATATCTTTCTTGAAAATACTAACCGACCAATAATACCAATATTAATCCAAAATTTATTAAAAACAATAAGTCTTAAAATAAATTTCGGATTATAACAAAGATGGCAGCCCATAACATTCAAGATCCATCAAACCATAAAAAACTCGTCCATACCAACCCTCTTTATTTCACCCCATCTCCAATAAAATTATGTTGGCCCATGACTTGAGATAACTAACCGATCCAAACACACTACCCATAACCGGTTATAAAACTTGTGAAACCCCTAATAATTCTCACACTTATTCTAACCTAATCTCACACTCAACAATAACCGCCTCTCTCTCTTACCTCAACTAATCCGCCGCTCTTTCAATTTCATTAACACAAACCCTAATTATCCACACAAGCCGCCTCTCTCCTTCATATCTGCTACATCTTACACTTGCCACAGGGATGGCTCAAGTGTTCGTAAAAGCCACAGAGATGGCTTGGAGTTCATTGATTTGCCACGGGAATGGTTACGAATCGGGAATGGTATCGAGAACAAACCAGTGGATAAGGTAATATTATTGTTATCCTTGTTTCTTTATTTTCGAAAAGAAAAAAGAAGTCATACGACTTGTTACATAACAAAAGACACACGAAATAATCTGTTTTGGATCTGTGAAGAGATGATTTTGTGTGAGAACCTTTGAATGGTCTTGATAACAATACACACGAAATAATCTGAGATCTTTTTCCATGTTTAATTCCGTTTTGAGTCATGATTAGATGTGGTAGGAGATGGTGGATGAGTAGGATTGGGATTTGTTGGAGTTGGATTTTTTTTCTTGTTGGATCTGATGTAATAGCCTCGTTGCTACTGTTTTTCGTTAACGTTTAATTTTTCTTGTACTGATGATGGGATAAGAACCTTGAAGTCATACGAGTCAGTTGGTATTTGGTATTGTAATTTTGTGGTCATGGTCTTAAAAGTCAAATCTTCTTCATCCTTTCTGTATCAAGTCGCTAAGTCTTTTGGAATCAATTCGCTAGGTGTAGTACTTTTTCAAAGCAAATCGCTAGCAGAATATAGTGTCAAGTCGCTAGCATAAATTGTAGCAAGTCGCTAACAATTTATAACAGCAACTCGCTACTAGTTTGACTCAAAAGTCAAACCGCCACCAGATATTAGAACAAGTCGCCACACCTTGTAAATACAAGTCGCTAGGATTTATAAGTCACAAGTCGCTATCAAAATAGTGACCAAGTCGCTACATACATTCATAGAATCTGTACAGTTTTGAGACAAGTTGCTAACTTGAAATATGACTTTTTCCGATGAGTATTCCGACCAAATTTTCCGATCAGCTTCATGAAAACCCAGAAAATGCATAGAACAGATTCATTAAACCCCTTTGACCACTTTATGACACACCAGAAATGACCCAAACAAAAGGCAACATAAAACTGCTTCATTTAGACAGTTTGACCACGAATATGTTAACCATTTGACCACCGTTTGGACCATAAGAAATCTGACCATATGACCACAAAACATAAACTGATATCATATACCCAAAGGACACAAACTGCAATGCAATAGACATTCTTTGACCCATGCAAGACTCATTGATGACCACTATTAACCACAGTATTTGGTACAAAAATGACTATGACCACAGTATTTGGACCATCACTTTTTGACCAAAGGATACTACTAAAAGCATGTTAGAAACTGTTTTAGACAATAACAGGAAAAGAAATATTCGGGCCAAAAACATAGTGCAAAAACAGTTTTAATAACAACCAAAAGACCACAATAAATCACCAAAACACAAAAACCTTGGCTCTGGTACCAATTGTAGGATCGTTATTTTTATTGTGTTGATGATTCGGGTGGTCTTGGATGATCAAAATACATGTTTACCATTTTAGAGAGAGAAAGTAGAGAGAGAGGGTGTTCTTGCTAGAGGTTTACACAAAAGTATGGAATATTAGATTAAAAGCACCACCCCTTCTTTGGATGGAAGGGGTATTTATAGTTACAAACATAACGACCTCCTATCGGCCTGTGGATCAGGTATACAGTGGGTAAAGACCCGTCCTTCCTCCACGGTGATGCACTAAGCTAAACTACGCTACAAACTAATAAATAAACTACTACATAACGAAACTAACAACAAGTCTACGAGCTAACTTAAGCTAGATAACATTTGGGGTGACCGACTCTTCACTATGGAATTTTCTAATTCCTAACAACCTTTGATAATATGGAATTAAAGAAGCACCATAAGGCATCAGTAGCAAGTTGTTTACGAGTAGATACCGGACGAGAAGGGTTCCCAATGATATTGTCCAATGGATGATCATGTGTCCATTTTCTGAAATGCTCGTGTGGTTGTTGTTGAGGAACCGAAGTAGCAGAGTTGGGGTCCCTGATGAAGATGGTTCGAATGATGGATCAGGGGGCAAAAATGTTTTCAAACGGTGCATCTTCTGGAGTGGCAAAAGGGTTATATCCATTAGAGTAGGCAGTAACATTACCATGATGTACACTTGAAGATTGAGGATTTGAAGATGATAATGAGTGATCTGCAACAGGCACTTCTTGAGACAGTGACACAGAAACTGATGAATTATCTGTGTTGACTGGATTAGGAGCCGCCACTGTTGATGGTGTAGACTGATCATTAACACGAGGTTTATAGTATTCATCAAACATCGGATCAAACAATTTCTTCAAATCTTCTTCAGAAGGAGGTACATATGGAACTGTAGGTGAGGGATTCTATACTAGAGAAGAACTAATGGGACTACTTAATGAATGTTGAAATACGGGTCCAAAACTAGATTGTCTAGGACCCATTTGCTCAGACAGCTCATCAAACGTGACGTGAATAGTTTCCATGATATCTCGGGTTCTTTTATTGTAGATTCGGTAGCCCTTCCGGTTTGCTGCTTAACCAACAAAAACTCCAATCTCCGCCTTAGCTCTTAACTTTCCTAAATCTTGACCATCATTCGTTGGATAACATAAATCACCGAATACACGAAGGAAAGAAAGATCTGGGTTTCGATTGTGGACAAGTTCGTAAGGAGCTTTTCCATGAGTGGTATGGATAAGGGAACGGTTTTGGGTATAGCAAGTTGTGGCAATGGCTTCAGCCCAGAGAAACATTTGAACCTTTGAGTATATCAACATAATCCTTGCAACTTTGACAAGAGTTCGATTTCATCTTTCAACTACACCGTTCTGTTGAGGAGTATGTGGAACACTTCTTTGATGACTGATTCCAATGCTTTCATAAAACGGACTTAGTTCTTTGTGGAAAAACCCAGTTCCATTGTCTGTTTGGATAATTCTGACTGTTTTATTAAGTCGAACCTGCAGTTGTTTGATAAGTTTGATGATTACATCTGGAGTTTCATCCTTTGACCTCAAAAACTTAACCCAAGTAAACCAAGAGTAGTCATCAACCACGACTAGTACATATTTCTTCCCGTTTATAGTTTGCACTCTCATGGGTCCGCACAAATCCATATGAAGAGTATGAAGAATTTCCATAATTGAGTTTGCAGGTTTGGGTTTATGGGCGTATTTCTTGCTTTTTCCCAATTGGCATGCTGAACAAAGATGTTCTTTCTCATATTTCAATCTGGGCAAACCTCTTACGAGGTCCTGTCTAGAAAGATCATTTATGGTTGCGAAGTTCAAATGATTGAGACGACGATGCCATAACCATGACTTTGTTTTTGAAGCCTTTGACAACAAGCAAATTGGAGAGGACTTCATCATGTCTTCGATAGAGATGGTGTAAAGATTGGTTCCACGGGTTCCCTTTAAAAGTTCAACACCATCTAGTTCTCTAACGAAGAAAGTATGTTTTCTAAAGGCCACTTTTAGATCAGAATCACAAAATTGACCAATAGAGAACAAATTATGACCAAGAACTTCAACATAATAGACTCTGGAAATTACACTGTCACCAACAACATAGTCTCCGTAACCCATAATTGCCCCAAAGTGGTCGATCCTGAATCTAACAGTCCCGATGAATTTACTCACGAAGTTATTGAGCCACGAGCGATCTCCAGTCATATGCTTGGAACAGCCTGAGTCCAAATACCACAGAACGATTTGTACGACCTGTAGTTGAACACATACAAGTATGATGACTGGATAATTTGGATCCCCATGCAAGAATGGGTTCCATTTTGTTAGTAAACGAAATTGGAACACCCACATCAGAAGCAGAATCAATGATATCATTAGAGGTAGATGCAGGACTAGTAGTGACAGTAGATCTATTCAAAGTGTGTTCACTTCTTAAACGTATAATTCTGCCAGTGGGCATCCATTTCCTAATGGGCATTGATCTAGATAATTTAGGGCACAATTCATTAAGATTGAATTTATGGCCAGTAGGTTTCCATTGATAACCTACATTACTCAATTTTCTTCCTGTTGGTTTTCAATGTTTTTTAACCTTTTTCCACCTTGGTTTTCTGACGTCCTTAACCTGTTTAGCAGTTCTAACGGTTTTGACTGGAGACTTAGCAACATATATTACTTCATTCACAGCACATTCATGATAAGTATCAGAAACCAAACATTTATTACATGATTTGCAAATCGTAGTAGAATTCGAATTAATTACAGTACCCTTATAGCTAATACTAGAATCAACACTATTTGTCTTATTAAACTCAAACTTATTGTTCCTAGGATGGTCTTTGTAACACCCCCAAAATTATCGCAGCGGAAGATTGTGTCACTGGGGTATTACTTCATAGTTCACAGCACAAGTTACAGAAAACGACTCTAAATGAGACGTTTTGAAATGAATTATCATTCGATTAAAAATCAGAGTTTACAAACTAGTCCCACAAGTTTGTACAATCATAAAAAGTACAACATAAAAGTTGTAATGTTTTTCGAATGATAATATATGCATTGTCTTCAAAATATTATTCCATGCGCCTTCACATGCCATGCCAGCTAATTCCTTTCGAACCTGAGATAACATGCTAAAAAATGTCAATACAAAGGTTGAGTGAGTTCATAGGTTTGTAAGAAAAATAGTTGATCACAAGATATCAAGTATATGAAAGTAGTGGGCTACGTTGTTATATGCTCAAAGTGCGTTTGATTGCCTAACCGGTCAATACAAACGATAAAAATCGCATTGGTTTGAAAACAGTAGTGGACAATATAGTTTTTAGTATAATTGCAATGTGTACAATTATCTTCTTGAAAGTTATTATTGCTCTAAGCTCATGGCACTCACGAGTGACTATTGTATATATATCACCGGACGATATATATATATATATATATATATATATATATATATATATATATAACTTGCCCCGGGTAGGTATTTTGCCCTATACCTAGATAATCTCAAATATGCGCCTTGTTATTTCCGATATCATAGACGGGTTCGTCAATTCTGATTGGCCTATCCACAATATTTGCCCTCACTCCCAGTGATTAGTGGTCCATGATGTTGGGGACTTTTGGCAAAAACAACTTAGGCATGCAATAATACAGTCAAGGCATTCATTTTGCAAGTAATTGTTTATAATAAAGCATTTTAGCATGTAGTAAAAGCAGTAGCATGTATCTCCCCCAAAGAGTTTATAAAACAGTTAAACAAAAGCTGAGGCTATGAAACTCACTGTAGTGATCATCAGCAGAGTGTAACGATATATTGTATGTCAACAATAGAGTATGGCAGGACCACGATCTTTAACGATTACCTACGAAAGCATAGTATTCGCGTTTTAGTATAGCGTACAATATAAGTGTACAAGTATATTTGGTTTGTTGGCTTTCAATTTGATGTTATACAGGAATCTGAAGTTGATGTATCCCTTAAGTGTTGTTTGGCTTATAGCCCTTTTATAAATCACCTCGTACCATCGTTCAGGCTATCAAAATCAAGAGGTCGTGTAGTGAACGTATGAGGAGCCAGTTAATTCGTAAATCTACAACTCGCCGATACGACACCCCGAAGAGGCCTCTTTATGATAATGAAATTCCTTACTAGTGTTGTACTTGTCATTTATAAGTGAAGTATTTGACGAGACAAATGTTGTATAAAACATGTGTCGCCTTTCGTCAAAGACTATTGATTAACTTGTGTGACGATATGATGATCTAAGTTGTGTGTCGTGAAGTAGTCTAACATGGCATATGGTCACTTATTTAGTTTTTCAAAGTCTTAGCAAAATCTAAACCACTGAACCAAATTTTAAAAACAAGTTTCGGGTTATCAAGCCCAAATTAAGCAACTTGAGACAATA
The DNA here is from genome assembly GCA_019973895.1 of Chrysanthemum seticuspe. Taxonomy (NCBI): domain Eukaryota; kingdom Viridiplantae; phylum Streptophyta; class Magnoliopsida; order Asterales; family Asteraceae; genus Chrysanthemum; species Chrysanthemum seticuspe. The sequence goes on along the minus strand of BPTQ01000005.1, from coordinate 201,619,891 downwards.
ATAAGGCCATACCGAATGGTTTTAAGTCAAAATACCTTGAGACATCAGCCTTGGCTTAACCTTGGCTTTGTTTTGGCCTCAAAGAGTCAAAATACACTAAGGTTTCTTAGCCATGGTTGTTTTCCGGTATATAACAGGTCCGGTTAGTTTTTGTAGTTTTTAAGCTTTGTCGTTCACTTTCAGCTTATGCGCACTTGAGTTTTCGTAGAAACAGTCATTCTGAGCAACTTCCGTGTTTTACACTTTTGCTGATTCGGAACAGAAAAGGGTCAAAACCTCGTTTTAAATTCGTTTCAGCAAGCTTTCTTGTTCCAGCACTATATTTAACTCTAGTAACACTTAACTAGGCATAACTTTTTAACCACGAGTCATTTTTAAGTGATTCAAAAGCCCAAGTTTTAGTTTTTACTTTCTATAACAGCTTCTCAAGATTAATCAAGTCCAAAGTCCAAAATTTTACATATATCAATAGTCTATGTACAAGTATATACTTAAATTTCATTGCAGAAAGTTTGGTTGCACATTCAGTCCTGCCAAAACGACCTTAAGTTGAGTTCAACAACTTGTTTTGACACGCGGTCTTCGCCAAACTTCAAGTTTAGGTCTTGGCTACATTTCATAAAACTGAGTCGACTCCCAGAAATTACCAGAACCATGGGCTTTTCTTAAATGAAATCTGGTGTGCAGATTTTGACATGTTTTGCCATTTTGGCTCTCATTTACTCATCGGGAGGAGTTATGCGGTGCGCCACCCGGCGAAACGACCATAAGACATAGCTATACAAGCCTATCTTATTGTATTAACCTCAAAGTTTACTGAGATGATCAGTTTAATCAATATTTGGAACAGTTGCAGAATTTCAGGTTCATAAAACCTACCTAAGGCTTGTTCTAGCTTCTTTTCATGTTACAAACTTCATGTACAACATCAATAAAGCTATATTACATATACTACTTATATCAAATTTACATCCAATGAATATAAATTATTACAACCATATTGAATAACATGAAAATTAAACAACTTCTTACAAGAATTAGGTTGAGTAGTTACAACAATCAAACCTAACCCCTTTCAATCTTCAACCCTTGTCTTCATCCTTCTAACCCAACTTTACTAATCTTCATACCCTTGAAATAACTCCTTTTATTCAGCCCCTAATACCTTGTGTAGCTCCTAGTTCACCCTTGTAATCACCAAAACAACCCTTGTACCATGTAGAGATCACCTTGGTCTTCATCTTTTGTGTGTAACTTGTTGTATAAAATCAAACTATGGTGGTTCTTGGTTTCTTGGTAGTGTACGGCACCAAGAGGGTGTTGGAAGAGTTTGATGAAGTTTATCTTCATAAAATTAGAATGAGGTATTATTAAAGAATTAAAGAGATGCATGCAAGATATAGATAACATGTGTACATGTTATAGTGTAGGCGTGGCATCATAAGAATCAAAGTGAGAATTTCATATAAATCTTATGATTACATTGTTATATAATGATAATTTAGGGTATAGAGGGTATAGTTTGATCCCGGTAATTACTAATGTTAAGCCCTTAAGTAACGAAACATAAAACCGGGCAACGTAAAAATGAAATACTTATGAAAATGTCCAAACTTATCAATATACTCCAACGAAGTATATTAAAGGTGTGATAAGTCTATTTGGGTGCGACTATGTTGTTAAAACCTAATGACGTAGGTTTGAGCACGCGCATTACGTAAAGAGTAAAATATTTACGTAAAAATAATAAAGTGGCAATAGTTCATATAAAATATGACTATTGGTGAAATTAGAGTATTTTGAACACCTAGACTTATCGAAGTCTTGTGTTGACCGCGAGGAAAGTTTACACGATTAAACTTTCGTAATTAATAAACTAACAACTTTAAATAATTAATTATAGCCAAAGGTGAACAAAAATGTTCAGAGTGTAATAATTTGAAACAGATTGAATTATTTAACTTGGGAAATTACTGGTTACTACCAGTTATAGTATTTGCTTTTACGTCACGGTAAAAGTCAAATAGTAAAAAGTCAAAGTCAACTTTAAGAAGTTAAAGGGTAAAATAGTCATTTTACCTTATCAAAATTTACGAGTTGCTATAGCCTCCACCAGTTACGGGAATCGTGTCCTCATGATTTAGTTTTTGTTATGAGTTCATCTCCACGTTCCCACGTGAATTCAGGACCTCGTCTAAAGTTCTATTGAGTTTTGACAATAGAAATGCAACTTTGCTTAAGTCGTTTGACCTCATGGTCCGTGATCTCAGTAGATTTTCTGATAAGATCAAACGTAAATCAATCTGGATCCCTTCCAGAGAAATAGGGAGTGTCTCATCAGTATGACACTTCTTCAGAATGCACAAACGAAAGCGGCATGTACACTGCCAAGTTTGGGTAGTAGCTCGAGTCTGAAAGATACCAAGCCAATTCTTGCTAATATCGTATAAAGTCCAATATATCTTAAGTTTTGTTTTTTTTCTAATTTCCCCAAATGAATCACACCTTACTGCAATGAGGCTTTCAACAAAACCTTAATCCTAGCATGAAATTTTGAAATTTAACGCTTACATCTGTATAACCTTTCTGGTGATATTGTGTGGCCTAATATTGCGGGGCCAAGAATTAAATGTTGTACTAGATTCCTTTCAAGGATTTCTTGAGCGGCAAGCTCATAAATTTTAATCAGCAATCGTGCTGAAGATTGCAAAGTCAAATATGCTGCAAGCATGCTCCTGGACAATGCTTTGTCAGGGTAAAATGTTGTTGCTCAATCTATTAGTATTGAGGATACTCACTAGATTTCTTGGATTAAGTTGAAGAAATTATACTCAAGAAGTATTGTCCTTGGAATGAGGTGCAAGAAATGGAGATGAAGTTTTCTTGCTATCAGTGGTGTTGATATCACAACTTACATTTGTCAATTTCAAGAGTTGGCAGTAGTGTGCCCAGTGACGGTCTCAACCAATGAGAAGTTATGTGAAAAGTTCATCTGAGAACTTCTACTCAGTATTCACGAGAACGTTACTTCGTTTGATCACTCACAATGGATGAAACAATTCAGATGTCTCATAACCAAGTGGATCAAGTTGTGCGAGCTTAGACTACTCAAGGATCCAACAATAGCAAAAATATCAACAGTAACGACTATAGTAACAAACGGTGATGGGATGTGGAAGGTGACAACATTCCCAAAATAATGGCCAACAAATGGGAAGAGCTCATGGGAGAGCTTATGTAATAGATGATGGGATATTGTACCCATTCTATTAGTTTGAGATTGAACCAAATCTATTAGCTCAATGAGTGTAACCAGTCCGTTAGCTCAATAATATGGAATACTTTGACTAATGCGCCTCGTTCATAATCAAATCTATGGCAACCGAATTCTGTTCTTGAAACATCTGATTCTATCAGGTCGGGTTTCAATTATGTTCTTGAAACATCTGATTCTATCAGGTCAGGTTTCAATTATGTTCTTGAAACATCTGATTCTATTAGGTCGGGTTTCAATTGTATTAACCAATTTTGTTAGCTCAACAAACGGTTCACGTTTGTAAGGATTTGTAACAGCAAAAGTGATAACTTAAGAATGAAGTTAGGTTGTTCGAATTAGGTCTTAATATTTTTGCTAAGTGGTAAGACACTATCGTGTTTTCTAGATCTTTTCAAAGAATACTAGAAATTCTCGAGTTCGATTTCATACTCATGTCATATCGGATACAAATAAGCCCACTCATTTATAATTCATTACTGACATAAAGAAGCGTCCCAATTTATGTAAGTAAGAAATTATAAATTTATGGTTCGGCGATTTACAATTTCTTTATTTAAATGAAAAGGCGTCCTAGTCCATTTAAATAAGGATATTCCAAATCATCCTACTTAAGAATTTCCGACACAACACTCATACTTAATCGATGAGTTACAAGACGATGTACTATGATTCGTCAAAAGTGTTCCAATATTATGGAATGAATGTTCACACTCATCTTCGAAGATGAGGAGTTAAATAATCAGAGAGAATCAACATAGTGTTCAAAAGAGTCGGTGAGTTCATAGTTATGAAGTAGTTTTCTCACAATGTTTGAGAAAAAGATAAAACTATTATTTATCTCTTAATGTCTGAGATATATCTAAGGTGAACTGTGTATCACACGGTGTTTGAGATATATCTAAGTCAATTGTGTATCTCACGATGTTTGAGATATATCTAAGTCAATTGTGTATCTCATGATGTTTGAGATATAAGAAAGACCATTGCGTACTTACAATGTCTTAATAGTAATGAGACCATTGTATCAACTACAATGTCTAAGAAAGTTTCATAGATCACAAACATGTATATGACTGGGGATATCTTGTTGTGCAATAATTCCTTGGAATAGGCATATGCCGTTATGTTTAGTCAATCGTTTATATAAACAGTCTTTATATAAATAGCATAGTTTTGTGTTAAGGAGTAGGCATGGCGCACGGAATGTTGAAGACATCAATGAGTGATACGAGTCTGACTGTAATATGTAGTTATAGCCTAGGTTCTTATGCAACCTGGTTCTCTATAACTGAAGCTCTGATACCCATCTGTAACACCCCCAAAATTATCGCAGCGGAAGATTGTGTCACTGGGGTATTACTTCATAGTTCACAGCACAAGTTACAGAAAACGACTCTAAATGAGACGTTTTGAAATGAATTATCATTCGATTAAAATATCAGAGTTTACAAACCAGTCTCACAAGTTTGTAAAATCATAAAAAGTACAACATAAAAGTAGTAATGTTATTCGAATGATAATATATGCATTGTTTTCAAAATCTTATTTCGTGCGCCTTCACATGCCATGCCAGCTAATTCCTTTCGAACCAAAGATAACATGCTAAAAAGTTTCAACACAAAGGTTGAGTGAGTTCATAGGTTTGTAAGCAAAACAGTTGATCACAAGATATCAAGTTTATGAAAGTAGTGGGCTACGTTGTTATATGCCCATAGTGCGTTTGATTGCCAAACCGGTCAATACAAACGATAAAAACCACATTGGTTTGAAAACAGTAGTGGACAATATAGTTTTTAGTATAATTGCAATGTGTACAATTATCTTCTTGAAAGTTATTATTGCTCTAAGCTCATGGCACTCACGACTGACTGTTGTATATATATCACCGGACGATATATATATATATATATATATATATATATATATATATATATATATATATATATATAACTTGCCCCGGGTGTATTTTGCCCTATACCTAGATAATCTCAAATATAGTGCGCCTAGTTATTTCCGATAACATAGACGGGTTCGTCAATTCCGATAGGCCTATCCACAATATTTGCGCTCACTCCCAGTGATTAGTGGTCCATGATGTTGGGGACTTTTGGCAAAAACAACTTAAGCATGCAATAATACAGTCAAGGCATTCATTTTGCAAGTAATTGTCCGTAATAAAGCATTTTAGCATGTAGTAAAAGCAGTAGCATGTATCTCCCCCAAAGAGTTTATAAAACAGTTAAACAAAAGCTGGGGCTATGAAACTCACTGTAGTGATCATCAGTGGAGTGTAACGATATATTGTATGTCAACAATAGAGTATGGCAGGACCACGATCTTTAACGATTACCTACGAAAGCATAGTATTCGCGTTTTAGTATAGCGTATGATATAAGTGTACAAGTATATTTAGTTTGTTGGCTTTCAATTTGATGTTGTACATGAATCTTAAGTTGATGTATCCCTTAAGTGTTGTTTGGCTTATAGCCCTTTTATAAATAACCTCGTACCATCGTTCAGGCTATCAAAATCAAGAGGTCGTGTTGTGAACGTATGAGGAGTCAGTTAATTCGTAAATCCACAACTCTCCGATACGACACCCCGAAGAGGCCTCTTTATGATAATGAAATTCCTTACTAGTGTTGTACTTGTCATTTATAAGTGAAGTATTTGACGAGACAAATGTTTTATAAAACATGTGTCGTGTTTCGTCAAAGACTATTGATTAACTTGTGTGACGATATGATGATCTAATTTGTGTGTCGTGAAGTAGTCTAACATTAGTTTTTCAAAGTCTTAGCAAAATCCAATCCAATGAACCAAATTTTAAAAACAAGTTTCGGGTTATCAAGCCCAAATTAGCCGTGCGGCTAAGTTATGGTTAAGCAACTTGAGAAAACAATAAGGCCATACCGAATGGCTATTTTTAAGTCAAAATACCTTGATACATCAGCCTTGGCTTAACCTTGGCTTTGTTTTGGCCTCAAAGAGTCAAAATACACCGAGGTTTCTTAGCCATGGTTGTTTTCTGTTATACAACAGGTCCGGTTAGTTTTTGTAGTTTTTAAGCTTTTTCGTTCACTTTCAGCTTATGTGCACCTGAGTTTTTGTAGAAAAAGTCATTCTTACCAACTTTCGTTCTTTACACTTTTGCTGATTCGGACCAGAAAAGGGTCAAAACCTCGTTTTAAATTCGTTTCAGCAAGCTTTCTTGTTCCAGCACTATATTTAACTCTAGTAACACTTAACTAGGCATAACTTTTTAACCACAAGTCCTTTTTAAGTGATTCAAAAGCCCAAGTTTTAGTTTTTACTTTCTCTAACAGCTTCTCAAGCTTAATCAAGTCCAAAGTCCAAATTTTACTTATATCAATAGTCTAATTACAAGTATATACTTATATTTCATTGCAGAAAGTTTGGCTGCACATTCAGTCCTACCAAAACGACCTTAAGTTGAGTTCTACAACTTGTTTTGATACGCGGCTTTCGCCAAACTTCAAGTTTAGGTCTTGGCTACATTTCATAAAGCTGAGTCGACTTCCAGAAATGAACAAAACCATGGGCTTTTCTTAAATGAAATCTGTGTTGGAATTTTATACTCATAACAATTATATATAAATCAAATAACATCATCAAAGCATGCAGTGGAAGTAAATAGGAATAATATATGTAAATAATTAACCAAACAAGAAAGTGCGTACCTTTTAGCAATTCAAGAATCAAACGATGTTTTAGAACAAGAACAAAACCCAAAACCCTAATTTAGGGTTTATATAATTCGACCTACACAAAAGTCGACCACCAATATTTACAAGCTCAAGCGTGCTTGTCCTTCGTTCTTGTACACACGTACTATTAGCGATTTGATGTGAAAAGCTAGTTTCTTGAATCACAAATAAAACCAAACACTTGTATCTTTGAGTTAAGCAAAATCGAAAAACCCTTGGGGTTTGAGTGTTTCGACGGGCCACACAAAGAGGGAGAGAGGAGAGGAGAAATTAGGTTATTGGTGATCCAAGATTAAGTTATGAATGAATACATGGGTTTGTATTTATAGGTAACTTAACTTGGTGACCAAGTTTGAGTGTGATTGGGTTTGGAACCCAACCGATCGGCCAAACATAATCCCAAAGGGATTCTAGAACTTTCCCGACTTTGTAATTTCATCTCTAGTCCTTATAGTTTATATTTAACGACTATTAACCAAACCTCGTTAATTATTTAACTATCGTTATGTTTTATTTCGCGACTAATAATTAATAATAATAACGTTTTATTTATATTAATTATTTACATCAATTCTCATACGTAATGTGTGCAATCCCGAAGTCTCAAGTTCGAATCCGGACATACTATTATTTAAATATCCATAAAACCTTTCAGCTCCCACTTGGATATTACTAAATATAGTAATGACATTGGTTAGTCTAGCTTTCACATGCCAACGCCCCCAGATCAAATCGAGTATGGTCTCCTGGAAAAAACCATTTAATGATTCATCATTTTTACTTATCCTTTTGTTACTAATACTACATTAACTATGAATATGGATCAAGTCATTTCATAAGTTAATATTCTGTTTCTCGTTGTATATGATTGAACAAGATTACCAAATCATCTGAACGTATTCCAGATAGAACTTGGGTATGGCCATACAAACATCTTGTCAACCCTACGAGGGGCCCAAATATAGTATTATGCTTTGAAACAAATTCAAAGAAACAAATTCTCTTGACTACAAACATAACTCATGAACTTTGTAACACTTTCGAAAATAGCCCTTATACCTACCAGTTACGGATAGCGTTAGACTATCTTACACAAATGCACTACATTCATATCAGTTATCTGGTATCTCAAGTCTGAGGATAAACACTTCATGATATACTTAATGACAAAAATCCAAAAGTATCATCATGTAAAGTTGGGATGAGTCCTATATTCAATTCATTGAATATCATGTGAATCTGGTATGTCCCACGCATCAATATACTTTAAAAGTATATTCTACCAAAACTCAGATTTGTCTTAATTCAATGACATTCCCACATCATTGATTGACAACGGACTATTTAGAATAACATAAGTTATTCACGGATTAAACATGCAAATATAGGATATAATATTAAGAAAATGAAAAATAAACATAAACAACTATTTTATTTCATTAAAGTAATATTTGTTCATAACATCCTTTATCCAAATACTAATCACAGATTTGCATGAAACTACTAGCTAAACGAAGTCCTATCCCATCAGCATGGTCAGTAAGTTTTTCTTTTGGCAAAGGCTTCGTAAAGGGATCAGCTAGATTATCATCTGTATGAACTTTGAGTAGATTGATTTCACCTATGTCGACTTGTTCTCGAACATAGTGATATCGACGAGGAAAATGTCTGGCTCCCTTCATGACTCCAGGCTCATTGGCAAATGTTATTGCAGCAGAGTTGTCACAATACACATTTAAAGGTAATTCAATTGAGGGCATTACTCCGAGTCCCGAAATGAATTTCCTAATCCAAACAGCTTCCATCGCAGCTTCTGAAGCAGCTATGTACTCAGCTTCTGTAATAGACATCGCAACCGTTGTTTGCTTCTTGCTCTTCCAGTCAACTGCTCCTCCATTAATGACAAAGACATAACCCGTCGGAGACTTCGTATCATCTTTATCAGTTTGGAATGACGCATCGCAAAAACCTGTAACATCAAGTTCTGCATCTGGATTTCCTCCATACACTAGAAACATTTCTTTAGTAGCCCTTAGATACTTAAGAATGTTCTTAACAGCTTGCCAGTGTTTCACACCTGGGTTCTGTTGGTACCGACTGGTGATGTTCTGTGCAAACGCCACATCAGGCCTTGTACATCTCACAGCATACATGATAGATCCTACAGCCGAAGCATAAGGAACTTTCTTCATGTAAGCCACCTCTTCAGGTGTTGACGCGCATAGTTTATTACTTAAGCCATGTTCAACTTGCATCGGCAAATATCCCTTCTTGGAATTTTGCATACTGAATCTCTTCAATATTTTATCAATGTAAGCACTTTGGCTTAGTCCAATTAACCGCCTTGATCTATCTCGGTAGATCTTGATTCCCAGAATAAATGCTGCTTCCACTAAGTCCTTCATAGAAAAGCACTCTCCAAGATAAGACTTTACATCTTGCATACTTGGAACGTCTTTTCCCATGATCAATATGTCATCAACATATAAGACAAGGAAAATAACATTACTCCCACTAGCTTTGTGATACACACATGGCTCATCAAGATTTTGAGTGAAACCAAATTTCTTGATTTCTTCATCAAACTTCTTGTTCCATTGCCTTGATGCTTGCTTCAATCCATAAATGGATCTTTGAAGTTTGCATAGACGCTTCGGAAATTTTGGATTCACAAACCCTTCAGGTTGCGCCATATAGATGTCCTCATCTAGGCGACCGTTTAAGAAGGCAGTTTTGACATCCATTTGCCATATCTCATAGTCATAGTACGCAGCTATGGCTATAAGAATCCTAATAGCTCTAATGTCTGCTACAGGAGAAAATGTCTCCTCGTAGTCTACTCCATAGGTTTGAGTATACCCTTGGGCTACAAGATGAGCTTTATAGGTGTGTGCATTGCCATCCATGTCAGTCTTTATCTTAAAGAGCCACTTACTTCCAACTACCTTAGCATTTGGAGGTAAGTCAACCTCTATCCAGACTTCGTTATCTTTCATGGATTGAATTTCCCCATTCATTGCAACTCGCCATTTTTCCTTTTCAGGACTCATCATGGCAGCTTTATAGTTAGCAGGTTCACCAAGATCCCCTAACAAATTTTCCTCAGCTTCTACGTTGAGACATAGACGCTCAGGTGCACGCGTAGCTCTTGAAGATCTATGAATGGGAACCACTTCAATCTCAGGTGGAACGCCCAGACTTTCAGGTTCTACTTGAGGTTGGCTAGTGTTTACAGAAGGTGTTGTATCTTCTTGATCATCTTCCAGATCATAAAATCTCCCACTTAATTCATGAGATATGAGATCCTTTTCAAGAAAGTCTCCATATCTTGCAACAATTACTTTTTTTCAGGAGGAAAGTAAAAGTAGTAACCCATAGTTTCCTTTGGGTATCCTACGAAGACACACTTAACAGATCTTTGTTGCAGCTTATCAGCAGAGTCACGTTTAACAAACGCCTCACAACCCCAGACCTTTAAGTAAGACAAGTTGGGAGGTTTCCCATACCACACTTCATAAGGAGTCTTATCAACCATCTTAGTTGGAACCATATTCAATATGCGAACAGCAGTTTCTAAAGCATAATCCCAAAAGGATAAGGGAAGATTAAACATTGATCGCACCATGTCTAGCAATGTACGATTCCTTCTCTCAGATACACCATTTTGTTGTGGAGTATATGGAGATGTGAGTTACTGGACAATACTACACTCAGCTAGATAATCTTTAAACTCTTGGCTTAAATATTCACCACCTCTATCGGATCGAAGAGCTTTAATCTTCTTTCCTAGTTGCAGTTCTACTTCACTCTTAAAAACCTTAAATGTTTCAAAGACTTCATGTTTATGTTTAAGTAAATAAACATAACCATAACAACTGAAATCATCAGTAAAGGTTAAGAAGTAGCTAGCACCCTTTCTTGACACATGTCTTAGTGGTCCACATACGTCAGTATGTATCACACCAAGAAGATCAGAAGCCCTTTCTAAACTATTTGTAAAAGGTTTCTTGGTCATCTTCCCAGATATGCAAGATTCACATTTATCAAATGATTCATCATTGATGTCTTGCAAAAGCCCATCGTGTTGCAGCTGTTGCATGCGTTTCTTGCCTATATGAGCAAGTCTACAATGCCAAAGAAATGAAGAATCCAAAGCACCTTTGATTCTTTTATTATTGATGCTAAAGACCGAATTATTTTTATCAATCACATTATCATGCAAATCAATTTCAAACACACCATTTACTGGAATAACATTAAAGTAAAAAACATCATTTAAAGAAACAGAAATTCCATAATCAGTAAATGTATGAACGAAAGCAATATCTTTTAACAAGGAAACAGAAACGACACCCCTAACAATGGAAGGTGCGTAATGACAATCGTTTAATGACAGTACTAAACCCGAAGGTAAAACTAAATCAAACGTGCCTATAGCTTCAACGACTGCATGTGCTCCATTACTCACGTGCAGGTATTGCTGTCCATAGGCAAGCTTCCTTGCTCCTCTAAGTCCCTGCAGTATATTACATATGTGAATACCACATCCAGTATCATATACCCAGGAATTTATTTTATGAGGAAAAGCAAATAATTCTATCATCAAAAGAGTACTTGAAGTACTGGCCACAGTGCCAGTATTTTATACCTCTTATTGCGCAACTCATCAAGGTATAGTGGACAATTCCTCTTCCAGTGTCCAACCTCGGTGAAGTGATGACAAGCCTGATCCCTCTTCGGATTCTCACGCTTTTTGGGAGGGTACTTCTTGGGTTCTTGCTGATAAGTCATAACTTGTTTTCCCTTATCAGCTTTACCCTTATCTTTCCCTTTCTTGTTCGCTAGCAGCTTATTAGGCTTAGAAATTCTACCCTTCTGGATGGTCAAAACCGCAGGTGTAGAGGCCTTCTTGGGCAAACCTTTCTTGTAATCAATGAGCATTGCATGTACCTCACTGAATGTCTTCCCCGTGCAATGCATATTATAATTGCGCACGAAACCATCAAATTCCTTGTTAAGGGATCTGTTGATCAGGCCAATTTGTATGTCATTAGGGTAGACATATTTAAGACGCCCCAGCTGGTCCATGTAACTCATCATTTCCAGGCAGTGGGCGCTTACAGGTTTCCCTTCTCCTTGCTTGCAACTATGAAGAGCATCAATCAAGTCATACAGCTCTACAGTCACATGCTTTTCAAACAACCTTTGCAATTCTTCCAGCATGAGATTAGGGAAGTAATTCTCAAATTGCTTTTGCAAGCTTGAGTTCATACTCCCGAGCATAATGCAGGCGACCTCATTATACTTGTCATACTCAGATTGCCATGCAGCTCGTGCTTCAGCAGTAGCATCAGCTGCAGGTTAAGGAGGACAAGGCGTAGTCAAATAATTGAGTCTTTTGGCAACCCTCAAGACAATTCTGAGTTGCCGATACCAATCATTGAAATTCGCGCTACCAGTCAATTTCTCTCGATCAAACATAGATTTGAACGACGAGGCTAGTGCAGTAGATTCAGCTTGAGCCATTTCTACAGAAATAAAAGTTCAAAACTTAGTACTTTCGATAAGTAAACATTCAAGAAAATAAAATACCCTTTGGTCAATATTCATATTAACCATAGAATTTTCCTTGAATTTTGGATCCTCATTATCATAGTTCCACCACATCAGTTGATCTGCTAGTGGTGAAAGTATAGAATAGGTAATCGTTGAAAAACGATAATTGACAAACAAGTTTTCAATTCCAAAGGTTATGGGATTTACAATTTTGCCAAAACAATTAATGCAAAACGTAAGCATGTTTTATCCCATCTTATGCCTTAAGTTATAGGTCTCACTAACTAACTTAATTAAGTTTTCTAATTTAGAAACTGCAAATCATAACGCTGAGGTCTCACACAACAAAATAATTCACCTTATTATTGTAATCTAGATCAAGGTCTCACATAACTAAATTACAACTTCAAGTGTTTCTTATCATTAGATGACATAAACTTAAATTGAAAGGGTACAATTTTGACGTGTAATCAAAACTTATGTATAAAGAAGCATGCATACAACTTTATAACATAAAATTTTCGAAAAAACTTACAATAGATTTTAATTGCTAAGATTGAATTCTACAAAGTTTTAATTGATGCGTTGAGAAACTTACAAATTTGCACTAAGATGCTTCGTACATAGAATGGTTATACTAGGTAGCTCCAATCGAACTCACAGGGGGCAGAGGACCAGGTAAGCGCTGAAGCATAACCTTAGACATCCATTCAGTGAGACTGTGCTCACTTCTTTAATAACCCCTTTATAGTTTGTTCTAGTGGGTGAGCCGTTCTAACCATTTAGTACAGTCGCATCAATCGATTAAAAGTTCAAGAATAATTCTTAGATAACAAATCAATTTCGCCATTATTTAGTCCATTTAATTTTCTATTCCAAAAAACCCTTTTTGCTTACTAACATGTCAAACAATTTATAAAAAAAAGCACTTTAATAAAAATTAAACACACTCAAATAATATAAACATATAACTAAACAATTTAACATATGTAAAAACAATTAGCCACATGCATAATTATTTCAATAAACTCTAATAACAATTCTAGTCGTAAATAAATGCATACATTAACTAGAGCTTTCATCTCGCAAGAAGATGAGCCACATACATCGACAAGTCGATTGCGTAAGCCAAAGTTAATAATATACCAATTAGCACATAACAAATTTTATTAGTTATAATTGAGGTCTTCCCCAATTCAAGAATTATTAAATAAATAGAACATGTGTGTATCACTTAACAATTAATCAATAAACAATCCTCCATGGCAAAACATGCATGTTCCACCATGGATCCCGCATAACAATTATCACCCAAGATACGCATATTACATGTCACATAACAATTATTCATTAATTAACCACATAAAATTAGCATGCAATCCTAGGGTTTCTACAAGTTTTACAAAATTAAAACCTAATTAAATAAATATAAGGGTAATCGACCCATAATAAATAAAATTAGGGTTTCGAATTCAAAACCCTAGAAACCATAAAAAAAACATGCATATAATCATAAAGATCCAATTTTTATGTGTTTCGGTAATTAATTACATCATATTAACGGCTCGTGATGCCACTGTTGGAATTTTATACTCATAACAATTATATATAAATCAAATAACATCATCAAAGCATGCAACAGAAGTAAATAGGAATAATATATGTAAATAATTAACCAAACAAGAAAGTGCGTACCTTTTAGCAATTCAAGAATCAAACGATGATTTAGAACAAGAACAAAACCCAAACCCTAATTTAGGGTTTATATAATTCGACCTACACAAAAGTCGACCACCAAGATTTACAAGCTCAAGCGTGCTTGTCCTTCATTCTTGTACACACGTACTATTAGCGATTTGATGTGAAAAGCTAGTTCCTTGAATCACAAATAAAACCAAACACTTGTATCTTTGAGTTAAGCAAAATCGAAAAACCCTTGGGGTTTGAGTGTTTCGACCGGCCACACAAAGAGGGAGAGAGGAGAGGAGAAATTCGGTTATTGGTGATCCAAGATTAAGTTATTAATGAATACAAGGGTTTGTATTTATAGGTAACTTAACTTGGTGACCAAGTTTGAGTGTGATTGGGTTTGGAACCCAACCGATCGGCCAAACATAATCCCAAAGGGATTCTAGAACTTTCCCGACTTTGTAATTTCATCTCTAGTCCTTATAGTTTATATTTAACGACCGTTAACCAAACCTCGTTAATTATTTAACTATCGTTATGTTTTATTTCGCGACTAATAATTAATAATAATAACGTTTTATTTATATTAATTATTTACATCAATTCTCATACGTAATGTGTGCAATCCCGAAGTCTCAAGTTCGAATCCGGACATACTATTATTTAAATATCCATAAAACCTTTCAATATGGTGTGCAGATTTTGACATGTTTTGCCATTTTGGCACTAATTTACTCATCGGGAGGAGTTATGTGGTGCGCCACCCGGCGAAACGACCATAAGACATAGCTCTGCGAGCCTATATTATTGTATTAACCTCAAAGTTTACTGAGATGATCAGTTAAATCAATATTTGGAACTGTTGCAGAAATTTAGGTTCATAAAACCTACCTAAGGCTTGTTCTAGTTTCTTTTCATGTTACAAACTTCATGTACAACATCAATCAAGCTATATTACATATACTACTTATATCAAATTTACATCCAATGAATATAAATTATTACAACCATATTGAATAACATGAAAATTAAACAACTTCTTACAAGAATTAGGTTGAGTAGTTACAACAATCAAACCTAACCCCTTTCAATCTTCAACCCTTGTCTTCATCCTTCTAACCCAACTTTACTAATCTTCATACCCTTGAAATAACTCCTTTTATTCAGCCCCTAATACCTTGTGTAGTTCCTAGTTCACCCTTGTAATCACCAAAACAACCCTTGTACCATGTAGAGATCACCTAGGTCTTCATCTTTTGTGTATAACTTGTTGTATAAAATCAAACTATGGTGGTTCTTGGTTTCTTGGAAGTGTACGGCACCAAGAGGGTGTTGGAAGAGTTTGATGAAGTTTATCTTCATAAAATTAGAATGAGGTATTATTAAAGAATTAAAGAGATGCATGCAAGATATAGATAACATGTGTACATGTTATAGTGTAGGCGTGGCATCATAAGAATCAAAGTGAGAATTTCATATTAATCTTATGATTATATTGTTATATAATAATAATTTAGGGTATAGAGGGTATAGTTTGATCCCGGTAATTACTAATGTTAAGCCCTTAAGTAACGAAACTTAAAACCGGGCAACGTAAAAATGTGATACTTATGAAAATGTCCAAACTTATCAATATACTCCAACTAAGTATATTAAAGGTGTGATTAGTCTATTTGGGTCCGACTATGTTGTTAAAACCTAATGACGTAGGTTTGAGCACGCGTATTACGTAAAGAGTAAAATGTTTACGTAAAAATAATAAAGTGGCAATAGTTCATATAAAATATGACTATTGGTGAAATTAGAGTATTTTGAACACCTAGACTTATAGTAGTCTTGTGTTGACCACGAGGAAAGTTTACACAATTAAACTTTCGTAATTAATAAACTAACAACTTTAAATAATTAATTATAGCCAAAGGTGAACAAAAATGTTCAGAGTGTAATAATTAGAAACAGATTGAATTATTTAACTTGGGAAATTACTGGTTAATACCAGTTACAGTATTTTCTTTTACGTTATGGTAAAAGTCAAATAGTAAAAAGTCAAAGTCAACTTTAAGAAGTTAAAGGGTAAAATAGTCATTTTACCTTATGAAAATTTACGAGCTGCTACAGTCTTCTACTTCCTTTCCTTGATCACTCTTAGCTTGCGATGTCCTATCTTGCTTTGTATTGCCTAGAGGTTTTGACCTGCTTGCCTTAGTGTCACTGATTACTCCTGTAGTGGGAACGATGGGAACATTAGTTGGTTTCACTACTTTCTGCATTCCTGGTCTAGAAGTGCTGGGATCTGATGTACTAGGAGGCACATCAAAGGACACTTGCTTGAATTTGGGCATAGAGCAAGGCATAACTACTCTATCTTTATTTGTACCAAGTTTAGGACATATAGTTATTAGGCTAACTAACAGCTCCTGAGATCGTTTGGTATATAAGCATGCATCCTTAATCGCACTATCGAGTGTCTTTTATTCCTTATCCTCTTCAACAATCTCTCGGAGAAATTCTAGACTATCCTTAAGGTGCAAAAAATATGTTTGAAGTGCAAGTTCATTATTCCTAAGATGAGGTGGAATGTACTTCACGGTCATAGCATATTTAGCACAAGCATGAACCTTTGGTGCAGTACTCTCACAATTGGTGATTGGCATTTTCCCTTTTACCTGACTCTTCAGATTCTCAATTTCATTTTGTAAAGAAGTTACCTTTTCGTTATTCTTGTCACGAGTGAATTTAATTGATTCATATAACTCTTTGAAATGCAATTTAACCTTTTCATTTTCCGCTAGAATACATTCATTTTCATGTTGTAATGCATTAATGATGTTTTGAAGATGAAAATTCTAAGAGTTCTGAGAATCTAGAGGAGGCAGTTGGGAGCCAGTCACATCATTCTTTTCACACTTTAATTGTGAAATTTGGGTTTTCAATCTTTTGATCGTGTTACAATGAGCTTGAATCTGTTCATCACGTTTGCTAATTTCAAAAACTGTATCAAACTCAGGAGCATCCGAGGATGTCTTGGCATTGGATGTTTTAACATTTTCTTTTAGATGTTGATATTTTAATTGCAAAGCAAGATGTTCAACTTCTAATTTAGAAAAATGTTTGACCAAGTTACCATGATCATCTTGTTCTATTTTCTTATACAATTTTGAATTTTTAGAATCTGTTGGGAATTCAACTAAGTAAGAATTCTGCTGAAGAATCTGCTGAAGTGCAAGGATTCTGCTGAAGAAGAGATTCTGCGGAAGTAGAAAAACCGGGTAGTTTGTTTCTGCGGAAATAGATATTCCGCGTATTTTATAGTTAGTTAGGATATGCATGAGCTTTATTAGGAAGTGATAATGTATATCTTCTTTAGTTTTATGTTTATACGTTTCTTGGGAAACGGTTTAGGGTTCCTTGTTTATAAAAGGAACACATTAGTATGAATGATGTACGAGTTAAAAAAACAAGTTTTAGTATTATTCAAAGATCCATAGAGGATCAAAGTATTCTTAGTTATCTGTGTTTATACTTGTGTTTGATTTACGCTTTAGAATACAAGTAATAGAGACTTTCCATTAGTGTGTTTGTGATTACATAAGCATTACTAACGATTCACGAGCGCTCAAAGATGTATCAAGGTCTTAGCTCTGATACCACTTGTTGAAGTTAAGACCTTGATAGATCTTTGAGCGCTTGTGAATCGTTAGTAATGCTTATGTAATCACAAACACACTAATAGAAAGTCTCTATTACTTGTATTCTAAAGCGGAAATCGAACACAAGTATAAACACAGATAACTAAGAATACTTTGATCCTCTATGGATCTTTGAATAATACTAAAACTTGTTTTTTTAACTCGTACACCATTCATACTAATGTGTTCCTTTTATAGACAAGGAACCCTAAACCGTTTCCCAAGAAACGTAAAAACATAAAACTAAAGAAGATATACATTATCACTTCCTAATAAAGCTCATGCATATCCTAACTAACTATAAAATACGCGGAATATCTATTTCCACAGAAACAAACTACGCGGTTTTTCTACTTCCGCAGAATCTCTTCTTCATCAGAATCCTTGCACTTCAGCAGATTCTTCAGCAGAATTCTTACTTAGTAGAATTCCCAACAGACTCAAGCTCAATGACACGATCATGGGAAACTTTCAAGGCAACAAATAATTCATGAAATTGAGAAGCAGTAATAGAATAATTTGTAACAGTATAGAACACATCCTGAGCAACACATCTAGAAATCAAGTTATCATTTAAGATATGCAGATTTTTCCTCTCAATTTCATTACTTTTAAGCTCACGTTCATAATCTTTGACCTCAATTTCCATTTCATTAAACACCTTTTTCATTTCTTTAATATATGTATCAATGCCCTTTTGAAGACTCTCAAATTGTTCTTTTAGTAGTTTAAAGAAAGGCATGACCTCAGTTAAATAACATTCTTTAGTTTGCTGAAAACCCCTTTCCCCTTCAGTAATCCCTGTGGGTTTAATTCTTTTCTTACATGTTTGATCAAAAATAACAAATAATTGATAAATCACATATAGGGTGCTTAAGGTTTTGCTTTGAGTCGAAAGGGTTCTGGTCACTAAATGCATAGGTGTATTTGGGGGATACACAGTGTCTGGAGGTATTTTCCTACAAGGAGGATTCTTCTCAATAAGATTATAGATTTTTTGTTTATCCAAATCTTTCTTCCAGAATACTTGCTAAGGGGTTAATTGAGTTTGAGGTTTAAACTTATTCAAGGCTATCCAATTTTCTTTAGTGTAATCATGGGATTTAAGCGTTATATTATGATTTATACACCAAGGATCATTTAACTTCTTTGCCATTTTCTCCTTAGAGGCATTTTTTAATTTTCTATCCTCTTCAGTGCTTCCAATACATGATGGTGTTTGCCTAGGCTTAAGAATCTCATTACCATTATAGACAACCTTTTGAGCAGCTCTAGCTATTTTACCATACTCGGGATTGGGTTCCTCTGCAAGGGGAATACTATGCTTATCGCTTAAGACTCTATGCTTAGTGATCATGTGAGCAGTCTGAATGGTGTTCCCTTGTATGTACAGTTTGTTTTCAAGTTTGTTTTTCAAAGTTTTTAGGTTGGAAAAGTCATTTAAAAGTTTTGATTCCTTAGCAGTAAATTCCTGTTTAAGCACTTTTACTGTTAGCCTCGCTTTTTATAAAGATAACGTCACTTACGTGAAATGGACTAGATACGTAGTATACTTTGCCCTTAGGGACTAGTATTGTGTAAGTGGCAATGATAGAGCCTATATATACCCCTCATGACTCTCCATGAGGGGTGAGGTGAATCATTTGGTTATTTGTTGTGTGCGTTTATCTTAATAAAACCTTGTTTTCTCCTCCCTCTCTCTAGTTTCTCTCACTAGAAAGATGATGTTCTTCATCTACTTTCACCAACCAAGACCTCCAAACCACATAAATCTTATAGTAATCGGTCCTGACAATTGGTATAACGAGCCAAGGTTGTTGTTTTATTGATTTATGTTGGTTTTATACATGTTTGTTGGCTGTTTTTATGCTTATTTTGTGGGTCGGAAAATTTTTTTTCCGATTTGTGGGTTAACAGTAAACAATATGTCTAGTATTTTTTGGTCAAAAAGTCCTAATCTTTCACAGTATCATCTGTCTTGGGTATATTTTTGTCCAAACAGTTACTTTTATGCTTTTTGTACCAAATACCGTGAAACATCAAATGATCAAACCTTCAGTTTCAGTGGTCAAAAAGGGTCTATATATGCATTTTCTGGGTCTTGCATGAAGCTTAACGGAGAAATCAGTCGGAAAACTCGCCGGAGAAAAAGTCAAAGGGTCAAAACCCTAAACTTACGCGTAAGAAGAATCTACAGTGAAGTTACGCGTAGCTGTGAAGTTACGCGTAGAAAAAAGTTACACGTATGCGTTTACGCTTAAGCCTTGGCTTACGCCTATGGTCTACGCATATGTTTACGCGTATGCTTACGCATAAGCTTAACGTTACGCGTAAGGCTACGCATAAGGACCAAACCTGTCTACGCGTAAGAAAGTCATGAGCTGAAATGGAAAAATGGTTACGCGTAAAATTGACCATGACCACAACATACCAATACCTACTCGACATCAGTTTATGAACATCATCAGTCCACATCTTAATAGACACGAAACCAAATATTCTCAACCCAACATCATCAAACTTCAAACTACCCTAACTCATCCTCCATCTTTCATTCATATTTCAAGACTCAAAACTGAAAAAATTCAATCCAATAATCTCATATCTGATTCAATTTTTTTCAATCTTTTAAAGATTGAATTAATTGAACCTTGTACCATCATTGATCTTTTCGAAGGCATGCTCCATGTGATATTCGAATTTCAAAGAAAGATTATAACAAATATGTTATACCTTGTCTTATATTCGGTCAAGACTTCAAAAAGAAAAATCAAAAACGACATAACAATTACACATGGACCTACCCGAGACCCTTTTTTCAAAGATCTTGAAGCCATCTCACTTGTGGTCTTCGAATCTGGAACAAAAAGGATAGAGAAATTTTGTTGTTTGCTCGATTATACATGATAAATCTGAGATGTGTTGTGGGAAAAGGACTGAAAGAAGGAGGAGTGTATTCTCTCTCAAGATCTGCTTTGGGAGAAATACTTGTGTGGTAGGCGTATATTTTGTGAGAGTGATATTTAGGTTTAGGTTTAGGTGAAATGAAATGAAATGCACGTTTTATATTAACCGGATACTTGGCTGATTGGATCGTGTATCATTTTGCTTTGAACGTGGGCTTCTCCAATGGATATTGGGCTTTCAACAACAAACGTGGGATGATTGGATCGTGGGCTTCAACTTAAATTGTGTCTATTAGACTTCACGTGGATGAGGATCTAAAATTTAAGTTGTAATCGTGTATGTGCACATGAACTATGATTGGACAATCAACATTTGCACAAATAAATGTTGTTATCCGAATCTTTTTTTTTTTTTTTTTTTAAAAAAAAAAGAAAAGAAAAGTTAGGATACAATATTTATTTTGTGTAAATGAGTGGTATATTTTTGGTATGGTAATATTTCACGGAGAGGATACAAATTCACGGCTTGCGCGAAATTTGAAAAATGACTACGGGGTTTTTGTACGGTATTATTGACGAGAAATTGAAGTGACGTTTCACGGGTGGACTTCTTTATCTTTGAGACGATGGTTGGTTGGATGCATGTCTCAAGATAACTTGTTGGAGCACATTATGAAATTTGACAATCTGGTTATGACTGATGTAAGGAGTTACGTTGTAGTGCTCACAGTGTGTAACCATCACTTTAAGGAGTTACGTTGTAGTGCTCAGTGTCACACGGCGTTGTGGATTGTTCAAAAATTTAGAACAAGCAGTAAGTCACAAAGTTGGAATGGTTACTTCTTTTTCAAGTTAGTCGTATCGGGCTATCTCCATATGTGGTCATTACATTTAGCCGGTGAATTCAAAGGAGGTTCGATAAAAGGTTGGATTGAGAGAAGTTTATTGAGAGTATTTTTGCGACATATTCTCACGGAAATTATGATCAAGCTATGATGTTTGAAAATTACATCAAGAAGGTAATACGGTATGTACGCAACATTGTGATGATTCCGATAGCTCGCAACCATCAGGAGGGAGAAGTTGGTATTTCATCTTCCGTGATTGGATTACGAAGGGATTTTTGCTTAAGACTGAAGAAGGAGAAGTAGTGTGGTGTACATCGGGGTTTTTTACCAACTTGGATGCAATACTAAGTGAGTTATGTTATGATGTTCCCAGAACGACAACCATTGTGCTTCAAGAGTTTACTTTCTCCGCTGCGTGTCTGAAGATTAAAGACGTGTTGGAAGAGTGTTGTCGGTTCAGGAGGGAGCATAGAAAGAAAAAAAAGGCTCACTAGTTAGGAGGGAGTAATAACCTAACTAGACCGTTACAGTTGAAGTTCAGAGCTACAAGAAGATCATTTGCCGAGGTCATCGGAAGGGAGAACTTCAAGTTTGCCTCAGTATCTAGACTACAGAGACTCTGCACTTCAAGAAAGTCAACATTGTTCATTACTATTGTAATTTACTTTGTTTTGTATTTATAGGTCTCATTGTAACCATTCACGTGTGACGCTATCTTGGAGGGAGATTGTTAGCCTCGCTTTTTATAAAGATAACGTCACTTACGTCAAATGGACTAGATGCGTAGTATACTTTGCCCTTAGGGACTAGTATTGTGTAAGTGGCAATGATAGAGCCTATATATACCCCTCATGACTCTCCATGAGGGGTGAGGTGAATCATTTGGTTATTTGTTGTGTGTGTTTATCTTAATAAAACCTTGTTTTCTCCTCCCTCTCTCTAGTTTCTCTCACTAGAAAGATGATGTTCTTCATCTACTTTCACCAACCAAGACCTCCAAACCACATAAATCTTATAGTAATCGGTCCTGACATTTACATTTTCTTGAAGTTCTTGCTTTTGCTTAACAGTTTTATTGAGCTTTTCATGTAAGGAGTTTAACTCTTGTTTTAACATTTCTTCGCTAAAATTACTTTTTCTAATAATTGTACGTATTTGGTTATCCATCTCCTGCTCAGGGGTAGTCAGTTCAAATTTAGCACGCTATTCATATATGGCAACTTGTTCTTTATAAGCATTTAGTTCAGAGGTTATGGAATCATCAGGAGCACATGCAGTGTATTCATCAAAAATATAGTCATCCTTGACTGCAGAAGATGCATCACTTGGTACAATTTCACCTTCATCTTGTTTCACATATTGATAGGACAACATTGCTATTACCCATATTTTCAATATTTGATTTAATGATTTCAGTTGATTGTACTTTGTCATGAATCTTTTGCCCATCAATCTCATCGTTTAATTTTAATACCTTTGATATGATCAATTCCTTGGATGGACTGGCTTATTGTGGTGAAGAGACCTTTGGAGAGACCATTGGTGAAATGCTAGCCATGAAGATGGTCTGGGGCAGTTGGTTCATTGTCGACATCAGAGTCAAACGCATCACAGTCTGCAACTTGAAATGCATTGGGATTGTTCTGACCCATACCCTGCACTAGCTGTTCATCCACATCAGCATCATAAGTTTTGGCATTTCCCTCAGCTAGAAACAACAATTCTTCCTCATTCAACACAGCTCCACTATCTTGAGCTTGTACTAGTAGCATTTTGTCCCTGAAGTACTCTACATTTTGTGGACGTTTTGGAAGAGTGCAGTTCCTTACTATGTGTCCTTCTCCACCACAGTTGTAGCACTTGATTGGCTTTCCTTGTCCCTGGGCCATGTTCCTTCCACGATTCTGATTACCCATATATCCTCCACATATAGCAGCATTTCCATAACCACCACCAATCCCAACATTTCCTTGCTCATTATGTGGAAGATAAGCATTTTGCCTTCCCTGCACGTTTTGCACAACTACCCTTCCATCTTTAACCGTAGCATGATTGTGAAGGTTAGAAGCAGTTCTAAGATGATTGTTAGTGGGTGGGGTAAAGTTCAGGTTTTGCTTAACCATTAGAGCCACTTGATGAGCAAATTGTTCCATGAATGAGTCTGAAGGCTTATAACTTGGATCTGGAATAAGTTTGTGATTAACATCCCCAGTAGGTATGACTTGTGATGCTTTGGTGGTTATTCCTACATTAATGTAGAATGTTGTTGAATCATTTGAAGAACTTGCATCACCAGTACTGGTATTAAACTTTTCCATGATCATTCGTTCAAATGCAGCATGCTTCTCATTTTGGAGCAAATAAGCATACAGTTGATCGTAATTGGTGTTCCTTAATCCTTTGTTCATTTTGACTGCATTGACAAATTTGTGCCATTCGGGATTCATGTTGTTCACAAACTTTGAATTGAGCTGGATATTTGGCATTGTCATTTTGATATTTCTCATATCATTCACAAGTTTGTGGAATCTCACATAATATTCAGTAACACTTTCCCCTGGTTTCATTTTAAATTCTCAAAGTCATCATACAGCTAAGACTCCCTGTCTTCTTTAGTCAATTCAGAACTAGAGAGAAGCATCTTAACATTGTCCCATACTGCCTTAGCTTCAGTGTTGTGATTGATCAACTTGTAAATGTACTTAGGTAAAACTTGAAGTATAATATTTGAAGCCCTGATGTCTGCATCGTATCTCTTCTTCTTCTTATCATCAAGCTCATCATACATCTTTGGTCTATCCAATCCTAATATAACTGAACCATCAGCAGCAGTTTCAAGGATATCTCTCGTAGTCTCAATTTGATATAGTCCTTCATCAATTGACTTAAGCATGTTAACCCTATTTTCCTTTCCTAAGCAGTACAGTCTGATTCTTTGAGCCCACGAGTCATAATCGGTTCTATCCAGCATGGGAGGACGAGTATCAGATCCTGCAGCTTGAACGTCATCAGCAACGAAAGAAGTGATTGTAGACATGATTACAGATTCCACGGGATTTTACTACTCTTTGATTAAACCGGGAAATAGATTCTTTCACGGGATTTTACTAAATCAAGAGAAAACCGTAAAACGTAACACGAGAAATGACAAGTCTCAATAGACAAATCACACACTTGACAAATCGCACCCTAGACAAATCGCACCCTAGACAATCGCACCTAGAAAAATCGCACCCTAGACAAATCACATAAGTGTCAAAATGCTTATGTTGACAAAACGCTTAGCAAACGAATCACATAACACTCAAATCGCATAATCTGACAAATCGCATAGTACACAAGTACACCCACTACTTCCACTACTTTGTCCTTTCTTGTCGTTTTGTCTCAATAGACAAATCACATACTAGACAAATCGCTTCACAGAACTGACAAATCGCATATGAAATATGACAAATCGCTTCAAAAAGCGTTCATTAAAGAGACAAATCGCATAGTATTTAAGGACAAATCGCATAGAAGAAAGTCAATACGAGACACAAATCGCATGCTAGAAACTTTCAAAAACACCACTTTTCAATCCAAAAACAACCCAACCACGATGATTCAAGCCTTCCAAACCAAAACCTAAACACTTATAATGATTCTAAACACAAAAGTACTATCAAAATTCAAACTTTATCACAATGATCCAAATGTTGCAAACTACTCTAAACTCATTCAAACCCAAAAACCTTATGAAAACCACTAGAAATCCAAGAACATGAAAGATGAGTGATCAAACCATGGCTCTTGATACCAAATGTAACATATTGGTTTTCATAAACACATCCCATAACACAAAATGGTTCGAATAGTTTGAGGTTTTAGAGAGAGAAAGTGGAAGAATTTGGGAACTTAGTGAGACAAAGAAAAATGATATTATGAGAAGATCTAACCCTTTGCCTTGCTAGGCAAAGACTATTTATAGGTACTTACAAGACACGCCTCCTACGGGCTGTGGATCAGGCATACAGTGGGTAAAGACCCGTCCGTCCTCCACGGTGTTACTTAACGAACTACTTACTAACACTAAATGACTACGACTACGAGCTTTCTAACGAATACATATACATGAGGTGACCGACACTTTAACTACAGGATTTTCTAAATCCTAACACACCACGAGGATTAATACCAATTGCACCACAAAAATTAGCCAGACCAACCTCGTCCTCATCATCATCATATAAATCATAATCATCATAACCATGATTCTCTTTGAAATTCACATATAATTTTAATGCAAAGTATAATTTTGATATAAAAAGTCAAAAGAAGTTGAATACAAAAACGAACTTTTGATACATAAAAAGCGATTTAATGCACAAATGTCTTTTTTTTTGTCAAAACCATGCCCTTTTAGAAAAACTTCCGTTACAACTTTTTTATCCACAAACATACCCGATCTTGTGGATTTTTTTTATTTTTTATTTTTTTTATTTTTTTATATATTTTAAGTTCTTGAAAACTTCCATATAAGTTGTCACCTCAACAAATCTAACCTGGTACATGTATTTGAAAGTTCACATACCATATAATTAGCCGGTAAAACAAGTTTATATGTATCATATTAGCACGAATTTGAAAGTTCATGTATCACATGAGTTGTTTTTTAGTTCACGTATCAAATCGGTAAATTTAAAAAAATACATGTCTATTGTATGGCTTAAACCCTTGTAACTAAAACAGATCGGTTGACCAAAGTACTAGTATTTTTTATTTTATTTTTTTGTTATTATTTTTCCAAAAACCAAAATAAAGCAACTTAAAACTTAAAGTAAAAACGAATTACTAACATGCATCTTTACTACATTATAATGCATTTAGGACATTTCTCTGAATAGCAAGGCTTAAAATTCAGATTCAATAAATTACTTATAATAGAAAAAAATGTTTTACAAAGCTTGTATCATACACATAATTAAAGTTCAAGTAAGCAAATTAAATGTCTTAATTATATGAACTTGTAACAACCTCCAGTATTAAGAACTTATAATAGTCCATTTAAAAAAAACATAACAGCCCATTTCATTTCAAAATAGTTTCCCCCACCCCCACACATAAAAACCCACACACAACACCTGCACTTTCATTTCTATCCATATCTTCCTCTTTCTAAAACACACAATCACATATTACCACTATAACCAACTGAATCTGCCGCAACCATTACCGGTTAAAGCCAATGCTTAGACACCAACAACTCTCGCCGCCACAGACACCGCCACCACTATCAACTAGACCCGCCACCAACGAATGACCAATCACAAATTATACCTCTAGACAAGACAAAGAAAAGGCGTGTTTGATTTGTGTTTTTGTTTATAATAAATGATAAAAGAAGTAGCTTTGTGTTCGTGATTTGGGTTTCATAAGCAAAAAGAATGATTTAGTTCTGGAAGCTGCGTGTGAAGATGAAAAAGATGATTATGGTTTGTGTTTTTGTCTATTAGAAGCATTGTTTCGTTTTACTATTCGGAAAACTTAAAGAAAGAACAAAAACTCATCGGTTTCATCCTTTCTCTCTTTCGGTCAAGATAAAAAAAACGAAATACAAAAAATCCTACCCGAGACCCTAATAGACGATCTTGAATGCAAAAGCGAAGGCTTTGTTGATTTCATTCTTCTTTCATGGATTTTAAAAATCGAATGAGAGGCTACAAGGGACGAATTTTATTTGAGCTGCTACAAGGGATGAATTTTATTTTGATATGAAATGAGAGTAAAGTGGTATTTGAGGAGCTGCGATTGTGTGTTTGGTGAAATGAGAAACCTTGTATGATATTCAAGCTTTTCTAAGTTTTTGTTGCCTTTAAAATGACGGCACACATTTTTTTCTCTTTTGATTAAGCGATTATTAGGGCTTCACGATTTTTTGGCTTTGTTGGGTTTGCACATGCGCCAACTATATTCACAGCTTGTACCAGTAGCTTTTTGGGCGAACTGTTAACTTGATTAAAGGATATATATATATATATATATATATATATAGTGTGAGGTTATTGTCAGAACCAAGTAAATTACGAGAACTGCGAGAACCATTTTAAGCCATTGATCAAAATAATCTATGGCTGAAAATAAAATGGCATTATTGTAAATATATTTGAATTAAAAATATATCATTTATTATTCTGAAGGGCAATTTTGGAACTTCCAATCTTAATCAATCACCGAATAATAAGGCCAGTTATAATTTTATTTCAAAATCTATCCTAAAACCACTCATACACATCGAGTCTCTCCCCATTTTTCAGATCAGATCTAATCTCCAACTTTTTTATTTTCCTTCACAAAATCGTGGAAAAAGAATATCAATTATCTATAATTGAAGTTCATGTTTTGAGTATGATGAAGTTACTGGTTGTTGATGTATCATTTCATTTCGAATATCATGTATTGACGCATCAGTTTGAGGATGCAACACAAAATTGATTTTTGGGTATTCTTATTTTCACAAAGTAAGTTGCTTTATGTTTTACTTAATTGATGTTTTGGTTTTTCTTTTTTATTAAATGGTTTTCTTTGTGGAACGGTTAAAGAAATAGTGATTGTAATTGGGTTTTATTAAATGGTTGTGTGCGGTATGTATTCTGCTTTTGAAAAGATAAGATGAAGATCAATGATTAAATTATTTAATTATTAGTAACCTTTTAAAACCTCTAATTGTTAATGTGTTCTTTCAAAAGGTTAAGATTGTTTCATTGGTGATTTCTGCTATCAAAACGAGTTGTTTGATTGTTGATTGTTTTTAGAAAAAAAAAACATGGTGGTTTGCTTGCACTTGTTCCTGTCAAAAGGGCGTGTTTGGTTGCTTTTTTTAATGTCAAGTCGTCGAAACATGTTGTCTGGTTACTGTCTTATGACGTCAAACTAGGCCGTTTGGCTGCTGTATAACGATTAAAAAAAGTTGTTTGAATGGGTTTTTCGCTATCAAAACAGGGTGATTTGGTGTTTCTTTTTTGCTGTCAAAATGTTTTTTTTGTTCTTCCATTATCTCACCCATTAAACACACACAAACACAAGAGGATAGCATCTGCATAAAATACAAAGGCATATATCTCCTATTGGGTCATATTCACAACCAAATAAACATATCTTCAAATGCAAACGAATAACAATTTTGTATTTGGTATTATTACAAATAATGAACTGGTAGTTATAAGATAACAAAGTTAGTGTAGAAGCTCAAGTAGCTTATAAGAATCAGTAACAAAAAAAGCCAATAAACCAATCTCTTGCACTGGTTTTACTGGCTTAGTAGCTTCAGTATTTTTGTAAACTTTTAAGGTAGAGATGTGTTGTTCAAGAGAAGATATAGCCATTGAAAAGAGGAAGTGTAACCAGATGTTGGGGTGAATTTATCTGGTTAGTTGTAAGGTCGTTGAGACCTCCACAACCACCATCTTTCTGCAACTGTTTTGTTGATGCAACTGTAAGTACATACATCTAACTCAGGCTTGTAGGGGAAGGGATATGTAGTTTGTCAATGAATTTGTTGTTTTATATCGTGGTATCTAGCTTCGTAACGGGAGAAGATCTATTTCTAGTACTTGTAATAGTAATATTCAAAATAAATAAGGTGAACACATTTTCTTACGCAATCGGTCCTCAATACAGTAGTTGTTGTTGTTTTCTTTTTATAAAAAAGTATAGCTCTTGAAATGCATATGTGTTTATGGCTGGTGCAAAATGAATAAAATGAGTATGCATATGTTTTATTGAGAGTGCATATGTGTTTTTACAGTTTATAGTGAATTTAATATCTTCTGTGCATATGTGTTTTCTAAGTTCTGTAGTTTATATTTACTGAAAATGCATATATGTTTTTAGATCCGATCTTCTGTTGTTAGGAATTAGAAATTCCATAGTGAAGAGTCGGTCACCCCAAATATAATATAGCATAAGTTAGCTCGTAGAAATATCGTTATTTACGTTATTCAGTAGTTAATTAGTTAGTTATTAGCGTAGTTTAGTTTAGTGTAACACCATGGGGAAGGACGGGTCTTTACCCACTGTATGCCTGATCCATAGTCCGACAGGAGGACGTACTAGTATGTAACTATAAATACCCTCTACCTCCCAAGGTAGAGGGTTGGAACTTCTAATCTAACCTTGCATTTGTTTTGTTAAACCTCTCTCTAGAATTCCCTTTCATCTCTTTCACTCTCTAACAATGGCATACTTGTTTAATCATTTCCCTAGACCACCCGAATCATCAAACAACATAAAATATACGATCCTACAATTGGCATCAGAGCCTAGGTTTTGTTGTCTTGGTGATTCGAATGGTTTTACATGTTTGTGTTATGCGGTTTGCATTATTATATGTTGCGGTTTGATGTCGTATGAGAGTTGTTTGATGCGTTTTGATGATGGTTTCTTTGTGTTATTGGCTGATGTAATGTCATGGTTCCTTACCAGTTTTGTGTGCCGTCTGATTTTAAATGGTTGTGGGCAAAACGCTTTCTTTTAACAGATTTTACATGTCATTGTTGTTTTGGATTAAGCTTTATGGTTAATCATGTTTGTGTCCAACAGTTTTGATCCGTTTTTTAATGATATCCTCGCTGTGATTTGTGCTTAATAATGAAATTTTTATGTGCGGTTTGGCGGTTTTTCTTCATTGCGGTTTGTATGCGAGTTATGGATGCGTGTTGACGCTTTTCTATCTATGCGATTTGTCTGGTTTAGTCACTATGCGACTTGTCTTTACAAGTTGTCCAGGTTCAACGTTCCGGATGCGGTTTGTCACCATTTACCTGTGTGGTTTGTCATGTGTCCAGACTCAATGAACCTTATGCGACTTGTTACATAACTGATGCGTTTTGACGCATTGGTTCACATGCGGTTTGAGTATACAGAAATGTTGCGGTTTGTCATAAAAGTGTTGACTTTTATGCGTTTTGTCAAAAAGTCAAATGCGTTATGATGTTAAAAGAAGCGACTTGTTCAGGTCAAAAGCGTTTTGTAAAAACTGTAAGGATGCGAGTTGTTTTGAAAAGAGGATGCGGTTTGTCTTAATGCTTACTATGCGATTTGTTAACTAGTAAGCCGATGCGGTTTGAAAACTACAAACATCATAAACCATATCTATAACCTCATCAATCAAACCAACTGTATTCAATCTCATCATTCAACAAAAGACTTCAAGATCATATCATTCAACAATACTAATCCTAACCATTCACACATATCAATAATCATCAGAATCTACTTTAATCGTATATCAAATCGAAAGACAAAAGAAAATGACATCAAGAATATCTCAGTTGTTGCTTATCGTGTGGTACCTCAATTAGCTTGACCTCAAAAGATCATTACACGATATGTCAACTTCTTCACAGATATACTATGACTCGTACTCTAAAGAATTAGACTATGAATCTCAGACCCTCATTCGTATGATATCTCTAATTCTCAACGCCGGTTACAAGATCAATCACAAGAAGTGTCTACATCATTAATAATATCCGAAACTTAAGATCTGAGATATAAAAAGAATGTTATTCTCATCTCCTTGTTCGTTTTTCAGTCACACGTATTCGATAACAACAATATCAAATCATAATTATATCTTTTCATATCTCCGATTGGTGTTTAAGCTTATTAAGCTTCAAAATGTTCATAGATTTTAAACACCACCTCATCATAGACCAAGATGTCTTGTGATAATTTTTGAATAATAAAGAAGTGATGTTAACAAATTTGTTAAATCACGACTTTAATTCGGTCTTTCATTAACACAAATATAAACGAGAATCAAAATCAGCTTGCTGTATCTTATTCTTACCAAAAAAATGAAGCTTCAAATGGATCATCTATTATCTCATTGCCATCCCTGTGGCCAAGATGATGTCTCGAGCCAACCCTATGGCGAGACAGATGAATGGGATTATTATGCTACTGCGTGGAAAACAGATGAAAGGGAGGCTGATTTATTTGAGTTATAGTTAGGGTTTGGTGACTAAGAATTAGGAGGCGTTTTTGGGAGAGTAATATTAGGGTATGATGTTATTAGTGGTTGTGTTTTATACCCCGTGTATTTAGGGTATACGTTGTGGATCTGGATTGAAAATGGGTCGTGTGGTATTATGGTGTGTGTTCGGTCATGTATTGGATCTACTAAACTTGTGAGATAGTAGTGGTTATGGATCGGACTGGGCTTAGAACGATCCGAAAGTCTTTTTCTAATATTGATGGTGAAATTGATCATTTTGTGTAATAAACCGGGGTATATCCAAATATTTGTTTCTCCATGTCCGTTACCCAAAAACTCTACTCGGGTCTAAACCATTAAGAAGTTTTAATACTATGATGATTAAGTTTCATATGAGCCAAGATAAACATTGATCAATTGGACCGAAATTGAGTATCTCGTATGATTGTATGGACTTGGACGTTGAACATGAATAATTTTAGTTGGACAAGGGTCGTTTAATTGGACATGTGCTTAATTGGAATTTGATAGCGATTCATGACCAAATAATTATTGATTGTTGTATTTTTGGAGGTGCATGGGCATGGATATTAATCATGATATGTCTATATTGGATTTGGATTATGCATAGATAAGTATCTTGACACTAGACCATATTTTTTGAAGTTGTGATTTAATGATGAGATTTGACTTGAGACGTACGATTTGATGTTGAATTTTGGGTTATGAGATGTGATGATGAGATTCATTGTGTTAGGCGGTTTGATTCTTTGGATTGTACATTTTCACGGAAGGTACTATGTTACGGATTGAATTGATGTTTGAACATGGTTAACAACGGGCTTGTTTATACGATATTTCTTATTTGGATTTGAAGTGAAGTTTTCCGGGTGTGTTTACTTATTTCGTCTTCTTTCTTTCTACCCTTCCGCGAAGATGACTTGTTTGGGCATTTATTGAGTGTGATAAAGACTTGGCTATTCAGTTACGGTTGTGATTCTTTCTCGCTTAACCCACAACTTAACTATCACTTCGGTGTCTCACGCAGTTGAGGATATGTCAAGAGATTTTGTACATTGGGTACACCGTTTCTTTTTCACAAGGATTAGTACAAGTTTAAGTAACAAATCTGGGGAATTTTACTTCATGATCAAGTTTGGCATATCAGGTTTACTTCACCATGTTGTCACTGCAATAGCTGACAGAATGCGTGAATGATGTGTTTACCAAAGTGTTTATTGGATGAGATGTGATCGGCAATTCTCATAAAATACTCTTCGCTACAAAATGTCAATGATACTTCACATTCTAAGCAAAATCTTTCTAAAATCTTCAGTGTCAGCCATGATTCTTCAAGATGCTTGCTTATGACAAGAACTTCTCATGCTAATGGTAGTACACGTTATGATGCTTTCGAAAGTTTGAAACCATCATGGGGGAGAAACGTGTACTTTGGTGTGTTACGGTCAACCTCAGGGGTAAGTAGTTTATACTACTTGTCTTAGTATGGTTTGTGAAGGTGTCTACATATGGGTAAAGAATTGTTGATGATATTGTTGATGATGATGAATGAACCATTGATGAACCGCTGCATGTTCCCCTAAAACAGATATTCACCGAAACCAAAGTTGTCATAACACATTCAAGCTGACATTGTTTACGGTTTTGTCTTGATTTTGTAAAATCCCGCAAAAGAATCTATTTCTCGGTTTAAATCATAGACTTGTAGAATCCCATGACAATGGAAACATCCTGGTAATAGTAAAGTGCATTTCTGGATCTATCTTATGGTTTAGTCTTGGTTTTGTAAAATCTCGCGAACGAAACTATTTCTTGGTTTAAACCATAGAATTGTAAAATCCCGTAATGATGGAACCATCCTGGAGAAAGGAAAGTGTATTTCAGGATCTTATATGATGCTTGTGCTACGGTTTCTGCTTCAAAGAAGGGATAAAAAAGGTGTACTTTATGAATTGGGTGTTTGTTTGGATTGTCCTCATGGCAGTTTGGCTATTACTTGGTGTTATGGGGTAATATGTGTTTAACCAAGGTCGGGATGAAACCATTATCATAGTTCACTTAAAACGTCAAAGGAGGCTAGATTTGAGCTTTATACCACAAGATGTGACAACGGCGTTAATTCAGTATTATCTATTTGAGGTTGAAGTGAAATATCACGGGCTAGTGTACTTAGTATCTGAAGGTATCGGGGATGGTAGGATGAAGATTCTTCAAGATCCTTGTTTGAGCTTATTATCAAAAATGAAGACTTGGAAATATAGTTATTGTTGGGCGACTTTTCCTTTTCTTTTACCACTTGGGGGAATTGGGCTCTTACCACCACAAAATAACTATCACTTTAAGGAGTTACGTTGTAGTGCTCAGTGTCACATTAAATTGTGGATTTTCAAGAGGTGATGTACGTCTAATACTTGACGGTTGGTTGGTTGAAGAGTATAGAGTACTTAGAGATTCAAAAGGGCATGAATTCTCGGCACCGCTCTTTGTTACATATGTGCAAGTTTAAGTCACTAGTTCGGGTTAGTTTACTTCAGGGTCAAATTCATCATATTCGGTTTTCTCCATCAGTTGTCACAACAAAGAGCCTACTGAATGATAATGGGATTGATAACAAGTTTGCCAAGAGTAGTTGAAAAGAGAGAGATAATGACTTTTGAACAAAATTGTTCAAGCCTCATACCCTAAAGAAAAGAAAAGTGTACGTGTCAGTGCGCTTTATCTTCTGAAGAAGAGAAATCTTCTTATTTATGACCATTCTCATCAACATGCTTCATGCTTTTTCCAAGCGCTTTCAGTCATCAAGTGAGCCGAACTATTGTTGATTGTTTTCTTATTCCACTTGCTCAATTATAATGACGATGGCGACATCATATGCTACCTTTGAGGGGGACAAGTGTAAATAGAATGCATTTGGATGATTTTCACTTATTCAATCAAGAATGGCATCTCCGTATGCAATTCTTGAGGGGGAGAAGAAGTGTGAATTTACTGCATGATTGATTGATATCTGAGAATAAATGGTCAAACGGCTCCAAACTCATGTAAGAACCGAGCTTCTTCTTATCGGGTCATCTTCACATGGAGTTTTCTTCTAAGAGCCATTGGTTGACATCTTCTCACGGACTGATGAGTTTAACGACAAAGTGCTTCCAGTTGCGGGGCTGATTTCCTTGATGAACATCTTTCTGTTCTTGTTTGATTGGGAGGGATATTAGTTAAGGAGATTTGCTTTATGTAAATTAACGGGGAATGCATTTGGTGAGTTGAAGATGTTAACTTTCTGATCCCCAAACGGACAATCTTGAAGAAGTTCGAGTCTACAGTCTGTTCTACATTTTCTGCTGCATGTTAGAAGACTAAAGACGAGTTGCATTTGATTATCTAAAGACTTCTTCTTAATCTGGGCATTTATCAAACAGATTGTCGGTTTAGGGGAGAGCACTAATTTGGGGAGAGTGATAAGTCAGATTTAATCCCTAATTAGATTTGCTCATGTTATTCTTCAGCAAGTTGATTCTCACAGATACATCTGCATCAAATCTAATAATGTTCTTCTCAAAAGATTTCTTGTATACGGGCTTACAACGTGTTGCTGATTCTGAAGTATCAAAACCAGCAAGGGGGAAGGAGACACATATCTAAACGCAAGTAAACTTGATGAGCTTAATACTTCTAAGTGATTGAAGATATCCCGGGAAGACTAATGTCATTACCGCAGAGAAACTCAATGTTTGACTCATGGCGTTTAGTGTTCTTATTCCAACTAGGGCTGAGCATCGGGCCGGATCCCGACCCGACCCGTCCCGACTATACCGAATCCCGATTAGCAGCTAGAACCTCAACCGAATCCCGACCCGAAAGTAGTCGGTTGCAGTCGGTCGGATTTCGGTCAGAATCGGTTTGTCGGTTCCGGTCACCTTCGCTTGCTTTTTCTCGGTTTTTTGCCCATCCCGACCCGTCCCGTCCCGACCCGAGTCCCGAGAACGAGGAAAACTACAACCGAGTCCCGACCCGAGTTGCAGTCGGTCGGATTCGGTCGGAATCGGTTTCCGGCAGTCGGAAACGGGTGTCGGTACTCGGTCGGGAATGCTCACCCCTAATTCCAACTATGTAGGGGAAGAGATGGAAGAGTTAGTTTCTGAAGATAAAAGTGGTTGATTGGCTCCGAACGGTCTATCTTTTATTAGTCAACCACTTGTGAATGGTCAACCATAAAAGTCAAACAGCTCAGAACGCAATGCAATTATCCAGGAGAGTTTAGTGTTTCCCCGGGTCGTTAAGTCCCAACGAGGTGTGAAAACTGTAATACAACGAATCTGTGATCGGGTGATATTGAACAGGAAAGGGATTATGATTGATTACATTAAGGAAATTAAATCTAATCAAGACTTTGAAGTCATTTTAATTCTATTCTAAAAAAAACGTTTAACGATTAAAACCTAAAAACGTAAAACTTAAACTAAAACAAACGTAAACGTGTAAAATAAAAATGTAAAAATAAAGAAGTAAAATACCTACGGATATGGAAAATATATTTTTACAATCCTAATGATGCAAGAAAATTATTGGAAAAATAAAGTTATTTTTATGACTATTTATTTAATTATTATTAATTAAAAACTATTTTTAACTATTTAATAATACCCTAAAATATAAGAAAATATGAAATAAAGCTAGAAAAGTGAAATTATGACTTAGAAAAATCTAAAATATTATAAAAGTTATTTTAAAACTGAAAATATATTTTTTAGACTTTGTAAATAATTATTATTAATTAAAAACTAATTTAAACTAATTAAAATTAAGAAAAATAACAAATGAACAGTAAAAATTATGAGACTTTACAGGAAAATCTAAAATATTATTCTAAGCCTGGGAAAAATATAAAAAGTTAAATAAGCCCACTAATAAGCTGAATTGGGCAAATAAGCACTTGAAATAAGCTAAAAGCTAACTATAAGCTACCATAAGCTACTAAAGCCTAAATCTAACCTAAAATGAGCTAATGCAACTGATTGGGAAGTAAAAAACACAAGCTACAGAAAAAAAACTCGCGACCAGATTTTAATAACTATATGCCAAACGGCCTCTAAGGCCCTACTTTAAGCACTATATTAAGCTATCTAGAAAAATCACAAAAATAAACTAAAAATACCTAGCTGTAGATCACCAACCAAAGATCTTGTATCCCAAATTTCAGCTCAAATAGACTTATAATGAATCTATGAAAATTCCACAAAGTTTTGTAAAAACTGACTTTTCATTTTGACGCAAGGGCAGATGGTTTGGAGTGTGTGCTGTGTGGTCGTGGGCAGCAGACCAGGAGGCCCTGGGTTCGATTCCTGCCTTGCCCCTTTTTATTATTATTATTTTTTTTGATTTTCTTCTTTGGAAACTGATTTGAGGACCAAAAGAAAGCTTTTCATAAAAAAACTAAAATTAGAAAGCTTACAATAAGCTGTCCAACAGCTTATTTAACCAAAGATTACACATGATGGACAGTTTGGATGAGATCCAAACTAAGGGACAATTAAAGCTACAAAAGCTAAAGATAAGCTAAAAAAAAACTTCAAATAAGCTAAGCCTAATAAGTTACCTATTCTAAAAGCATCTAAGAAACCTAAATAAGCAATAGATGAGCACTAAAAAAGAAAGGTGAATGGCTGCTGTGGTGGCCTACTGTTGGGGTCTCAAACAGTCCCACAAGGGACTTTTGTAGCTAACAATCAACTCCCAAGTTCAAAGTAAGCTAACATAGAATATCTTGGTGCTAAAAGAGACTTGGTAACATGAGTTTAAGCTAAAAAGGAGCTTGTGACAAGCTAGAAAAGGGGCTGCAACTGGGGCTGCTGCAGTGGGACTGTGACAGCAAATAGAAAGCATAAATGGTGGTCTTTGAGGGCAATAAAAAGCTAACCGATAAGCACTAAAAACCTAATAAGCTGAAACCTATCTAATTCATACTACAAAGATCCTATAAAACAAAATTTTAACTAATAAAGGAGCTAATCTAAGGCTAAAAACGGGGCTTCAAAAAGGGAATGGGAACTATTGGGTTGAGCTAAACTACAAAAGGGAAGTTTCAAGCTAAAAAAAAAAACTTTCAATGAGATAAACCTAAAGAGCACTAATCTAAAACATCTAAGGGAACCTAACAAGCACGACTATAAGCTAAATAAGCAAATGAGAAAAAGAAAAGAAAAACACTCCACTGCTTCTGAGATGCTGCAGCAAGTAAACAGGACAGTGAGACAACTTATATGGAAGTTACTCTAAAGTCATTTTAGCAACCTAAACTAATTGAGACATCAAGCAAAATACTGACTTAACACTTGACCAAACCATTTGAGACCCAACATGGGTCAAAAACATAATTTTGACCCAAAAATGCACTAATCCAAACACTGCCTCAGGGCAGAAACGAACGAAACTGTTTTCAACAGTTTGAGATTTTAGAAAACTTACTTTTGCAACCTTCAATCAACTTTAAACTGAATTGAAACAACTTACAACACACTTTAGACTGAATGGCAAAATAGGGACATGAACCAGAAAAGTAAATTAACATAAAGACATGAAATTAATAAAAAATGAAAATTGCTGATGAGTGTCTAAATACTCATCATTTTTGTACAAAATAAACTGCAAAATCATCTGAAAACACTCAGAAACACATCAAAATGATCAAAATACCACAAATCAGTGTTTTATGTGTTTTAAATGCAAAAATATCAAAATCAGATGAAAAACATATCAAATTTGCAAAAATTGCAGTTTTAGTCCCCCAAGTTTCAAAAGTTGTCAAAAACAGTCCCTGAGCACATAATTTCAAAAGAAAAGTCACCAAAGGTCCTTTTGGAAA
The DNA here is from genome assembly GCA_019973895.1 of Chrysanthemum seticuspe. Classification (NCBI taxonomy): domain Eukaryota; kingdom Viridiplantae; phylum Streptophyta; class Magnoliopsida; order Asterales; family Asteraceae; genus Chrysanthemum; species Chrysanthemum seticuspe. Next base: position 201,581,336 of record BPTQ01000005.1, on the reverse strand, counting down.
CATAAATTATCATATTTAGTCCTTTGGTGAAAAATCTAAAAGTTTTGAGAAAATTACAGTTTAGTCCCTGAAAATCCAAAAATGGTCAAAATTAGTCCTTGGAAATTTTCAAAAATGTCAAAACTAGACCTTGGTCTATTTAAGGTTGGCAACATTAGTCCTTGGATTACATCTTCATAATTTACATGATTGGTCCCTTGGTTTCAAAGACTTGCAAAAGAGGTCCTTGTGTTTATTAAACAAACCAAACGGATCCTAATTAAATACCCAAGCCCAACATAAACCCCCTTGGCCCAATCCCTAACCCGGTTCAAATCCACAACCCGACAACCCAAAAACCAAGGTTTAAAATATATTACCCCGCCCCCCTAGTTCCCTGTCATCCCCGACCAATGTGTCTGCAACCACCCCACCTCTAGCCACCAACATACACCCAACATCCACCCTTTGTCTCCCCCCTCCTTACCTACCTACCAAATGCATTAATTACACCTTCTCCCTTGTCCCAACTACCTTGTACCAGTTTTGGCGCAAAATCCCAAAGGACGGCCAAGATGAATTCTAGCCAATCAATGGCTTAGATTTATGCTGGGATTTGACTTGAGGAGAGAGAGAAGCACTTTAGAGCATAAAAAGAGACAAGAGGAAGCAAGAAGAAGTAGTTAGTTTTAGTTTTTACAAAAATGTATGTCGTTTTAATATCATTATGCTTTAATTAGTTTCTTAAGTGTATTTTCAAGATTATTTTGTACTCAACTTAGTAGTTTCAGTGTATTCAAACTATTATCAAGTTTCAATTTATGCCTTTGTTCACATTTCCAATTTTATCTCAACTGTTGAAATTTTCCATATTACATTCTGTTGATAAAGTCTCAAAAAGCCTAATTATAATCTCAATCAAGCTTCTATAAGCTAATCATAGCTTTTTACAAGCTAGTGTTTAAGGTTCAAGTAATTTTAGTTCTTGGCCAACAAAAGTCAAATTTGGAGCAAAAATGGTGCAGGGATGATATGGGTTGATTCAGAACTGGAAATGGGTTGAAATGGAAGCATTTGGGTTGATTTGATAGGTTAGTGTTCCTGGTTCCATATTGGCAAGCCATAGTGGCAAGGGACTTCTGTAAGTGATTTTCACAAATCTTGCATACAATGTATTTGTGCTCATAATTAGTTAAAACCTGTTCTAGTAGCAGTATTTAAGTTAGTATTAGTTAGTGTGATCATTAATTTATGCTAGTTAAGTGTTTAACTTAGTATTTCTTTGCAAAACAGTGAGAAAAGGGGTGTTTGGTTCACTGTCATAACTGGTCTTCAGGTTTATGCAGTGGTAGTCCTTTTGTTGGTTCAAGTATATTTAGCTCTAAGTAACTCATTTGAGTCAAGTTCTTTTGCCTGCTAGCTCAAAAAGTCAAATCACTAGTGGAAACTGTCTCACTGTTAATCTGTTGAAATTTTTGGATTTGAAATCTCTTGATTTGTGTTAAGAAGTGTTAACCATTGCTTGTATTGTGTTCTTTACATCACATAACATCATTATCAGTCATCAAATTGGATTCAAGTTTCACTTTAGTCAAAGTTTACAACCACTTTCAAAAGTCAAAGATGTCACAAAACTGGTTTTCTACAGAACTTGCAGCTGATGCACAGGATTCATTAAAACTTTTTAGAGTCTGATTTTTGGTCTACAAGTAGTTTACTAGGTGGTCTTTAAGACCTTACATCTATTTTTAGCTTAAGCCCTTTGGATAAGCTTGTGCAGAAGCTCCAAGTCAGGCCCTGGTGCCCTGCTCCAACTCAGTATTCACTGAGTGTTTTTCTCAGCTTTTATGCAAGCTTGCACAGAGCTTATAAAAGCTTTCTAAGGTCTGGTCTTTTGGTTATAAGTAGCTGTCTAGGTCTAATTTAGGGGTTAATAATTGGTTTTTAGTTTGTAGCTTAATTGAGTACTTATTTGTTGACTGCAAGTAGGTACCCATTTCTGTTTTAGCTCTTAATCTCAAAATCACCAAATCTTTGTATCTTGTAATCCAGTGCTTGAAGCTTATTGTTTTTAGTTGCAATTTGGTTAATTTAGTATATTATTGCTTCTGTGATCAGTGGGTTGCTTGTTTTGCTCATTTGCTTATCAAGTGCTTATTTCAATAAGCACTTGAGTCATCAGTTTCATTTTCTTCCACATAGCACACTGATTTTCCATTTTTCCTAGCTTCTTAACATCATTTTAGAGTTTTCCTGAAATTTTCAGATTTTTCCTAGCTGTTTTGCTATTTTTCTTGATTTTAACTAGTTTTTAAGCATTTTTAATTAGCCTTTAATACAAAAAAATTAAGAAAAGGTTCAAAAAAATAATTTTTCAATTTTCTTAGATTTAGATAAATATAAAAAGTAAAAAAAGTAATTTTCCAGATTTTTCATAGCTTATTTGGTAATTTTTAGTAATTTAACTAGTTTTTAATAGTTTAAAATTCCTAGAAAATAGAAAAATAATCAGAAAAATACAAAAATAGTTTTGAAAATTCTATTTTGATATTTTAGATTTTTCTAAGTCTTAATTTTATTTTTCTAGCCTAATTTCCCATTTTCTTGTATTTTAGGTAATTATTTAATAGTTAAAAATAGTTTTTAATTAGATAATTAGTTTTAAAAATAATTTTCTTTTTCCATAAATTTTCTTTTATCATTAGGATTGTAAAAATGTATTTTTCATATTTTTAGGATTAACCTTGTGTAATTTTCACGTTTTTATTTGTACGTCGCGTAGTTTTTAAATTCAGTTTCGTAAAACATAAAAACAAAAACATCATTTTAATTGTAGTGATAGCGTTTATTTAATAGATTTTATCTTTTTAATTTCCTTTAATTTACATTTAAGCCTTTGTATTGGTTTGATATTTCTGTAGTCATAATAATTCATAATTCCTTTTTTTTTGTTCAAATTTCTCGATCACTATTCGTTGATTGATCCATTGCATAGCTCGCTGGGACATAACGACCCGGGGAGACTCTATACTCCTCAGATCTTCATTGCATTTGGTTTTAGGCTGTCTTAAGTCTGTTACGGTTGACCATTCACAAGTGGCCAGCTTGTGTGATTAGACTTGACCGTCTGAGATCAGATCAAATTTTTGGCGCCGCTGCCGGGGAGCTGTGCTGATCTATCTTCCGTGTAGCAGATTAGTTGTTTGAATCCTCACTCATTTGTTTATATCATCCATCTCTGTATATATATATATATCCATATTTTCTTCTAAAAAAATCCAAAAACCCAAAAACAGCCAAAAACATATAAAATACAAAAATATTTTTCCTTTTGTTTCTATATATGTATCAGAAATAAAAACACAAAAAGATTCGTCGTTTTCTTTAATAATAACAACTTAAAAGATTACCACCGCAAACCAAGGCAGTGCACTACCTAACTGGGGGTGCGACCATAATAAGTTCCCGAACTAAAGATTTAAAACTTGCCTTTGTGTCCTTGTGATTGGTGTACCTTTTTCAAAGAAGCCATTCATCTTGGATTATTGGTTAAGTTCACTGTTGTTTTGCCTCGATTTTGTGTTAATTGATTTTGTTGTGATATCGACGTTTCAGAACCAGAAAACCCATAAAGATTCTTCTCACCTGATTTTTATAAAACGTCTTCATAATTCTCATTCTCATCTGAAATATCTTCATAATTCCATTTCCCTCCTTAACTCTGAGAGTCCTTAGAGTTAACTCTAGTGCATGCGCACTCGTTCTTCTAGATCATTGAGTCCTTTGCGTGATCTAGCAGAAATTCCAAGGAGACGTTCTCGTAGACGTGCTGCCCAAATAGTCGAACCCGAGATTCGCACTATTTCAAACAACACCATGGCAGACGAATGTACTATGGCGGAAATGCTCCAGGCACCCACCGAGGGTTATGGAGATGCCATCGTTTTACCCGTTATCAATTCTGATCACTTCGAATTGAAGACACATTTGATCCAACTTGTGTCTACAAATCAATTCCGCGGGTCTGATCGAGAAGACCCGTATGCACACATCCGTTGGTTTAACAAGTTGACTTCAACTATCAATTTCAAGGATGTGCCACAAAAAGTCATCAAGTTGATGCTTTTTCCATTCTCTCTTGAGGGGACAGCCCGGATTTGGCTGGAAAAAGAACCCCCTCGATCTATCGAAACTTGGGAGGATCTTGTTCAAAAGTTTGTAAATTACTTCTTTCCTCCATCAAAGACGACTAATCTTAAAAATGAAATTTCTGGATTTCGTCAAAATTTCGATGAAAATTTTGGAGAGGCATGGGAGAGATTCAAAGATCTCCTCAGGAAATGCCCCCATCATGAATTCACGGAGCTTCAACAAGTCAATATCTTTTACAATGGGTTGAACGGTAATGATCAAGATTCCTTGAATGCAGCCGCAGGCGGCATAATCTTGAATCGTAAACCTAAAGATGTGATTGAGATTTGCGAGCAAAAATCAAAAGTTCCTATTTCTCGCAACAAAGTCAATGTTCCGAACACTCCTGCTTCTTCATCCGGTAACTCTTCCGAGTTAGCCGCTCCGTTAGCCGCTCTAACGGACATCATCCATTGTATGATAAAAGAGGTAAAGGAAATCAAAAGCGAAATTCATAAGCCGGAACCAATCAAAGCCGTAAACAAGGTGTGTGAAACTTGTAGTGGTCCACATGCGTATTATGATTGTCAAGCAACCGATGCTTCCTTTTACCAAGCTCCCGTAGCTTCGGTAAACCACAATCAATACCGACCACAGGCTGATCCTCACTACCGTGCACCTAGCGGTATGACACCACCTGGTTTTCCTCCTGTGCAAAACCATGGCAATCAAAACCATGGCAATCAAAATCGCTTTGTTCCGAATCAAGGACAAAATTTCAATAACTCTCAAAATTTCAATCAAAACCGGAACAATTTCAACCAACCTCAACCATATCAAGCTCATAATCATCAAAGCTATCAACAACCTCCTCAAGCTCCCATGCCAAATGACTTCATGAAAATGACTGAGTCAAACATGCGTTCAATGCAAACTCAGATCAATAACATGAGAGTTGAGCTTAAAAGGGAAATTGATACCACAATGTCTCGGCAGACAAATGAGTTAAAGAATATGATGAGCAGTTTCATGAACATGAATATGAACAAAGCTTCATCATCTTCTGGAGGACTCCCAGGCAATACTATTCCTAATCCCAATGCCGAGTTGAAAGCCGTCACCACTCGTAGTGGTAAGACGCACAATGGACCTTCGACTCCTATGCCCCCTCCTCCTGTGGCATTTAGTCAAGTTACCAAGGAGACAACGGACAAGGTGCATTATTCAAGCCCACGAAGTACCGCACACGTCCCACCTTCGGTAGTCCAAGCTTTAAGTCCGGAACCCGACGTTCCGAAGAAAAATCCGGAGCCAGAAAACACTTCCATCCCGGCCCAAAAGTCTAGTCAGCTTCCTTACCCATCAAGAATGAATGATGAGAAGCTCAAAGACAAAAACAAAGAGCAAATGGAAAAATTTTTCCAAATCTTCAATGAGCTTCACTTCGATATAAGCTTCGTTGATGCTCTCGTTCTAATGCCTAAATTTGCATCCACGCTTAAAGGCTTACTCACCAACAAAGATAAGCTATCAGAGATGGCTAAAACTCCTCTCAATGAACAATGCTCAGCGGCCATTCTTAATAAGCTTCCCGAAAAGCTTGAAGACCCTGGCAGGTTTTTAATCCCGTGTGATTTCTTGGGGATGTTTCAATGCTCCGCCTTGGCCGATCTTGGCGCTAGCATTAACCTCATGCCACTCTCAGTATGGAAGAAACTGTCTCTTCCTGAACTTTCATCCACTCGTATGACACTCGAGCTAGCGGACCGTACCGTAACTCGTCCACTTGGGATAGCCGAGGATGTCGTGATGAAAGTAGGAAAGTTTCACTTTCATGCTGACTTTGTTGTAGTAGACTTCGATGCAGATCCTAGAGTTCCCCTCATCTTAGGGAGAGCTTTCTTAAGAACGAGTCGTGCTCTGATTGATGTGTTTGCTGAAGAGTTGACCATACGGGTTGACAACGAAGAGCTCACGTTAAATATCAACCAGAACTCCAAACCTCTGTACAAACAGAGTGTTGCCACAATTGATCAAAGATCTGAAAGATTCAATGCAACACTCTCAAATTTCACGGTTAAAACGAGTCACCAAAAACGTGCTGAGCTCAAAGCTTTGAAAATTACCCCTGGTTCAAACAAATGGTTTGAAAACTGTACCAGGGAAGTCAAGAGTGTTCTTGATGATGACGATGATCTAGAATCGGAGACTTCATCGGAAGTGGTGGAAACTGCTAGCTCTAAGAGCACACCACTTGTCCCACCTCCGGAATCAGTTTGTCGCATCGAGATTGTTAACTCTGTGGATGAAACCAAACTCTCTTCAGTTTCATCTGAGTTGGATGATGATGTTTGTGATCCAATGGGAGACATTCTTCCCATTGATGAATTGCTCAAAAATGATCCATCATCTTCTAGTCTTATTCCCGACTCTTCCATTCCTTCTCTCACTCCTGATGAGGAAGATGACAACTTTTGGAATGAAGTCGATGCATTTCTTAGTGATGAGTCAATTCCAACGGGAATTGATAACACTTACCTTGATCCGGAGGGAGACATCCTTTTTCTGGAAAGTCTGTTGATTGAAGAGCCATTTCCCACCCTCCCTCCCGGACATCTTCTTGACAATCACCATCTAAGCTTCAAGTTTAAGCTTAAAGATGTCAAAACTGGTGATTTGCTTCTCTCTGCTGAGGAATGGACATGCATTCTCATGTACGTCTTTATTCCATTCTTCACAGATGGTGTGGTTGCTCTTTCCCTTTTCTCTTTCGGGAATGAGGACACCATCTTTGACCCCGGTATCATCCTTTATAGTTTCTACTATTAACAATACCGCGGTTATATCTCATCGGTGTGGACCTTTCTGATGTTCATATGTTTATCAACATTGTGAACGAAAGTCCGATCGAGATTGGTTTTCCACGTTACTTTCCCCATGAACAAATGAATTCGGGGTCGAGTCAAGCTAGCGACTCGGTAATCAAAAACAGTAGCATAACATATGGGTTTTCACCCATATTTCTGACTTCTTTCTATATTTCTACCACCCTAGTGTGGGGGGGTTGCTCCACATGTTTGTCTATAAGTCTTCTAAAAAAAAAAAAAAAAAAAAAAAAAAAAAATCTTCTTTCTAAATAATGGCCTTAGTATTTCCCTTTCACGTTCTTTGTTTCGGCATAACCGCCGGTACTTTGAATATTGAGGGCAATATTCATCTCTAGTGTGGGGGGGGATTCTCACGAATTTTATCATGTAATTATACCGCCTAATCCCCCCGTTTTTGGCCAAATTTTTTTTTTTGAGTAAGTGTTCTACACTTACTCATTTGGTTATCAGTCCGCCATGTCTGTAAGACAAAAGGATTGGCTAATCCAGGAGCAAACGGCTCTTGGTAAAGATATCTCAAATCCGTTGACGGCTTGCAATTTGCCCAAAATTGTATGGTATTCAGCTCACCATATCCTTAAAAGTGAAGAGTTGGCTAGCCCGCAAGATTATGGCTTGTGGTAAAGGCAGTGGAAAAACCATAATTGGTAATCAGCTCACCAAAGATAATATTGATAATTTATCTAAGAGTTGGCTAGTCCAGAAGCAAACGGCTTCTGGTAAAGACAAATCAAATCCGTTGGAAGCTGGTGGTTTGCTCAAAATCACATGGTTATCAGTGTACCAAGGTTCTTACTTGAACTAAAACATTTGGCTACTCCAGAAGTAATGGCTTTTGGTAAAGAGATTAAAATCCATTATGTTTTCTCAAATCATTGCTAGGGACTAGCAATATCTCAGTGTGGGGGATTGATGAGTGTCTAAATACTCATCATTTTTGTACAAAATAAACTGCAAAATCATCTGAAAACACTCAGAAACACATCAAAATGATCAAAATACCACAAATCAGTGTTTTATGTGTTTTAAATGCAAAAATATCAAAATCAGATGAAAAACATATCAAATTTGCAAAAATTGCAGTTTTAGTCCCCCAAGTTTCAAAAGTTGTCAAAAACAGTCCCTGAGCACATAATTTCAAAAGAAAAGTCACCAAAGGTCCTTTTGGAAACATAAATTATCATATTTAGTCCTTTGGTGAAAATCTAAAAGTTTTGAGAAAATTACAGTTTAGTCCCTGAAAATCCAAAAATGGTCAAAATTAGTCCTTGGAAATTTTCAAAAATGTCAAACTAGACCTTGGTCTATTAAGGTTGGCAACACTTAGTCCTTGGATTACATCTTCATAATTTACATGATTGGTCCCTTGGATTTCAAATACTTGCAAAAGAGGTCCTTGTGTTATTCTTAACAAACCAAACGGATCCTAATTAATACCCAAGCCCAACATAAACCCCCTTGGCCCAATCCCTAACCCGGTTCAAATCCACAACCCGACAACCCAAAAACCAAGGTTTAAAATATATTACCCCGCCCCCCTAGTTCCCTGTCATCCCCGACCAATGTGTCTGCAACCACCCCACCTCTAGCCACCAACATACACCCAACATCCACCCTTTGTCTCCCCCCTCCTCACCTACCTACCAAATGCATTAATTACACCTTCTCCCTTGTCCCAACTACCTTGTACCAGTTTTGGCGCCAAATCCCAAAGGACGGCCAAGATGAATTCTAGCCAATCAATGGCTTAGATTTATGCTGGGATTTGACTTGAGGAGAGAGAGAAGCACTTTAGAGCATAAAAAGAGACAAGAGGAAGCAAGAAGAAGTAGTTAGTTTTAGTTTTTACAAAAATGTATGTCGTTTTAATATCATTATGCTTTAATTAGTTTCTTAAGTGTATTTTCAAGATTATTTTGTACTCAACTTAGTAGTTTCAGTGTATTCAAACTATTATCAAGTTTCAATTTATGCCTTTGTTCACATTTCCAATTTCATCTCAACTGTTGAAATTTTCCATATTACATTCTGTTGATAAAGTCTCAAAAAGCCTAATTATAATCTCAATCAAGCTTCTATAAGCTAATCATAGATTTTTACAAGCTAGTGTTTAAGGTTCAAGTAATTTTAGTTCTTGGTCAACAAAAGTCAAATTTGGAGCAAAAATGGTGCAGGGATGATATGGGTTGATTCAGAACTGGAAATGGGTTGAAATGGAAGCATTTGGGTTGATTTGATAGGTTAGTGTTCCTGGTTCCATATTGGCAAGCCATAGTGGCAAGGGACTTCTGTAAGTGATTTTCACAAATCTTGCATACAATGTATTTGTGCTCATAATTAGTTAAAACCTGTTCTAGTAGCAGTATTTAAGTTAGTATTAGTTAGTGTGATCATTAATTTATGCTAGTTAAGTGTTTAACTTAGTATTTCTTTGCAAAACAGTGAGAAAAGGGGTGTTTGGTTCATTGTCATAACTGGTCTTCAGGTTTATGCAGTGGTAGTCCTTTTGTTGGTTCAAGTATATTTAGCTCTAAGTAACTCATTTGAGTCAAGTTCTTTTGCCTGCTAGCTCAAAAAGTCAAATCACTAGTGGAAACTGTCTCACTGTTAATCTGTTGAAATTTTTGGATTTGAAATCTCTTGATTTTTGTTAAGAAGTGTTAACCATTGCTTGTATTGTGTTCTTTACATCACATAACATCATTATCAGTCATCAAATTGGATTCAAGTTTCACTTTAGTCAAAGTTTACAACCACTTTCAAAAGTCAAAGATGTCACAAAACTGGTTTTCTACAGAACTTGCAGCTGATGCACAGGATTCATTAAAACTTTTTAGAGTCTGATTTTTGGTCTAAAAGTAGTTTACTAGGTGGTCTTTAAGACCTTACATCTATTTTTAGCTTAAGCCCTTTGGATAAGCTTGTGCAGAAGCTCCAAGTCAGGCCCTGGTGCCCTGCTCCAACTCAGTATTCACTGAGTGTTTTTCTCAGCTTTTGTGCAAGCTTGCACAGAGCTTATAAAAGCTTTCTAAGGTCTGGTCTTTTGGTTATAAGTAGCTGTCTAGGTCTAATTTAGGGGTTAATAATTGGTTTTTAGTTTGTAGCTTAATTGAGTACTTATTTGTTGACTGCAAGTAGGTACCCATTTCTGTTTTAACTCTTAATCTCAAAATCACCAAATCTTTGTATCCTGTAATCCAGTGCTTGAAGCTTATTGTTTTTAGTTGCAATTTGGTTAATTTAGTATATTATTGCTTCTGTGATCAGTGGGTTGCTTGTTTTGCTCATTTGCTTATCAAGTGCTTATTTCAATAAGCACTTGAGTCATCAGTTTCATTTTCTTCCACATAGCACACTGATTTTCCATTTTTCCTAGCTTCTTAACATCATTTTAGAGTTTTCCTGAAATTTTCAGATTTTTCCTAGCTGTTTTGCTATTTTTCTTGATTTTAACTAGTTTTTAAGCATTTTTAATTAGCCTTTAATACAAAAAAATTAAGAAAAGGTTCAAAAAAATAATTTTTCAATTTTCTTAGATTTAGATAAATATAAAAAGTAAAAAAAGTAATTTTCCAGATTTTTCATAGCTTATTTGGTAATTTTTAGTAATTTAACTAGTTTTTAATAGTTTAAAATTCCTAGAAAATAGAAAAATAATCAGAAAAATACAAAAATAGTTTTGAAAATTCTATTTTGATATTTTAAATTTTTCTAAGTCTTAATTTTATTTTTCTAGCCTAATTTCCCATTTTCTTGTATTTTAGGTAATTATTTAATAGTTAAAAATAGTTTTTAATTAGATAATTAGTTTTAAAAATAATTTTCTTTTTCCATAAATTTTCTTTTATTATTAGGATTGTAAAAATGTATTTTTCATATTTTTAGGATTAACCTTGTGTAATTTTCACGTTTTTATTTGTACGTCGCGTAGTTTTTAAATTCAGTTTCGTAAAACATAAAAACAAAAACATCATTTTAATTGTAGTGATAGCGTTTATTTAATAGATTTTATCTTTTTAATTTCCTTTAATTTACATTTAAGCCTTTGTATTGGTTTGATATTTCTGTAGTCATAATAATTCATAATTCCTTTTTTTTTGTTCAAATTTCTCGATCACTATTCGTTGATTGATCCATTGCATAGCTCGCTGGGACATAACGACCCGGGGAGACTCTATACTCCTCAGATCTTCATTGCATTTGGTTTTAGGCTGTCTTAAGTCTGTTACGGTTGACCATTCACAAGTGGCCAGCTTGTGTGATTAGACTTGACCGTCTGAGATCAGATCAATTGCATTACTAGAATTTAAAGAGTACAATTAAATGAAACTAAAGTGAGCTGGAACATAAAGTTCTCGACTAGTTTACAAGTTATTTTGAAACCTATTTATACAACTGAATAATAAAAAACTTCTGGCTTCTCATCTTTTCTCTATCTTCTCTTTTTTTCTTGGTGTGCCTTCTTTGTGAGGTGAAAACAGAGTGACAGGGGATGGGGCAAGAAGGCGTGCAGGGAATATGATGGGCAAAGGGATGGTTGTTGAGTGTAGCAGGAAAAGAAGTGTTGGGTTGGGTTTTGATAAAAGTTGTGTGGAGTTGTGGAATGGGAAGAAGAAAATAAATAGGTAAAAATAAAAAGGGTTTGTAGTTTTATTTTATTTTTGTATTTTTGGGTTTAAGAAAAAATGGTTGAATGGGATTTTTGGTTTCTTTTCCCCCTACTCACTCTCAAAACGCGTTTCGGCCTCTGAAAATATAGAAAATCCACTCTCGGCTCCGTCTGTTTTAGCATATTTCTGATTTCGGCTCGTTTTTTTGCTCGTTTTCTCTCTGTTTTCCATCCTTTTGTACCTGCAAGACACAAAACACACTCCGAGGATATTTTTAACATATTTGAGCGTATTTGGGTGTTTTTGGTCCTTTTTGTGGGTTTAAACAAGGTAAAATATATGTGTTTTTAGACACATATCAGAGGTACATAAGTGTGTGATGATTTTGATGTTATCGCAATCATCAGGGGAGAGAGAATTGTGTACATTGGGGGAGCTCAGTTGTTTCACTTGAGAGCTTAATCAGTGATTCAGAGATGTAATCACTTATCCCGGAGATGAAATCTGCAGAGATAATCAGTGATTCAGCATGCTACTTTAGTGTTATCGGTTATTCTTTCTTTAGGCATTTGGGTACTTCGGGTTCTTGAGCTTCATACACTTTCTTCAGGGGAGAGAAAAGTATACATCGGGGTTATTCTTTGGCTATCGGACTTAATCTGCTACTTCGATGATATAAGTTTATCTGTCTTCGGGTATATGTGTATTCGGGTTTGTGAGCTCTAGTCTAAGAGACTGACTGCATCAATTCATCTACTTGGGGGAAGTGTTCTCTTGAGTTCTTTTTCGAATGGATCGCTTCAGACTTCAGTGGAAAAGGAATTTGAGAAGATTATTCAAACGTGGGATGATACGTTGATGTTCTACTTGATGATATAACCCCGAACGAAGAATCACGATGATTATTCTTAAAAGGAGCAACAATATCGTTTATAATGGTGTGCTTCTTTGTGCACCTGGCTAAGGAAAGCTTGAAATAGAGCTTCGAATCTGCTCAACAAAAGGATTTTCAGTTTGGGGGGAAGCTACCAAAGTCTCACTTTCAGAAGGCTCGATTTCTCTCCTCAATTCAAGAGCCATTGGAAGCTTTGGTGGTGAAAGTTTAAGTGATGACGATTTCTATCTTCTACAATGGGGCTGTTCGATATCCTTATCTCGGTACTCATATCATCATCTTTCTTAAACTATATCATCTACTCTATCTGTGTATATAGTTATCAAAAACCAAATACAAAAATATAAAACTAGCAAAAACAAAATAGAAAAATATAAAATCAACAAAAATCCATAAAAAATTGAAAAATCAGAAAATACCAAAAATATTGTTTTCTGAAGACATGTCTTCTGGTATCGATAACATCTACGGTCTTAGAAATGTCATTCAATAATGGCACGGGACCATAGATGAAGTTCGAGCAGGAGGTGTAAATATTTCTTTTCAAAACATGTCTAAAAATTATGGCTTGCAGTCACTTCGGACTGTAACCCGCGCTAAAACCATGGTTTGCTATTATTTCAGATAGCAACCCGCTCTTTAAGGAAGGAAAGTGTTGCGCTAAACTATATTTCAAAAATTTCGTGCACTTATCTTAAACCAAAATGAGAAAAGTATGTCGAAGGACTGTTGTTCCTACACAAATGTTTTTCCTTCTATAAATTCTTCAGAAAAATATTTGTTGTTTTCAAAAATGGTGGTAAATGAGTTGCTTGTAAATCAATCAGATTCAGAGTTTTCTTAAAAATTGAAAACTCAATCAATGACTTTAGCGCTTTTAAACTTTTCAGAAAATAAGTCATTGATTGAGGGGAGAATGTTTTCAAATCTATATCATCTCATGGGCTTATCTAATTATCCTATATACTTAAATGTAAAACATGTTAACCTACGTTGAAGGACTAGGTGCCTAGGATATGATTGTTAGGATTAGATGATTAGAGTTTGATAAACACATTATTCCCATGATTTATATGAACTGATTGATATGTTGAGTTGACTTTTATTAGTCGATTGTTGTTTGGGTGTTGTCGACCACCATATATGTCTATCTGTGTTCACTAACGTATGCAGATAACATGGTTTAAAAGAATGTTCCCGATCCGGATCCCACATAAGAAGATGACTGGATGCCGAAAGGAAAGGGTAACTATTTCTTAGGTCGACAATGAAGAAACGGAGCTTAATTAGATCTCCATGGAGAGTTGGCACGATAGATGCAACTTAAGAGGTCTCACTAGATCTGCAGATGGTTTTCTTCCAGCCCTACAGCAACAACAGAAGCTTCTTAACCACCTAACATATCTTTGTGCAGGACAAGTAGTGAATAATACCATTTTTCAAAAATTTGATAAAATTGTTTTGAAAATGGAAAAATATTGTTTCGAAAATAAATTGGACTAAATTTTGGAAATCACCGGACTTCATTTTATCAAATCTTAAGTCACTCAATCAACGACTACGGTCATTGATTGAGGGGGTGAGTGATTTCAAACTTAAGTATTTTCAAACGATATTTCTTCATAAAAGTCTGTTTTGTACGATATTAAGTGGTGATCTAAAGATTTAATGTTATGTCATGGTATGATTTTCTTTAAAACTCAAAGATATTCCAAAATGAAATTTTTTCTGTTCATGTTTGATTGTGAAATTGTTTTATTTTACTTAAAAGATTTCTTAAAACTATCATACCTGACACTAACAATCTTTAATGTCTAAATTGGTCCTCATAAGTCAATTTCAAAAAAAATAAATCATGCCACGTCTTTCTCCAAAATCTTTTAAATAATTTAAATCAATTGGGATCAAAAATCTCAAAAGGTTTGAAATTTTTGATCAGGGGAGAGATCGTGATTTAAATCTCAAATCTGTTAAAAGGGTAATTGTTTCAAAAGCACTCCTTCCTTCATGTGCCAAACGATTTCAATAAATGATGCACATGATTGAGGAGGAGCATTTAACCAAAAACCAGAAGAGAATTTCAACAAGGCCACATATTCTCCTATGTTTTTTAAACCTTATTAAATCCCTTGGGATCCAAAATCTCAAAGGGTTTGGTATTTTTGATCGGGGGAGAATTTGTGATTTAATATGAAGTTTGATAAAAGATGATCGTTTTGATTCAAAGTGCAAGTTCTCTCTAATATGTGCTAAACTCTTTCGTATATCGATGCACATATTGAGGGAGAGCGAATGGTTTCTATTGGCAATTGTGAAAAGTACTTCAAAAACCTGTTGCCTCTATGTGCAAAATGATTTTCAAATATCCAACGCACATATTGAGGGGGAGAATTTACCAAGAAAATCAAATGTCTTTTTCTACGGAAATTGTTATCAAGAATACATTTCAAAGAACTCTTGCCTGCATGTGCTAAATAATTTCAAAATCATATGCACATTTTGAGGGGGAGCTTTTCTAAATGATCAAAAACAATTAAGGTACAAAATACTTTGCTATTTTGTCACCAGTACCTTGATTTATTTTCCAAATGATTTTTCAATTGGTTTTGAGAAGGAATGAACAATACCAAAAGACCGACCAATTTACTTTATCCATGGTGTTATAAGGATGGTTAGGTTAGGTATTTGTTCCCACGATCCCGCCAGAGCCGGAGGGATCTACCCAGGGACAATCCACTAGATAGTGTAGAGTCCTTAGGTATGATGAAAAAAGGGAGAAAAGTGAGAAATGGGAAGAGTGCCGACTGAGATAGAGCTAGAACTGGAATAAACCCAAAAAGGTTCTAGTAATGAAGTCTCGGTAAGCACTCAAGGGGTTGAAGAATGAAAAAGAAATGAATGTGAAAAGGGTGAAAAGAAATAGCCCTCCAATAATTCAACCTTAGGGCAGAAACCGGGTTCAATTCATATGCTACTGGTGGTTACTAAGGTAACACTGGCATTGAAGACAAGACGTCATGGACCCAGTGACGCACTACACTAAACTTCCCAAGCTACTCAAGTTCCTCTTAAAAGGGCTTGTTACATTCTCACGGGGAACCTACATAATCTATCGAATTTCTCTTAGAGATTGTTGATATTAAAGGAGACCCCCTCCCTAGTCTCCGGCATAGGAAACCAAAAGTGCACAATTGAGTCTAGAGCCAAGAGATCATCCACAAAATCTCATTAGGACACAAAATTAATGAAGACTTGTTGTTTCACACAATGTGAAAAGTAAGAATATATTAAGAGTCCTACGCATTATCCTTGTGATATTTGCCAGAACATCCGAGTGATATGTAAAGTACTCACGATGAAGATGGAAATCCCTCTAGAGCCAACATCAAACAAGCTCTTTGTGGGTGACATGTGAGATCTTTTCTAAAGATCAAGCTTGTGACAACTAGACAGAAACGATGGGGCGATTCATTCTTGAATAAACCTTGGTCCAGGAAATGAATTGACGAATACTTTTGGAAAAACCGTTTGATGTGCAAATCTTCTTTTCTCTAGCACATCGAATGTGTATTCTTCTTCAAATACAAAAAGTATTTTTGATTGAAAATTGATCTTTCTCATAAAACCTTCGTCGTATTGCAAAACTCTTTCTTCAAGCAATATGCGATTGTTTTCAAATCAATTTTTCATCAATCAGTGAATCTCAATTCGCTGGTTCACTCACTCCGTGTTGTCTTCTTTGAGACGTTTCAGTTTGAGAACAGCTAGAACAGCTGCTAAACCCTGTCAAGGAGATTATTCGCAATTATACCTGATCACAGGCAGTACTTGTACTGATCAACGGGGAACCGTGGGCCGTGGACCTCAATTCAACGAAAGTGATCCAAGACACTTTCGTGTGTTTTATTGCTAACTGTTGTTTACAGATACATTTGGACGGTTGCAGCTGATCAGAATTGAGAAGTTAATCCAAAGCCGCATGCTCACAACATCCACACTTAATTTAAAGTAATCATGACAACTGCTTATCTACATAACATGGCTCTGATAGCTGCCAATATCATGAACTAGTAAAGCTTCCGCTACTCTGATGAAAAGATGTCATGATCCAGAAAGTGTGAGCATGTCGGTCCAAAAGTCACAACATCACATGAAGGCAACACTACAAAGGATGATCCAGAGATTTACAGTGGCTGATGATCTCAAAGTAAGCTCGAAGATCATCAAAGATGTGGATCAGTTAAAGGCCTCCACTTAAAATACAAAGTAATCGGACTATGAAGAGTCACTGCTTAAGAACAAAGATTGCGGAAGTGAAGAATTAAAGTCTACGAGCTCAAGACTGAAGATAAAATAGAATGCTAGGATTCGAAATGTAAAACATGGGGTGACCTCCCTTAGGGGGAGATGGAATTAGAAATTCATAGTGAAGAGTCGGTCACCCCAAATATAATCTAGCATAAGTTAGCTCGTAGATATCGTTATTTACGTTATTCAGTGGTTAATTAGTTAGTTATTAGCGTAGTTTAGTTTAGTGTAACACCGTTGAGGAAGGACGGGTCTTTACCCACTGTATGCCTGATCCATAGTCCGACAGGAGGATGTACTAGTATGTAACTATAAATACCCTCTACCTCCCAAGTTAGAGGGTTGGAACTTCTAATCTAACCTTGCATTTGTTTTGTTAAACCTCTCTCTAGAATTCCCTCTCATCTATTTCACTCTCTAACAATGGCATACTTGTTTTAATCATCTCCCTAGACCACCCGAATCATCAAACAACATAAAATATACGATCCTACATCTGTGCACACGTGTTTTTATAGTCTTTATAGTTCTAAAAGAACACGTTGTTATTATTTTTGCATACATGTATATGCTAATTGTTATTTTAACAAAGAATAACCTATAAGTAAGTGTGCATATGTGTTATGCTAGTTTATTTACCAAGTATAGCTTACGAGTAAGTGGACATATGTGTTTTGTTAGATTATGCATATACTAAGACTACTTGTTCAACTAACCAAAACTTATAATTGATTGTGGCAGGTTACTCGACGTTGTGGATGCTGGCACATACTTATATAAGTTAAGATGAGCGATACGATAAATTTACATGTGCACAAGGATTAAAAACACATGTGCATATTTTATGTGTGTTTGAACCAGTCGAGGAATACATGTGCACGCCAAAAAGATGAACCAACTGTTAAAGACATTAAATTATGCATATGTGCATACTTCATATATTTGTAACAAATCTGAATACAAGTGTAAATATAATGATGTTTGTACTAAAGTTGATTATCATATCAATAGAGTTTTATTTCTATTTTAAAAGTTTAATTTCTTGTATATATATTTATGTAATATTGCTTAAAGATACATGTGCATATACAAAATACTTATGCATAAACGAAAAATAAAATTGTCATAATGAAGTTAATAGTTAACCTTATTTTTAACAAAAACATATGTGCAAATACTGCATTTTTAAATATGTCTAATGCAAAAAAAAAATAATAAATAAATAAATAAATAAATAAAATAAAATAAAATAAAATTCTGAAATTTAGGAGTTAAAAAAACGTTTTTACTAAAAAAATTCAAAAAGAAAATAAAAAAGTAATTTTACCATTATACCCTTTTGAATTAAATAACAAAAATTAATATTCATAAAAATCTGATTGGTTGATGCCGGTTCTCGCAGTTCTCGCATTTTTTTTTGTACTGAAAATAACCCTTCCCTATATATATATATATATATATAAATAGTGAAGCGTTCAAATGAAAAGCCTTATTTTGGTGAGAACGCTAGAAGCAATCCTAGCCACTCATTTTTTTCGAATACATTTTTTTTGAAAATTTTTATTGAAAAAAAAAATTTGAATTTTTTTTTAAAACAATTTTTCGAAATTTTTCGAAAAAAAAATTTTTGAAAAAAGTTTTAGAAAAAAAAAATTTTGAAAAAAAATTTTTGTAAAAAAAAATTTGAAATTTTTTTCGAAAAAAGGTTTTTGAAAACTTTTTTCGACATTTTTTTAGTCACAATTGAGGATTCTATTTTCGAAAAATTTCACATGTGATGAAATTCGTAATAGTATTAGAGTTTTTTTGTCACATGTGAAGATTCTATTTTCGAAAAATTTCACATGTGACGAAATTCGTCATACGAGAAGATTTTTTTCGTCAAATGTGAAGATTCTGTTTTCAAAAAAATTTCGCAATTTTCTTCATATGTGAAAAATTTCGAAAAAATAATTTCTAATAATTTTTTTCACATGTGACGAATTTTTCTTTTCACATGTGACGAAATTTGTTTTTCACATGTGACGAATTTTTTTTTTCACATTTAACAAAAAATTTTCCACAAGTGACGAATTTTTTTTTCACATGTGAAAAAAAAATCGCGAAAATTTCCGAATTTTTTCCCATGTGACAAAAAAATCTCGAAAAAAAAATTTCGGAAAAACAAATTCGAAAAAAAGTTTTGGGAAAAAATAATTCAAAAAAAATTTCGAAAAAAAAGGTTTCGAAAAAAAAAATTTGAAAAAGAAATTTTCGAAAAAAAAATTTCTAATTTTTTCAAAAAAAATTTTGAAATTTTTTCGAAAATTTTAAAAAATTTCGAAATATTTTTTCAAAAAGTTGGTTTACTAATATTTGCCATTAGATCAAAGATAAAGAAAGATAAAATGAGTAGTCAGGATTAGTTCTTACATTCTCACCATATTTAGTGTTCTCACTTGTATGTGTCCCTTTATATATATATATATACTAGCAGTTTAAGCTCGCCCAAGGGCGGGCACGACTTGTGATTTATTGCTTGTTTATTTCAGAGTTTAATTTTGTAATTTTCTTTGTTTATTTAAATATGCTTCTTAACAACTTTTTGGAAAAGTGTGTAAATCATGTTTAGTACACTTGGGCGCAAAAGACTTGTGATTTCATGTTTGTTTAATTCTAAGTGTAAGTTAGTTTTGTATTTTTTATGTTTACATAGAGTTATATATATATTAAGAAACAGTTGTTTTGCTATTTTAATTGTGATATGATTTTTTTTTTTATTTTAGTGTTAAATTGTTTGTACATGAACATTATATACTAAATAGAGATTATTTTAATAATATGTTATTAGCTGGGCACGTCTTGTGATTTCTTGTTTGTTTAATTCCAAATGTAATTTAATTTATTATTGTTTATGTTTACATATATATATATATATATATATATATATATATATATATATATATATATATATATATATATATATATATATATATATATATTAACAAACAGTTGTTTTGCCCTTTTAATTCTGTTCTGATTTTTATTATTGCAATGTTAACTTGTTTGTACATAAAAATTATATCCCAAATAGTAATTTTTTAATAATATGTTATTGTTATTGTATTTTTATTTGATTATTCTTATTATTATTATTAACACCTAACTACTACTCATACTAATGTTTATTTTATTAACATAAAGCATATCAAAGAAGCTGATAGAATCAAAGCGTCATCTTGGATCACCAACTGTTCATCTTCTCCAAGAACATATTCGATTTTCTTGCTAATATACAATGTGAGTTAGTTTATGAACTTCGATGTTGGTTACTTGTTGTTATTTTAATTAGAGTAAAAATGAGTATTTTTTAGTAACCGATTATTATTTTGAATCTTTAGTGTGCATGTTTAAGTTAAAAATAATGTATTTGTTTGTTGGCATATGTATTTTGATATACATATATTTGTTTGTTATTGCATGTTGTTATTGTTGCTAGTTTGTAAAACCCCCGTTTGCTCTGTTTGATCTATGTTTTGATTATTAATAATGATAATTTTTATTTTGCAATCAAAGTTTAGTGTATATAGGTTAAAAAATGTCTACTCCATTTGTTTGTTATTGCATGCTGTTAATGTTTCTAATTTATAAAACCCCTTTTGTTCTGTTTGATGTATATGTGGATTCTTAATAATGATAATTTTTATTTTGCAATGAAAGTTTAGTGTTTATAGGTTCAAAAATGCCTACTCCAATGCCTGTTTGTGATCAATTAGCGAGAGTTGCTGGTTCTAGGTGGCCAAAAGATACGATGCTTGTATTTTTTACAAATGAAATTGAAACGACCAAGTGCGCAGAGGCGGATTTTAGAAGGAGATTGACAGAGATTCAAGCACGGGTTCGCAGATTTGGACAGCTGGTGACGGAGCTGGAGATGTTTTTCTGGGAGGGTTCTTTGAAGGTCCAAAAAGAAGATCTGCTGGAAGCTACTAAACTCCTGATGAATGTTATTAAGATGCAGGAGCGCCTTGAAGAATTGTTTGTTATGGTGGAGATGGTGAAGGCGTTGGTGTATTAGTGGTGTCTGCTTTGTTGCTATGATCGTTTATGTGTTTTGGTTTGTTATCTCTATGGCTTAAATGCGGAGTCTACCAATCTTTTGCTTGTTGTATATGATGGATGTTTAGTACTCTTTATTATGACATTAGTATGTGTATTTATTATTATGACTTAATTATGTTAATATATTTTAGATGTTTATTAATGTGTTGTCAAGTTTATGTTATTTTTAGTTTATGGTATGATCTTGTTTAGGATTGTTAGTCTTTGTTATTGTTTAATTTGATGCAGACGTATATTTTATGTTATTTTTAGTTTATGTTATGCATTTTTTTAGGATTGTTAGTTGTTCTTCTGTTTTGATGTTGTGTTGTTTGATTGGTTACTTAACATTTTCCATCCAATATAGGTGTATGTTAAATGCATATATTATGTAAATAAAACGTTGTTGCATGACATTGTGTTGAATCCAGGTATTATGTAAACAATTTGTTGTGGCAAATCTGTTTTTGGGTGCACCCAATCATTAGTAACATTATTAAATTATGTTGTATCAACAATAGATTAGCAAAAATTGTCTGGAAAAATCTGTGTTTAGGTTCTTTGCATTATTTGTTCTATTGTTAAATCATGTTGAATCAATAACAGATTAGCAAATGAGTAATCATTAACGAAAGTAACAACTTGTTTAAACATAAATACATAATTTCAATAATATATAAACAAAAACTGGAAAGATACTGAAGGTTGTGTCTTCCAAAAAGGGATTACAAATATCTAAATGTATGTGCGATATATAGCTAGACTGCGATTGTATATTAACAGACATGAAATATAGCTACTCGTTGGTTGACATCGTCGATAACCTTTGTCTGATAACACATTAGTTTAATGCGCATCATCTTGTGTTCTTCAAAGTGACAATATTTTCCAAATTGATACCAGTTTCCTTCCATGACCAAATATTGTATTTGAAATGGGTTTGTCTGTTTTAAAAGCACTTGTAAATTGATAGCATATACGGCATTCATGTGGACAATCTCTGCTTTTCTGTACTTGTGCATGTCCAAGGCATCCCAGATTGGTGAGTTGATTATCTGGTTGGTCACATAAGATTTTGCATATGTTAGAATGTTGTACTACTTATATGTAATGTTTGTTTTTGCGATTTTATTAGTAACATATTACGAGTTTATAGTAGTAGCCAATATCTAGATGGAAGGGTGTGTAAACAACTCTGTCTTCATTTATGTGAGATGCGTGATGGTACCATGTGCATATGTGCGGCATTCGCACGTCTGCAAAGATAAATTTGGGCTTAGTTAGTTATTTTCTTTATAGTTTTTTCTCCCAATATTTGATGTTTTGTTACAAGTTTAAGCTATTTATAAAATCAAAAACATACCATGTTTGTCGCGATACATAACTGGTCTTGGTGGTCTTTTTAACAAAGTTGTTCGTATATCTTCCCTGCTCAATCCTAGTCCATCATATCCTCCTATTACCACAACGGATAAGGTATATTTTCCTAGGTTTTTTAATACAAGCTTCTGACCACACTCTATTCCTGCTGTTACTACAAAGTTTTCCCAACCGCATCCTGTGAATGTATTCATTCTAATGACCCTATCCTCCCATGGTTTTATTCTCTTGTGGCGAACTTGGAATGTCAGACCATCGTAATGGAGTGTGAATGTGTTTTTCCAAATATCTTGTAAGAAATCCCCTGGCATTAACTACAAGTAATTTTAGGAAATTATCAATTTAGATATTGTATGAAATTGATAAGTTAGATGTAGATTGTGTTTTTTTACCGTGAATCCTGGTGTATATGTTGACAAACATGTGATCATTCTTGGTCATATAGTACGCCTGTCATACCCTGGACACTCTGATCCATTTATGTCATATACCGTAACATAAAAGTCTTCTTCTCCTTGCCTTATAAAATGGATTGTTGCTGTGTTACGAGGCACATTGGATGCAACAAAGGCAATCCATTCTTTGTCCGATAACACCCATTTGCCATCTATGTTTGTGATCTCTGTTTTGTAACGGTACCTGTCATGGCCGTTCAAGTACAACATGTTGTTTGGAGTCTTAAAGTACTCTGTAAATACGTCGGGTAGGATCTGTTTTGGTAATTTTAAAATAAGTAATATGCAATTAATCATGCATTCTTAAATGCATTGTTTCAATGGCTTGTATATAACGTAAAATTTGATCGTTTAGTTTTACCTGTGCATTTTCCGGGGTGTCATGAATGTATTCCAAAAGAAATTGTTGTGCCATCCTGTTTCCACATTAATAAATCATGAAAGTTAATATAAGTTTTTGGTTGCTAATAGTAATTGCTTATGGTGAAGGATGTGTTGACTTCAGGAGATTAGTTTGTTGATTTACAATGGCAAATATTATGTAAAGGAAGGTTAACCTATGTAAAGCAACTCCTAAGTTTTAATCCAATATTACAATATGAATATAAATTTTGTGAGAATGATTGTTGAGATATGTTAGTGGATTATGCTTTTTACACTCAAACATTTTAACAGATCATACTTATTATATAAAAATTTAATATAAACTTTAATGATCATGATAGGGTTTATTTAAGTTTTATCATATATCATTGTTATTAATATCATGGGATTTATAATCAATGAGACAAAAATATGTTATACATGATTCTAAGTTGATTTTGATCCTATCATCGATGATCTATACATACACTATTAGGCTGCAAATCGAATATATAGATAAATCATATAAAAGTATGGTTAATTTACATATAAAAAGTGTGTTTGTGATTACCTTTAGATATTTGAAGGATTTCGTTATTGATTAACTTGATCTGGTAGAAGCAGATTTTGTTAGATGGTTATGTAGGGGATGATGAGTTGTGAGTTTTATAGGGTTTAAATGCATGTGTAGGTATTTTGTATATAATATATATTCGTTTTTTTTTTTTGAATTTAAATTAAAAAAAAATTGCCTATTAATAAATCTTTTCCTTTTGTATTAAATTTTGTACATTAATATATTTGTTATATGATTTGAATAATTGATTTAGATTTAGTTAAAATTTCAAACTAAAATAAAGTTTTTGACCTCAATACATTGTTATTTTGGTTGTGCTTTTGTATATATATAACAATTCATGAATGATGTTATTTGATTGAATTATATATGTTTGACCGTATTGTAAATGTAAATTCTTAAATAAGTATATCACGTTTTGTTATTTTGTTATATGTAGTTAGTCAAAAAAATTTAATTGTTGAAGTTTATGATTTTTTTTTACGTCAATTTCTTATATGTTATGTTAAAATATTATTTTTTTAAGTTATAGTATTTGTTTTTATTGTATTATTTTATACATGATATGAGTTAGAATTGCATGTTAAAGTATATATAATGTTGTATAAGTAAAATAGGTAATCATTACCTATATTTTTATATAGATTAATTTAGGGCAAATGGCACAAAAAAGTACCAAACTTAGGGTTCATTTCCAATTAAGGTACTATTCTTTTTTTCTTGCATAAAAAGGTACTCAACAAATATTTTTGGCGGATTTGGGTTTTTTATTAACGATCATTAAGTCTCTTTGTTAGTAATTACACATTTGGTCCTCGAATTCGTATAATAATTTCATGCAACATCCAAAAACATTATTGAATTTTTTTTACATGTTTGGTCCTCGAAAAAAAAAATTCAAAAATAAAAATTACATTTTTGGTCCTCGAATTTATTTTTTTTGAAAAAAATTTGAAAAATTTCGAAATTTTTTGAAAATCCATTTCGAATTTATATAATTATTTTTGAAAATTCAAAAAAAATTTCGAAAAATTTTGAAATTTTTCAAAAAATTTCGAAAAAAATTCTAAAAATTTGAAAATTCTAAAAAATTTTGAAAATTTTTTGAAAATCCATTTCGAATTTATATAATTATTTTTGAAAATTTTAAAAAAAAAAGTTTCAAAATTTTTCGAATTTTCGAAAATGATTATACGAATTCGAAAAGAATTTTCGAAAAATTTTCAAAATTTTTCGAGATTTTTCAAAATTTTTCGAAATTTTTCAAATTTTTTTAGAATTTTCAAAAATAATTATATAAATTCGAAATGGATTTTCAAAAAAATTTCAAAATTTTTTGAAAATTTTCAAAAATTTTCGAAATTTGTCAAATTTTTTTAGAATTTTCAAATTTTTAGAATTTTTTTGAAAAGTTTCAAATTTTTTTGAAAATTTTCAAAATTTTTCGAATTTTTTTTTGAATTTTCAAAAATAATTATATAAATTCGAAATGGAATTTCAAAAAATTTTCAAAATTTTTCGAAATTTTTCAAATTCTTTTAAAAAAAAATAAATTCGAGGACCAAACGTGTAATTTTTATTTTTGAATTTTTTTTTCGAGGACCAAACATGTAAAAAAAATTCAATAATGTTTTTGGATGTTGCATGAAATTATTATACGAATTCGAGGACCAAATGTGTAATTACTAACAAAGAGACTTAACGATCGTTAATAAAAAACCCAAATCCGCCAAAAATATTTGTTGAGTACCTTTTTATGCAAGAAAAAAAGAATAGTACCTTAATTGGAAATGAACCCTAAGTTTGATACCTTTTTGTGCCATTTGCCCATTAATTTATTGTTAGTACTTGTTAATTGATTTTTTATTTTGTTATACTATTACTTTAGTAGTATACTCAATATAACATCAAAAACACTTGTTTATCTCCGATCATGAGCATCAAATTTCCGATACTCAATCGATTTTCTTTCCCCCTCTTTAGATTTTAGTTTTTATTGTTTTTTAATCAAATGCCTGATATTATATCTTCTTTTTTTTCCTTAGTGATTGAGATTATGTTTAATATTATTGATTCTTGATGATAACTGTTTTGGTTAATTCAGATGTTGTTTTTTTTATAACAATTTAGGGTTAATTTTAAGATTGTATATTTGCATGTGCTGTTTATTTTTTAGTTTGTGAAACCCCTAATTTGGTAATTGTTGAAATCACTCATAAACCTTAATTCAAGTGTTAGTGATTCATATGTAATAGTTAGCTTAATATGGCTTTTATGTTAGTAATCATGTCAAGGCTTATGTAGAAAGCCCATGAGCCTTGGCCCAAGTCCAATAAGGAAAGGAAGGGACTAGGAGTGTTGCCATAGCTCCCTCTTCTATAAATACCTTTGTAATACCCTCACTTGAGGGTTGGTTGTTCAATTCATTTCATTACTCACGCATAACTCTTCTTTTACTCTTACGCGTAGTGTTTGTGTTTTGTTCAACCGATCACCTTTGTCTATCTTTCTTATATTGATGCTTGTGTTACTAATATGGTGACCTAACAGTGGTATCATTCGCCAAATAGTTGGGTGAAAAGCTTTTGTTTTTGAAGTTATTTTGGTCTTACGCGTAACTCTCGTTCTACAAACTTTGTCACGCTTAAAAACTAATTTTTTACACTTTTCAATCCAAAATTCTTGTACTTTCAACGTTTTTAGGTGTTAAAATATCTGTTTTTGGCAAAAAGTTTCGAACTTTACGTGTATTTCCTTGATTTTATACGTGGGTTCATTTCTACGCGTAAGGTGTTTCTAAGTTTTGGATCATCAAGTTTCACACTTTTGTGTTATTTTGGTGATATTGAAGCTGTTTCATCACAAAAATCTGGTTTAGAAACATCTTTGGGCAGAAATCAGTTTTTGGTTAATTTCTACGCGTAAGAAAACCCTAATCTTACGCGTAAGAAATCCGTGGTTTGATCTTCAATTTTCGTGGTTTACTCAGTGTTTTCTTGCTTGGATAAGTCTGAAAACACTTCGACTTTGGATATCTTTTACACTGTGATAGTGCAAAGGATTTTTTTGGGCAAAACCCTAATTTTACGCATAAGCTTAGACTTACGCGTAGAACACTTTACGCTTAAGTATTTTTCTTACGCCTAAGCCTTGTCTTACGAATAAGCTAAATCTTACGCATAAGTTTTTCTACACCTAACATTCAGTTTACGCATAACTTTAGTGTTTCTCAATTCTTAC
This sequence comes from Chrysanthemum seticuspe, assembly GCA_019973895.1. Lineage (NCBI taxonomy): Eukaryota > Viridiplantae > Streptophyta > Magnoliopsida > Asterales > Asteraceae > Chrysanthemum > Chrysanthemum seticuspe. The sequence continues at coordinate 201,554,430 of BPTQ01000005.1, read as the reverse complement.
ACGTAAGCTAATCCTACGCGTAAATATTGCTTTTACGCGTAAGCTTGGTGTTTTTACGCCTAAGTATTACTTTGCCTAAACTTGGTTTCTACGCCTAAGGATACTTCATCAACAACGTTTCATTCGACTACAAAGATCCATCAACACAAGTTAAAAAAAAAATAAATAAAAAATGGTTTAACTGTGAAAATTTTGGTCAAATTTAATTTGAGTAAAATTTAATTTTTCGGGGAGACTAAACGTTCAATTTTTACGCGAGATTCAAATTTTGGTTTAACTGTGAAAATTTTGGTCAAAAATTCAAATTTTTGGGCCCAAATTCAAATTTTTCGGGTAAAATTTGGCGTCAAAATTGTCATAACTCAAATTTTTTCTTACAACCTTAGAATTGAATTTTATAGTGAATTTCAAATTTTTAGAGTCAAAATTTTTCAAAATTATTTTTGGAGGGAAATTGCAATTCAATATATCGACCTTCTGTGTGCTATATCGACTTCGCACCTTTGTGGAATTGGAAGAAGGATGCAGGGAAGTTAGAAATGCACTATATCGGCTTAACAATTCCAAGCGTCAGACATCATCAAATTCCTGATATCCCGCAGTCGTGCAAGGTGAAAGAGTTGATGTACATGAAAGGAATGCTCTAATGGACGTTGAGAATGTTGTGATTACTGCAACTGTCGGTAATGCGGACAATGAGGTTGTAGCATTGGAAAAGCAGGATGACAGCAGCAGATCTGGAGAAGATATCATACTTAACTACGACACCGAGCCCAACTGTGACAAAGAACAAATGGTTGAGGAAGATATCTTACCCACCTATGACACTGACACAGAACAGATAGTCGAGGTACAATCTATTGTTGATCATATTCTACCTGCAAATGCGACACAACATACTGAGCAACCTGAATTTAGTAATGAAGGAGAGGTTGACCAGTGTGTTGCACAATGTCCAGACAACTATCTCATGTCTGAGCCCTTACTTGTTAACAATTCAACTGAAACGTCAAATCAAACTCTTGAATCTGAAATCATTCTTCTAAAAAAGACCATGGCCCAGTTTCATAAAGATTTTCCAAAACTAGAGGCACATTGCATCTCTCTTGAACTTAAATTACAAAACAAATCTGTTTCTTCAGAACACAATGGTCAGTATTCAAATAAACAAAGTAATCGTGTGGATACATTAGTAAAAGAAAATGAGCATCTAAAGGCTCAACTTCAAGCAAAGGGGCTTGCACATGTTGCTTTACAAAACAAACTGAGAAGATTAACTGACAAGAGTGTGGATAATAATTTTGCAAAACCAACAATCTTGGGGAAATCGTCTCTAAAACCAATCAGAAACCAATCAGTTGTTAGACAACCAACTGCTTTTAAATCTGAACGTTCAAAATCTTCAAAACCACGGTTTGCCTCCCAAGTTGTTGAGAATAATCATTTGTCAAAACCAGTCACTCCACATTCCGGGCCAATGAATAATGCTTCTGTTTCTATTAAATCTGTTTCTGTTATATCTCAACAAGTGGCTGCTCCTGGCCAATCTAGGACTAGTTCAAACACTGTGTCTAAACTGAGCATTAAAAGTAAAGATTCATATGATTCAAATGACACGTACAGGAACTGTGATCTAGAAAAGGCTAGGAAAATGGCACTACTCCAAAAGGATGGAATCTTAGGTTCACGACCTAGTGTGATGCCTTCTAGTGTGTTGCATAACACTGATTGTATTAGCAAATCAAAACCTAAGTTTAATCAACAAACTGTTAGAAATAAACCCGTTGATCTAAACGTAAAATTTCAGAAACCTAATAGGTGGATCAATATAGGACGCAGACTCTTCCCAAAAGAAGTTTTAACATCCCTAGATCTTACCTTAGATGGATTCCAACGGGTAGAGTTTTCAACACTGTTGGTCTTAGGTGGATTCCTACAGGCAAGATACTAAGTAGTTGCATCAATACAAGTGTGAAACCCACAACATCTATCCCTGAGGCAGAAAAGGAAATCATAAAAATTGCGTGTTCAGGTGTCAAGAAGATAATTGACACTACATCCTTATGTCTCTAACATCTGGAACCCAGTTACACTTGCGGATCCATGTTCTTTCTTTCTTGCCCCCTCCTACTTTCTATACAGGTACAACAACAATGGCTTCTACTGCAATACAGCGTAGGACCCGTTTCTCACCGTCCAAAACTTAATGATCCATCAGCTGCACCATCATTATACTTAATCGTCAAAAATTGGGAACATTGCTTGCTCCTCTGGTTAAACATTCTGTCAAATGTCGTGCTTCAGATGTATCGAATGTTTCCGCTGCACAACCTGATAATACTCTAATTTCTGATACACCTGAATCTACAACAACAACCGTTGCTGTAACTGCACCTCCAATCGAATCTTCGATAACAGAAGATCAAACTGTTTCCAACAACAATGACACAGCTGATGATCAACAAAATGATTAAACAATGCAGTTTTATCAGCAGTTGATTCTCACGAGATATTTATGGTACTTCACACTTGTTCGATTAATTGAACATACATGGTTTCGCTGTCTCCTTATACATGGTTTCGCTGTCTTCAATTCATCATCAACATACGTGGTGTATGATTTTGAATCATTGAAAACATCGAGGGGGAGAGAGTGTGTAGGTGGTCATTGCTTCCTTGTTCTTCCACATGCTTCTTTGCGAAAACCCAATGCCTTCTTGAATTTCTTCAATTAGGGGGAAGAAATAAGATGATCTGTGGCTCAAACGTCTTATTTTGGTGTTATCGTCTCAATTTCACTGGTGATCTTGTGTGAAGTTACCCAAATTTGATGTTATGATGCCTCACACACGGTCTTGGTATCGAGTTATTGCATATTCACAGGTGATTAGTATTCCGATAGACCGCAACATTCGGGGGAATTCGTTTCATTTCGTCTTTCGTTGTTTGTTTGGTGTGATGCGTCTACATACGTGAGAAGATCTTGTTGATTTCTGGCATGTTATCCTCGAACGGATCTTCTGCAATTAGTCAGATTTTCTTTGTGTCGTTTACTGCTCATCTACAAATTCCGCTGGATACTGAAACCTTCAAAAGTTAGAGGAAATATAGACTTCATCAAAGTTTCAAATCTGCTAAAGACAGTTGTCAGTTTGGGGGGAAGCTGATTCTGAAACTTCTTCACTATGGCTTCTGAGCTGAACCAAGCTTACACGTCAACAAATGGAAAGACTATTTGCTCCTCTGTTCAGTGACGATATTGATGAACGTGCTCCAGGTGTATCCGATGTTTCCGCTGCTCAACCTGATACTACTCTTATACCTGATACACCTGCTACAACAACTACTGTTGAAGAAGCACCACCAGTTGACTCTACAACAACAGTTGAACAAACTGCATCCAACGACGCTGAACCAGCTGATGATGTTCTTAATGAAGTACCCCCACCAGCAGATTTTGATCTAAATGCGTTCTTTAACCCCTTTGCTAATGAAACTGCTGCACCTGATGTCGCGGAATCATCTACAAACCATTTGAATCCTCAAAATCTGCACAATGTATATCAACATCAACCCTCTACACATCGTTGGACAAAAGACCATCCTTTAGAAAATATTATTGGCAACCCGAATCAACCTGTTGTTACGAGACAACGTCTTCACACAGATGGTGAACATTGCATTTATGCACTCACTGTCTGCCAATCTGAGCCTAAAAACATTAAAGACGCTATGACAAAAGACAACTCGATTGAATCCATGCAAGAAGAACTCAACCAATTCAAACGTCTTGAAGTATGGGAACTGGTTGAAAGACCAACAGAGGTCTACGTCATTGGTCTCAAATGGATTTGGAAGAACAAATTAGATGCTGAAGGGAACGTAATCAGAAACAAGTCACGTCTGGTGGCTAAGGGTTATAGACAGGAAGAGGGTATTGACTTTGAAGAATCATTTGCTCCGGTTGCTCGTCTTGAGGCTGTTCGGATATTTCTAGCGTTCGCGGCTCATATGAATATAACGGTCTTTCATATGGACGTCAAAACTGCTTTTCTGAATGGGCAACTGAAAGAAACGGTTTATGTCAGCCAACCAGAAGGATTCGTTGATCCCGAGTTCCCGAACCATATCTACAAACTGAACAAAGCTCTGTATGGTCTCAAACAAGCTCCTCGGGCGTGGTATGATAAGCTATCATCTTTCCTCATTGCCAATAATTTTACCAAAGGTTTGGTCGACCCAACTCTTTTCATACAATATCACGGGGCACATATCTTAATTGTTCAAATTTACGTAGATGACATCATTTTTGGGTCAACACATAAAAAGTACTCAATCGCTTTTGCAAAACTAATGAAGAAACATTTTGAAATGTCAATGATGGGTGAACTTACGTTCTTTCTAGGACTGCAAGTTCATCAATCACCCCGTGGTATTTTCTTGAGTCAGTCCAAATATGCCCTTGAATTGTTAAACAAATTTGGAATGCAAAATTGTGACACCTATGCCACACCAATGGCTCCTACCAAGAAGCTTGATGCTGATTTACATGGGAAATTGGTGGACCCTACCAAATACCCTAGTATCATTGGGTCTCTCATGTATCTAACAGCTAGCAGGCATGATATTGTTTTTGCCGTATATCTCTGCTCCCGTTATCAGTCGAGACCAACTGAAACCCACCTCTCTGAGGCTAAAAGAATCCTCCGATACATCAAGGGAACCATTAACTTGGGGATATGGTATCCGAAGGATTCTGGTTTTGAACTAATCGCTTTTTCAGACGCTGACCACGCAGGATGCTTAGATTCACGGAAAAGTACTTCAGGAGCATTACAATTTCTTGGTGATAAACTGGTGTCATGGAAATCGAAGAAGCAGGATTGTACATCGCTGTCCTCAACCGAAGCAGAATATGTAGCCATGTCGGCGTGTTGTGCTCAAGTCATTTGGATGCGAACACAACTCAAAGACTATGGTTACTTATTTGACAGAATCCCGATGTACTGCGACAATCGGAGTGCTATTCCGATCTCCTGCAACTCAGTTCAACATTCAAAATCAAAGCACATCGATCTTCGATATCATTTCATCAAGGACCACGTGGAACAGGGTACTGTTGAATTATACTTTGTGGGTACAGAATACCAATTGGCAGATCTTCTCACCAAAGCCTTAGCTCCTGCTAGGTTTAATGAGTTGGTCCACCGGATTGGTATGCGGTGTTTGACTCAAGAGGAACTGGATGAACTCTTAAAACATTCTTAAAAACCAGTCAAAAACCAAAACCTCTTTTGTAAATATTTTCAAAAAACAAAATACAAAAATATAAAATCTGATAAAACTCAAAAATATTCTCCTATCTAATTTCTTTCAAACATGGCAAGTACAAAACTTCAGTCAACACTGTGTTCTATCAAACTTTTCACAATTTTCCTGAACAAGTGTTGAGGGGGAGAAAGTAAATATTTTTCGGTTTCATAAAACCTTGTACTTGCATGTTTCCTAAAATATGTTGTTTCTTCTAAAATGGTGGATTCGTTTCTTGTCAAATACTCTCCTCGAACTCAAATGTTTACAAAATTCATTACTTCAAAAGTCGAGGGGGAGTGTCGTTTAGTTTCTTGCTTACAAGTGTTTTGTCTAACCTAAACGGAAGTTAAAGGATCTTGGTTGGAATCACTTCAAGTGCATTTACTCCTAAACCACCAAGATCAAACGGCCCAAATCAAATCTTCAAAATCCGTTCAAGCTGTTCATAATCCGTAAGTTCTAAATTGTTTTGATCAAGATTCTAAACAAAGATTTCAAAATCTTTCAAATCCAACGGTTAAAACTCTTTAAACTAATTTTGGAAAATTGTTCACTCGAACGAATTGGGTGTTTATGCATAAAAGTGTTTGGATTGAAATGAGTTATGTTAAAACCTTTCTTAGTATCTATTAAACTTGTTTCAATCGTCAACCATCCAGAATCTTAAATTTTATTAATTTGAATTCTAGGGTTCTTACGCTCATCTAGGGTTTTTCTAGTCTGTGATATGTTATTAGGTGGTCAAGAAAGTGTTAGAATAAGTATATATGCATGATTTGAACCTTTAAATTAGCCCAGAAACATCTAAACTGTAAGAATTTAAGTTTTAGGTTTTTAGGCTTCATCTCCCATGAATCTTCTGATTCTGTGGTGGAAATGTATTAAATCTTGTTCCATAAACATTCTTGTTTGATTTGTGTGGTTATATCTCTTACGCATAGATTAAGGGTTTAGGGTTTAAGAAATTTTATGCCTAAGTCTTTGTGTATGTATCTGATATGTTCTTGTGCTTGTTTTGTGATCTAAAATGGTTGGAATAAACTGTAATCATGTTTTCATGTTTATGTTTAACACGTTACGCATAAGAGGTCTACAGTGTATTTTGCGTAGATTGGAAAGATATTCGTAAACAAGGCTTGTTACGCATAAGCTTTACTCTTACGAGTAAACTTTTCGCATAACATCTAGCTTATTCCTACGCATAAGCCTAAAGCCTTTGAACTCGTCTTACGCGTAAGAAACTCTTACGCATAAGCTTGGTCTTACGCTTTAGCTTACTCTTATGCATAAGCTCCTTTCTTACGCATAAGGATCCTTGTTACACATAAATCACTGTTCACTACATTTTGGGCTATTACGCATATGTTACTTGTTAAATGTTACTCATAAGTCACTAATGTCTAATGTTACGCTTATGCTTACAAAAGTTAACATGTTGTGTGTAAAGTGAAGATTTGGACTTTTAAATTTCAAAATTAACACGTTCACGTAACTTATCACATCAACTTCAAACAATTGGACAAATGTGACTTAGGACTTGTAACTAACTAAAACATGCTAAAAAGTGTCAACACAAAGGTTGAGTGAGTTCATAGAGTTTGTGTTGAAATGTAAAGCCTTTCAAAATCGTTTATGCAGCAAAGGCATTGTAAATCCACTCAGTTCCAAGTTTCGCCCATACAAAACTTGCAACCTGTGTGTTTACAACCCATTGCCAAAATATGGAATTGTCAATCTTGATTGTAAGTAGGACATATGTGCATACGATATATACGAGTACTTAATGCAAAGAATCACAGCCAACTGAACCTCTTGACAAGTCTACATTGTTTGTTGTGTCTCATTGAATAACGGATTATATTCACCCCAGGTCAAGTCATCAGGGACACAAGGGTGGGGGCGTCAGCCCGATAGTACCATCAATACCTCTCCGCCGGCTCCCGCAGGAGTTAACCAGTTGCTAATGTATGTATGTTGAGGCATAATTGAAAACAAGTTTAGCACATTAAGGCACATATCGCAATAAACCACACATAATGTCCAAAGAGTATAAGAAGTATAGTGTAACACAATTGTATAAATGGTTTGAGTATTCGCAAGAGTAAAAACAAGTATTTAAGCATGTATCTCCCCCAAAGAGTTTGTAAGAATTTAAACGAGTAAAAGCGGGGTATGAACTCACGGTAATCCGTAAAAGTTTAAAGTACTTGTGTAAATAAAAGCAAGTAGTTGAGCATGTATCTCCCCCAAAAATAGTACAAAACAATTGAAAGTGGGGCTATGAAAACTCACCTGGTGCAATAGTTATGATGACAAAGTGGATGCACAGAAATGAGACGCAACTCTCTAACCGCGACCTATTATGAATGATATGCTCTAATATAAGTCATGAAACAATGTCGTGCATGCAAACTCATATGATATCCATACCACTTGTACACTTTTGAAAATAAAGTTTATCGTCGAAAAATAATCTTATAAAGTCTTGACAATTTAATAATTACTTTTCAAGCATTTACGTTGAAATGATATCATACGATAATCATTTAATGATTTATTATGAAATTATAACTTTTCGTCGTAAAATAATGTCATTTGAAGAATTCATGAAAGTGACTAAACGGCCTTGAAAAGCTAGTCGAAAAATGGTGCACATCGAGTGTTAGGAAACAAACTCAACGGTTTTGGGAAGCTTGTATCATTATCTCAAAGTTTTAGCATTTAAGTTTTCATCATAGAGGTTCCGATCATAGAGAAAAATATAGCTAAAGTATGGTACTTGTGTCCAAAATATAGTTTAAGGGTGGATTTCGGCAAAGTTTGAGTGACTATATTTTATTCGTTACAACTCCGCTTGATGAACGGTTGGACATTTTGGAAAATAGGCTAGGCGAAGTTACTTTTACTAGAAGACATCATTTTATAAAAAGTACTCCGTCATTGTTAAAAACGACCCTCAACACGGTCCCTCGTTGTCGTAGTATGTGTTTAATAGAAAATATATTAATCTTGCTAATAGAATAAAGTTACGGCAACTTTGTTTATCGCGTGTAATTTACTCGTTACAAGTCCGTTTTCTACGTTTTCTACATCCTTAGATTCGTATTTAAGTACACTAATATATTTTTAATAAGTCGACACATTTCATAACGCTTAAGCCTCATTTTTGACTCGTAAAAAGTGACATTTACATGCTGAAATTTCTGAAATTATTAGTTTTCGTCGTCAAACTTCAAAAATTCATATCTTCTTCGTTATAACTCCGTTTTAACCCGTTCAAGCGACCACGTTTTCGTTTTAAAGTATATTTTCCAAATATCTAGGCCAAAAAATTTTACCTACTGTCGAGAATTCCAGATTTTGAAAATAAGATCAGACCTCTAAATAAAGTTGTCGAAATGAGTTTTTCTCGCGCCAAACCTATTCCAACCAATTCAAAATAACTCCGAAGCTATTCTAATCCTACCACACACCTTCTTAGAGTGTTATGGGTTCCTAGACATCACCAAAAGTGATATATTCCAAGGAGTAATTATATGATAACTTATATAAACTTATAGAGCTTAAAAACAATTTAAGTGGTATTGACATCACATAACTTGCATGTTTTACTTGAGCATGATAAAAATGAACATAAAAATGAATATGAAAGATGATGATGAATATGAAATGCTTACTAGTTAACTTGATGAGGTTTATGAACAAAGGTTTAATCCTAATCACCCAAGGTTTTTATTTCACAACCTTAATCAAGAGTGTGTCTAGAGTGTAAATAACTTGTCTAGAAAATATTTTGTGAACTCCTTCTTGCTCCTTGTGGTTGCCGGTTCTAGAGAGAAGAGAAAGAGAGAAATGGTTTGATCTTTCACTTTGAAAATATTATGTTGTATGTGTTGAGTAGCAAGAGTATAATACAATATTTGCAAGAGATATTTAGCAAATCTAAATGACTCACCCCCCTTGTGTCGACAAGGGGGTATTGTCATTTACTTTTATTATATATATATATTTTTAAATTGTATAAGTATAAGTAATGTGAGTTAATTAAATATAAGTAGTAACTTGTATACACATTTGAGCATTTAGGGTAGCGTTAGCTAAAGATAAATTTTAACGGGTCAAAATAAAATATATTGAAGTCATAAAAATTATAAAAATACATTTCTCGCAAGAATTGAGTGAAATAATAATTGTCGTGTAGAATTTACGAAAACCGTCGTAATTATTTATATATAACAATTTATATACACAATAAATTTAAAACACCGGGTAAACTAATAATACAATTTTTATGGTCTTAACTTGAGTATAAAAATATATCAGGATAAGTTTTGTGAAGTGTCGGATCAATTGTTCAAAATAAAAGATCGTACGATAGCGTTCATTTAAAAGAAATATATACGTTAATGAAATATAAATTTGAAAAATGACCGGAAATTGAGAATTGTGACATTCTTCCCATGTCAGAGGAATCACGTCCTCGTGATTCGATTAATGATACTATGGTCCGAACCTCGACAAGGGTTCTAAAAGTTCATGCTCGTGTATAGTCTAAATGATCATGTCAATGCTCATGCATATATCGTGACTATATCCCATTCTAAAGACATGCTCTCTTATGGTTTAGGTTTGGTGAGGCAAGCTTTCCCATTCTCGAGCAAAATTTTCAAAAGACTTTTAGGTAACCGATTTTTACTTAATCTCACAACTCATCAAACAAGAACTGTCATACGATTAGGCTAAATCGGTTAAGGTAACAACTTGTTTCTAGCTCGATCTTTGCAACTCATCAAACAAGAACCGTCACTCGGATCAAACTGGAAACAAGTGGTTTGAAGAAAATCTTTTGAAAATTTGGCTCGATTACGGAATTGCTTACACATATAAGACTACTACTCCCTTCATTGCATGATTCTTCCTGAATTAGACATAGGTGATCAGGCTATGTATAATTTAGGAGTAACTATGCAATGCTTGGACTAATCGACTCATATGATGTTTGGTGTTAAGTCATAAACCCGCATGTATAATGAGTATGCACTTATAATGATATGATGAGATGCTATGATGATGTGGTTATAGTCTAGGGTCAATGATGCAACCTAGTTCTCTATAACCGATGCTCTGATACCAATCTGTCACACCCCCAAATTACCTGTTTTGCAGCGGAATGGAATTCCTGGGGGATGACTGCCATAGCATCAAAGTTACAGTTATATCAAACGACCTAAAGTGTCGTTTTGAAAATATCATTTGATTCATTAAAATAATCAGAGTTTACAAAAAGTAGGTCCCAAATAAAAAAAATCAATATGTATGGAAATAAATTTGAATCAAGCTAAACGATGTTTTTAAAGTTCATAAAACCCAAGTGAGACGCGTCGTCACCGCGACTCTATGATGTGTCCATATGCATGCCATGAAGTGAATGCCTTAGATACCTGAGATAAAACATGCTAAAAAGTGTCAACACAAAGGTTGAGTGAGTTCATAGAGTTTGTGTTGAAATGTAAAGCCTTTCAAAATCGTTTATGCAGCAAAGGCATTGTAAATCCACTCAGTTCCAAGTTTCGCCCATACAAAACTTGCAACCTGTGTGTTTACAACCCATTGCCAAAATATGGAATTGTCAATCTTGATTGTAAGTAGGACATATGTGCATACGATATATACGAGTACTTAATGCAAAGAATCACAGCCAACTGAACCTCTTGACAAGTCTACATTGTTTGTTGTGTCTCATTGAATAACGGATTATATTCACCCCAGGTCAAGTCATCAGGGACACAAGGGTGGGGGCGTCAGCCCGATAGTACCATCAATACCTCTCCGCCGGCTCCCGCAGGAGTTAACCAGTTGCTAATGTATGTATGTTGAGGCATAATTGAAAACAAGTTTAGCACATTAAGGCACATATCGCAATAAACCACACATAATGTCCAAAGAGTATAAGAAGTATAGTGTAACACAATTGTATAAATGGTTTGAGTATTCGCAAGAGTAAAAACAAGTATTTAAGCATGTATCTCCCCCAAAGAGTTTGTAAGAATTTAAACGAGTAAAAGCGGGGTATGAACTCACGGTAATCCGTAAAAGTTTAAAGTACTTGTGTAAATAAAAGCAAGTAGTTGAGCATGTATCTCCCCCAAAAATAGTACAAAACAATTGAAAGTAGGGCTATGAAAACTCACCTGGTGCAATAGTTATGATGACAAAGTGGATGCACAGAAATGAGACGCAACTCTCTAACCGCGACCTATTATAAATGATATGCTCTAATATAAGTCATGAAACAATGTCGTGCATGCAAACTCATATGATATCCATACCACTTGTACACTTTTGAAAATAAAGTTTATCGTCGAAAAATAATCTTATAAAGTCTTGACAATTTAATAATTACTTTTCAAGCATTTACGTTGAAATGATATCATACGATAATCATTTAATGATTTATTATGAAATTATAACTTTTCGTCGTAAAATAATGTCATTTGAAGAATTCATGAAAGTGACTAAACGGCCTTGAAAAGCTAGTCGAAAAATGGTGCACATCGAGTGTTAGGAAACGAACTCAACGGTTTTGGGAAGCTTGTATCATTATCTCAAAGTTTTAGCATTTAAGTTTTCGTCATAGAGGTTCCGATCATAGAGAAAAATATAGCTAAAGTATGGTACTTGTGTCCAAAATATAGTTTAAGGGTGGATTTCGGCAAAGTTTGAGTGACTATATTTTATTCGTTACAACTCCACTTGATGAACGGTTGGACATTTAGGAAAATAGGCTAGGCGAAGTTAATTTTACTAGAAGACATCATTTTATAAAAAGTACTCCGTCATTGTTAAAAACGACCCTCAACATGGTCCCTCGTTGCCGTAGTATGTGTTTAATAGAAAATATATTAATCTTGCTAATAGAATAAAGTTACGGCAACTTTGTTTATCGCGTGTAATTTACTCGTTACAAGTCCGTTTTCTACGTTTTCTACATCCTTAGATTCGTATTTAAGTACACTAATATATTTTTAATAAGTCGACACATTTCATAACGCTTAAGCCTCATTTTTGACTCGTAAAAAGTGACATTTACATGCTGAAATTTCTGAAATTATTAGTTTTCGTCGTCAAACTTCAAAAATTCATATCTTCTTCGTTATAACTCCGTTTTAACCCGTTCAAGCGACCACGTTTTCGTTTTAAAGTATATTTTCCAAATATCTAGGCCAAAAAATTTTACCTACTGTCAAGAATTCCAGATTTTGAAAATAAGATCAGACCTCTAAATAAAGTTGTCGAAATGAGTTTTTCTCGCGCCAAACCTATTCCAACCAATTCAAAACAACTCCGAAGCTATTCTAATCCTACCATACACCTTCTTAGGGTGTCATGGGTTCCTAGACATCACCAAAAGTGATATATTCCAAGGAGTAATTATAGGATAACTTATATAAACTTATAGAGCTTAAAAACAATTTAAGTGGTATAGACATCACATAACTTGCATGTTTTACTTGAGCATGATAAAAATGAACATAAAAATGAATATGAAAGATGATGATGAATATGAAATGCTTACTAGTTAACTTGATGAGGTTTATGAACAAATGTTTAATCCTAATCACCCAAGGTTTTTATTTCACAACCTTAATCAAGAGTGTGTCTAGAGTGTAAATAACTTGTCTAGAAAATATTTTGTGAACTCCTTCTTGCTCCTTGTGGTTGCCGGTTCTAGAGAGAAGAGAAAGAGAGAAATGGTTTGATCTTTCACTTTGAAAATATTATGTTGTATGTGTTGAGTAGCAAGAGTATAATACAATATTTGCAAGAGATATTTAGCAAATCCAAATGACTCACCCCTCTTGTGTCGACAAGGGGGTATTGTCATTTACTTTTATTATATATATATATTTTTTAAATTGTATAAGTATAAGTAATGTGAGTTAATTAAATATAAGTAGTAACTTGTATACACATTTGAGCATTTAGGGTAGCGTTAGCTAAAGATAAATTTTAACGGGTCAAAATAAAATATATTGAAGTCATAAAAATTATAAAAATACATTTCTCGCAAGAATTGAGTGACATAATAATTGTCGTGTAGAATTTACGAAAACCGTCGTAATTATTTATATATAACAATTTATATACACAATAAATTTAAAACACCGGGTAAACTAATAATACAATTTTTATGGTCTTAAATTGAGTATAAAAATATATCAGGATAAGTTTTGTGAAGTGTCGGATCAATTGTTCAAAATAAAAGATCGTACGATAGCGTTCATTTAAAAGAAATATATACGTTAATGAAATATAAATTTGAAAAATGACCGGAAATTGAGAATTGTGACAAAACATGTTACCATAAAACAAGGAATTAGATAATAAATCAGACTAAAACAAACACATTGTGTTTCCATATGTTTGTCTTTTTGTCTAATGTCTTTCAGATCACAAAATGGCTGCAAATCAAGCAAACATCAATGCCCCAGCTGAGCTCTCGATGGCAAACGCATTCCTAGCTGGATACGACAAAACAAATGGCAAGAACAATATCCGTGTCATCTTCAACAACTTCATATGCTCATAATCATCTTGCAGAATTGCTGTGGACATCCTTCCGTAACATCCATTCAAATTCATGCTCACAAAGTCATACTGATGATGAGTATGATTCAATGGATGAGTAAATACAATTTCATAAGACATTAAAGCAGAAAAGGATGGAATACCTTGCTTCAGCCTTTCCGGTTAATCAACCCGGTGGGGCAGGAAGGTCAAGTAGTAGTCCTCCACTTATGGAAGATCCATTCCAAACATCTCTTACCCCATCCGATCCGGTTAATCAACCCGGTAAGGATCAGGGTTTCACTGTCACTACAACTGTAGAAATGAAGCAAACACAACAACAACTTATACAACCGCAAGAAGAAAAGCATGGTGAAGATGAGGATATGTATGACGAAGGAGATCACGATCATGATAAGGATGAAAGAGTCCCTGATGATGATAATTTGGCAGCTGAAGAGGAAATGATTCGAAAAGAGGCAAAAGAAGCTGCTAGAGCTGAGAAGGAAAAGTTTAAGAAGGAATCAGTCAACTACATAGTTGACAATCCAATATACAAACTCAACAGTCTTCTGAAACACCTCTTGACACTTCCACCAAACCCAAATCATCATCTCAATCATCACCTCCATCAACATAAGAAACACCTATGTCAACAACAAAATCTGTTAAGAAGGCAACTCCATCCAATGATTCGACAAATGGTTAAGCAGGTTATCACCACTACACAACAAGCTACACAGCCACCACAATCTGATCAACCAAGGGATTCAGAAACCACACCACCAATGGAGAAAACCGTTGATCACTTTACATACACTGGTGGTGAGGATCATGACATACCTGAGCCCCAACCAGAACCTCAACCGAAATTTAGATCAAGTACATTACTGCACTCCTTGTTTTCATACGCTTCAAATCAAAGAGCGTGTTGAAGTTCTCAACCTCGGGGTCGAATCTTACCTAAATTCTACACTTCATCGGAATCAATCAAGAACCTCAGTACAAAATCGTTCATAAACAAAAGTCTGGGTTTGTCTACCAAAGTGAAAATCATCATACTTGCTTCATGGCTTTCGATGAAATTCACTAAGTTCTATGACGCCACCCTGGAAATGGTTCAAGATGGATTAGCATGTCGATTGAAGGACATTGAGTTGGGTATAATTCAGAAGAAGAGATGGAATTCAAAGGATCGCAAGGATGTTCGTTGATTTATCACTAGGATTGATGAATGTTTGATTCATCGGGATCAGATGCAACGGTTGGAGAGCTATGTGGGAGGATGATCAAACTTTCCGATTCTGACTTTCCAACGTCCTCAGAAAGTAGCTGATCGTCTGTAATCATTGGGTACTCTCTTGATTGTGATTTTGTTTGTTTGATTATCTGTCAATGGCTTGTGCACATATAACAGTGTACAACCCGTTCTTGTAATGAAAGGACCCTGTGGTACGCTTCAGTGCCACAATCCTTATAAAAGGAGCGAAAGCTTCTTACTTTTGAGTAAAACTTATCAAACCTTTCATTTTTCAAAGGTTTTGCTCAAAAGAACAAGTACTTCCCCTTATGTTTTTCAAAACCTCAACCGTTAATATCACTTGTTGAGGGGGAGTATTTGATTAAAAAACTTTGTTCACAAATTTTTGTTCGTGTAATCTTCCCATAAAACTCAAAATGGTCATATTTATTCTCAACATTTCTTAAAAAATAACATATTTATATGTCATTTTTGAGGGGGAGAAAAACTTATGTGATAAGAAATATGTTGTGTTTTTGCTATTGAATCCTCGTGTGAAAATACTTCAACCCATGAATTGACGGGAACTAAACAGTCATACATTGAAAAGATTTGTCTTCCAAGACTTATCCAAGTAAATTGTACCTATTCGAGAAGCTCTTGATAGACATGAACTTTGACGGGTTTGACAACCTTTCGGGGTTGTCCACATCTTCAAGGTAGTTATTAGAGCTAGTTGTCACCTAAAAGCTAACAATGTATCTCTTTAACTATGCAACATAATCGTGTCTCGCAAGGAATTGTCTATCTTGAGTCGATCAATTCAAAAAGTGCGCGCTCTTTCCTCACTGTGCAGATTTCCGTCAAAACTCTTAAGCACATGTTGAGGGGGAGTATTTCTGAAAATCTAAAACTCTTGAAGTGTTCAAACATGTTTTTCATTCACAAACACTTCGAGAGATTTTCATGAAAAATGGTTTTATGGCAATGGAGTTATAAGGTGATTAAAGTTAGGAATAACCGTCCTATGATCCGCCAGAGCCGGAGGGATCTACCCAAGGACACTACTGTGACAATCCGTACTTTCAGGTCATTTCTCGAAACGATTCATGTCTCATTATTTCAACATTTATAGTAAACTTGGTTTACTTGTTTCAAATTCGCGTAACCTTGGAGGTTTAGCGGCGAATTCATGATCATGACATCACGTACATTTCATATGGACTATGATTAGTCTACATTTCATGGACATCATGTGCATCTCATTATTTCATTCACGACATTTCATTTCATATTTTACGCGTAATTTTTATGTTTAATAATCTTTATCGCGTGAGTTTTTATTTTGTATATTTAATCCATTACTTTCAAAAATGATCCCGAGGTATTTTTAAATCTACATCTAGTTCATAAAAACTATATTTTTAGTTTTCCTAGTGTTTCAAATTTATTTGGTACTTAAATCGTTAAAGTTTAATTATTACGTCGTTTTTCTTAAAAATGGTACGATAATTATTTTTATCACTCAAATTTCACAAGGAAAGTATTTTTACAATTTTTATTAACTCAATACAATCTATTTTGATCTATCAAAAACTTACTTGCACCAAGTATTACCAATTACTACACAAGTTAATAATAATTATACTTTACTTACACTTTTTATACAAGTCTTACAAAAACATATACAAGTTTACATTTAAAAAAAAAAAAAAAATACAAAGTCACTACATTCCCCCCCCCCCCCTTGGCCGACAAGGGGGAGAGTGTAGTTATTGATTGGCATGGTGCTATGTCTTCTAATAATTTCATTCAATCAAAAAGTCTTGCACTCAAAATAATTTCTCATACTTGTCATTTTATCAAAGTGTTAGCAAGCAAACTTTCTCTCTTTTCTTTGGGTCTCCAAAAACCGGCCATATATCAAAAACAAAAGGGATCAAAAATTTTCAAGTCCAAGTGTTTTACAATCTAGTTTATACTCTTTATAAGGTTTTGAAATAAAAACCAAGAGTATTTAGGCTAATCCTTATTACTTTCACCTCATCATTATCATTTGTAAGCTTGTTTTTATCATTTCCTTGTTTCCTTTTCATTTTCATATGCTTCTTTTCATTTTTGGAGATAATATGCATGTTATGTGATTTATACCATTTTATTTCATGATTTTTGAGTTATATATACATATTGGTCATCCTATAAATATTCCCATGGTATTCTTTGGTCTTGATGGTGATTAGGAACCCATGACACCCTAAGAAGGTGTATGGTAGGATTAGATTAGTTTTGGAGTTGATTTGAAGGGATTAGAATAGGTTTTGTCCGAGAAAAACTATTTTCAATACGTATTAAAAAGGTTCTGTCCTTGTTTCGAATTTCTGGAAAAACCTACTGTTGGTACGAAACTTTGGCCTTGATATTTAGAAATATACTTTAAAACGAATCCGTGGCCTTTTGAACGGATAAAAACGGACTTATAACGAAGAAGTTATGGATTTTTAAAGTTTGACGGCGAAACGTACATTTTTCAGAAAATTCAGCATGCAGTTTTTAGTATTTTCGGGTCAAAAACGAGCCTTAAGCTTCACAAATTATTTCGACTAGTCAAAAATATATTAGTTTACTTCGATACGAAGCTAAGGACATATTATACGTAGAAAACGGATTTGAAACGACAAAGATATGCACGTTTTTATAAAGTTGCCGTAACTATTATTTTCTGAAAATCTATATTATTTTTACGATACAAGTATTTTAGTAGCTGTAACGACCATGTTTGCGGCAGTTTTTAACAAGGTTGTGAAACTTTTTAGAACGAAATGTCTTCTAGTAAAATCAAGTTCATCGGCCATATTTTTCAAAACAACAAGCTGTTTGCAAAGCGGAGTTATATTAAATTAATTACGGACGTTCAAACTTGGCCGAAACTCATTTTCTGCACAACAATTCAACAAAATCACTATCTTTAGCCCTTGATATCTTTATGATCGAGACCTTTTGGACGAAAACTCCTGAACTGAAACTTTTAGATATCGATACAAACTTTCCAAAACCGTCGAGTTCGTTCTCTAACGATCGACGTACACCATTTTACGACTACTTTTCGGAGCCATTTTTGTTGATTTCATGATTTTTCCGACGACATTGTTTTGCGACGAAAAGTAGTAATTTCACCAAAAATCATTATAAAACCATTGTAGGATGACATTTTGACGTAAAAACATGTAAAGTCATTTTTGAAGAGTCAAGACGTCAAAAGAGTATTTTTCGACGACGAGTAATATTTTTCAAAACCCGTAAATGGTATAAATAACATACGAAGTGCATGCATAACATTACATTGCAACTCATGACATATCATATCATTGATAATAGGTCCCGGTTGACGCATTACATTATACCTCAGTGTACTCACTTTTTCCATTATTCCAGTTTACCAAGTGAGTTTTCATAGCCCCGTTTTACATGCTTTCGATTATTTTCAAACCCACGGGGGAGAATACATTGCACTACATTTTTTTTGTACGATACCAAGTATGTTAAATTCATTACATTGCTTAAGTTACCGCATTTGCCAATTTGAAAGTCCCCATTACTTGAACATGAACCGTTAATCTTTGAAGCGAGGATGAGTGGATAGATCTATCGAGGGTGACGCCTCCATCCGGGTTGGTGAATCCCAACCAGGCAAACGGATGCATTTCATTTGATGGTATTACGGAGTTGTCTGGCAAACACTCTGCAGGGGCATACATTATTGAACAGTCTAGTTTCGGGGTCATGGGCTTAGAGCAATTGTAACATTATTTTTACGTGACTGGATTGTCATGCATGGTCTATACTTGTGTAGTCGTATAAAACATTTATATAAACCTATGATTTCTCACCAACATTATTGTTGACCGTTTTTAGCAATGTATTTTCAGGTAACTGAGGCATTCATCATGACATGGTTTAGGGACCTACATTTTGAGTCGCGGCGTCGACTTACATTATGTACATTATGGCACTTTATTTCAAAACATCGTTTGGATTTGTAATATGGATGTATTTCTGCAAACTTTGTAAACCTTTTGGGACCGATGTTGTACTCTGATTGTTTTTATGAAATATCCAACGATGTGTTTTTAAAACGACACTTTAGGTCGTTCAATATAACTGTGATGTGGTGCTATGACAGTCAATCACCAGGAATTCCATTCCGTTGCAAAACAGGTAAATTGGGGGTGTGACAGATTGGTACCAGAGCTACAGTTATAGAGAACTAGGTTGCATCATTGACCCTAGACTATAGCTACATTATCATAGCATCTCATCATTTCATCATAGTACATATTCATTTTTATCATGCGGATTCACTTACTTTTGATTCGAGATTATTTACATTTATTTCACATCGGTTGTCACAGACATGTCTTCAGATTCTCACCCTATCACCATATCATCGGACTCTAGCTCGGATGATGTTCCAGCTAACCCCATCATGGATGATGTTTCATCACATTCCACTGAGATCGTATCTTCCATTGGATCTACTTCAGCCTTCCCACTGATCATGACCGACACTGAGACCGAACCCTTCGAGGAGGGCGAAGTCGCACCCACTCCTCACGTTAGCCCAGCTCATAACCCGTTGCTCGCACCATCACCACTGCTAGCACCATCATCACCATCATCATCATATTTTCTTAGGGATCCTTTACCTACGACAGACTTGCCGCCCAAAAAGCGTGCTCGTTTCGATATCCCGACACCACCATCTACTGAGCCCGAGCCACCCGCTAGGTTCGAGTTAGGAGAGAGTTCTAGGGCCGCAGCTGCACGACAGCCTTCTATCGAGGCATTAGGAGCCCGTATTGATGCTCAGCAGACCCAGATTGATAGTTTGACGCGACAGTTGCAGGAACTGTCGGTAGATAGGATTGAGCCCATCGCTGAGGAGGTCGAGGGTTTGATATTAGGCAGGGTTTGCATTGATTTATCTCATCAGAGTATTCAGCATAGACAGATAGAGGATAGAGAGCATATCACGGAGTTGAGGCAGGAGATGCCTGAGTTGTTTGACAGAGCCGATATGGCACGAGATGAGTTACAGAGTCAGTCACAGGAGTTATCTTTAGCCCGTGAGCGTATTGTTACATTGCAGGGTCAGATGGATGAGTTGAGGAGTTTGGTGGATAGTTTGGTTACTCAGGTTCGCGATCTCCAGGATCGAGCCGGCGGAGCACCATGAGGTGCCTTATGTAGACTTTTGTCATTGTATAGTTTTGACCATTATTATCCTAGTCACAAGGTGTGTGACGTAGTTTAAAGAACTTGTTGTCTTTTGATTGTTGTACAAACAAATGTATCAAGTATTGACTCTACTATGTAGGAATGGTTATTATTATCTATGATATCGGTCCATGTAGGCCGAAATTTTCATGTATATTATCCACGTGTGTTGTGATTATATTTGTGATATTTCATTATTGTTCCGTTGTGATTCCATTTATCTTTATGCATGTTGTGGTTGTGGATATATTTGTATGATGGTTGTTTCTACTTACGAGTTCTCATGATTGTTTCATCTTGTGATTTTGAAGAGTTATGGCACCGAAGAAAGCTACAGTTGTAATGACCCAAGCAGCAATTCAGAAGTTGGTAAACGATAGCATTGCTAATGCTCTAAGAGTCGAAAGGGAAACAGTGGCTGCTGCTGAGGCCGCGGCTGCTGCTGAAGCCGCAAGGCTTGCTACTGCAACTGGTAATGCAGGAGGATCTGGGGTTAAGAAATGTTCGTACAAAGATTTCAAAAGTGGTGAACCCACTAAGTTCCGAGGTACCGAGGGAGCTACAGCAATGGTTAGATGGTTTGAAAAGTTGGAATCGGTGTTTTTGCTTTGTAACTGTCCGGATGATAGTAAAGTTAAGTTTGCTACGAGCACTTTACTCGATGGAGCGTTGTCATGGTGGAATTCATACGCTCAACCGATTGGTATGGAGAATGCCTTCAAGCTTACGTGGGAGGAATTCAAGAGTTTGGTGACTAAGAAGTTTTGTCCTCGAACAGAAATCAAAAAGTTAGAGACGGAGTTCTATGAATTAGTCACTGTTGGTTATGACATTGAAACTTATATTCGGAGATTCCAGGAATTAGCCGCGTTATGCCCGTCGATGGTATCGGATAATGAAAAGTTGCTAGAGGCTTTTATCGGGGGACTTCCCGAGGTGATTCAAGGGGATGTGACATCTTTTGATCCACAAACAATCGAGGAAGCTATTCGTGTGACTCAGAAGTTGATGGCACAAGTGGTGAAGCGAGGCAAGTACACCACCACCAACCGAAACAACAACAACAACCCCAACAACCGTTTCAACAACAATAACCGAGGCAACTACAACAACAGCAATAGCAACAATAACAAGCGCAAATGGGACAACACAAGGGGTAGGAATGCTACTCAACAACCGCCCAAAAGGCAAGAGGTTGCTAAGGTTTATGCCGCGGGTCAAAAAGAAGGAAAAGGATATTCGGGGGTTTTGCCGAAATGTAATAAGTGTTTGAGTCACCACAATCCGGGTCGATGTCCTGATCCGTGTGAGAATTGCAAGAAAGTTGGTCACCGTACTAGGGATTGCACGGCACCAAAGGTTACATGTTTTGGTTGCGGGGAAACTGGACACTACAAGAGGGATTGCAAGAAGGGAAAGAATCAAGCAAATCCGAATCAACGAGGTATGGCTCAAGGAAGGGTTTACGTCATTGGAGGCGGAGAAGATAGGGAGGACCCGAATGTCATTACGGGTACGTTCCTTCTCAATAATCGTTACGCTTCAGTTTTATTTGATTCGGGTGCCGATAAAAGTTTTGTGTCCAATGCATTTGCACCTTTGCTCAACATTAAACCAACCACCTTAGATACATCATACATTGTCGAATTAGCTAATGGTAATTTAGTTAGCACCAACACCATTGTTCGCGGTTGCACATTCAATTTTCTTAATCATCCTTTCAACATAGACCTCATGCCCGTAGAGCTTGGTAGTTTTGACGTCGTCATAGGCATGGATTGGTTATCTAAGCATCGCGCAAAGATCATTTGTGATGAGAAAGTTGTACATCTTCCCTACAACGGCGAAACTTTGATTATTCGTGGGGAACGAAGTGGAACTCGAATTAGTATCATATCGGTTATCAAAACGGAGAAGTACATTAAGAAAGGTTGTCTTGCTTTCTTAGCCCATGTAACCGAGAAAAAGTCGGAGGAGAAGCGACTTGAAGATGTTCCTATTGTCCGTGAATTTTCTGAAGTTTTTCCTGAGGATTTACCGGGACTTCCACCGGCACGACAAGTAGAGTTTCAAATTGACTTAGTTCTCGGAGCTGCACCGATTGCGCGAGCACCGTACCGTTTAGCGCCATCCGAAATGCAAGAGTTGTCTAATCAATTGCAAGAGCTTCTAGACAAAGGATTTATTAGGCCGAGTTCCTCGCCTTGGGGAGCACCGGTCTTGTTTGTGAAGAAGAAGGATGGATCCTTCCGAATGTGCATAGACTATCGGGAATTGAACAAGTTAACGGTGAAGAATCGTTATCCACTCCCCAGAATTGATGACTTGTTCGATCAGTTGCAAGGTTCAAGTATTTATTCCAAGATTGATCTTCGTTCGGGTTATCATCAGCTTCGAGTTCGGGAAGAGGATATTCCGAAAACAGCGTTTAGAACACGTTACGGTCATTACGAGTTTCAAGTGATGCCGTTTGGATTGACTAATGCACCGGCGGTATTCATGGATCTTATGAATAGAGTATGTAAGCCGTATTTGGACAAGTTTGTTATAGTGTTCATCGACGACATTTTGATCTACTCCAAGAGCAAAGAAGAGCACGAAGAGCATTTAAGGACGATTTTAAGGCTACTCAAGAATGAGAAGTTGTATGCCAAGTTTTCGAAGTGTGATTTTTGGAACCACAAAGTGCAATTTCTTGGTCATGTCATTGATAGTCAAGGACTACAAGTTGATCCCGCAAAGATTGAAGCTGTGAAAGATTGGGCTACTCCAACAAATCCTACGGAAATCCGACAATTTCTAGGACTAGCCGGGTATTACCGAAGGTTCATCGAAGGTTTTTCGAAGATAGCGAGACCTTTGACCAAGTTGACGCAGAAAAACAAGAAGTACGAGTGGGGAAAGAAACAAGAAGTTGCTTTTCAGTTGTTGAAGCAAAAGCTTTGCAGTGCGCCAATTTTGGCACTACCCGAAGGCATTGAGAACTTTGTTGTATATTGCGACGCTTCGCATAAAGGACTTGGGGCTGTTTTAATGCAAAATGAGAAGGTGATTGCGTATGCTTCTCGACAACTTAAGACTCATGAGAAGAATTACACCACTCATGATCTCGAGTTAGGAGCCGTAGTTTTTGCGCTCAAGATTTGGAGACATTATCTTTATGGTACAAAGTGTACAGTGTTTACCGACCACAAGAGTTTGCAATATATTCTTGATCAAAAGGAACTTAATATGAGGCAACGTCGTTGGTTGGAGTTACTCAGCGATTATGATTGTGAAATCAAGTATCACCCGGGAAAAGCCAATGTTGTGGCTGATGCTCTTAGTCGGAAAGAGAGGCCTAAACCATTAAGGGTTCGATCATTGGGAATGACAATTATTTCTCCTTTACCATCGAAAATCCATGAAGCACAAGTCGAAGCACTTAAGGAGGAGAACCGACCAAGTGAAAAGCTTTATGGTATGCCCGAAAGCGCAAATGGTTTTGTAAAGAGAGCAGATGGAGTTTTATGTTTCAAAGATAGAATGTGGGTTCCATTGTATGGCGGAATACGAGAATTAATTATGCATGAGTCGCATAAGTCAAAGTATTCTATTCATCCAGGATCGGATAAGATGTATCAAGATCTTAAGAAGCTTTATTGGTGGCCGAACATGAAAGCGGAGATTGCCACGTACGTTAGCAAATGTCTTACCTGCGCTAAGGTAAAAGTCGAATATCAAAAGCCTTCAGGATTACTCCAACAACCGGAAATTCCTCAATGGAAATGGGAACGTATTACAATGGACTTTGTTACGAAACTTCCTAAGACATCGGGAGGTTACGACGCTATTTGGGTAATTGTTGATCGCCTTACCAAGTCAGCCCATTTCATACCGATTAGAGAGACTTATTCCATGGAGCAACTCACTAGACTTTATGTCAAGGAAATAGTCTCGAGGCACGGAGCACCAATTTCCATCATTTCTGACAGAGATAGTCGATTCACTTCAAACTTCTGGAATTCATTGCAAGATTCATTCGGAACCAGATTAGAGATGAGCACAGCATATCACCCACAAACCGATGGTCAAAGTGAAAGGACCATTCAAACATTAGAAGACATGCTGAGGGCATGTGTGATTGATTTTGGAAATGGTTGGGCTAACCATTTGCCATTGATTGAATTCTCGTACAACAATAGTTATCACACCAGTATCAAGATGGCACCATTTGAGGCACTATATGGTCGTAAGTGCCGATCACCTGTTTGTTGGGCCGAAGTAGGAGACGCACAACTCACTGGTCCAGAAATGGTACGGGAAACCACGGAAAAGATAGTTCAAATTCGTGATAGACTTAGAACTGCCAGGAGTCGACAGAAAAGTTATGCGGATGTTAGACGCAAAGATTTGGAATTTCAAGTGGGCGACAAAGTTATGTTGAAAGTATCGCCTTGGAAGGGCGTGGTACGTTTTGGAAAGCGTGGAAAGTTAAACCCGAGATACATTGGACCATTCAAGATTTTGAGCCGAGTTGGTCCGGTAGCTTATCGTCTTGATCTTCCTCCAGAACTTAGTCATGTGCACAACACGTTTCATGTTTCAAACTTGAAGAAGTGTCTTTCGGACGAATCGCTCATTATTCCATTGGACGAAGTTCAGCTTGACGACAAACTCAATTTTGTGGAAGAACCTGTAGAAATCATGGACCGCGAGGTCAAGCAGTTGAAACAGAGTCGTATTCCAATTGTGAAAGTTCGTTGGAATTCTCGACGAGGTCCTGAGTTTACTTGGGAACGGGAAGATCAGATGCGACGCAAGTATCCTCATCTTTTCGCCGACACCGTTAGACCTAACAACGATTGAATTCAGGGACTGAATTCCTTTTTGGATGGGCGAATGTGACAACCCGTACTTTCAGGTCATTTCTCGACACGATTCATGTCTCATTATTTCAACATTTATAGTAAACTTGGTTTACTTGTTTCAAATTCGCGTAACCTTGGAGGTTTAGCGGCGAATTCATGATCATGACATCACGTACATTTCATATGGACTATGATTAGTCTACATTTCATGGACATCATGTGCATCTCATTATTTCATTCACGACATTTCATTTCATATTTTACGCGTAATTTTTATGTTTAATAATCTTTATCGCGTGAGTTTTTATTTTGTATATTTAATCCATTACTTTCAAAAATGATCCCGAGGTATTTTTAAATCTACATCTAGTTCATAAAAACTATATTTTTAGTTTTCCTAGTGTTTCAAATTTATTTGGTACTTAAATCGTTAAAGTTTAATTATTACGTCGTTTTTCTTAAAAATGGTACGATAATTATTTTTATCACTCAAATTTCACAAGGAAAGTATTTTTACAATTTTTATTAACTCAATACAATCTATTTTGATCTATCAAAAACTTACTTGCACCAAGTATTACCAATTACTACACAAGTTAATAATAATTATACTTTACTTACACTTTTTATACAAGTCTTACAAAAACATATACAAGTTTACATTTAAAAAAAAAAAAAAAAATACAAAGTCACTACATTCCCCCCCCCCCCCTTGGCCGACAAGGGGGAGAGTGTAGTTATTGATTGGCATGGTGCTATGTCTTCTAATAATTTCATTCAATCAAAAAGTCTTGCACTCAAAATAATTTCTCATACTTGTCATTTTATCAAAGTGTTAGCAAGAAAACTTTCTCTCTTTTCTTTGGGTCTCCAAAAACCGGCCATATATCAAAAACAAAAGGGATCAAAAATTTTCAAGTCCAAGTGTTTTACAATCTAGTTTATACTCTTTATAAGGTTTTGAAATAAAAACCAAGAGTATTTAGGCTAATCCTTGTTACTTTCACCTCATCATTATCATTTGTAAGCTTGTTTTTATCATTTCCTTGTTTCCTTTTCATTTTCATATGCTTCTTTTCATTTTTGGAGATAATATGCATGTTATGTGATTTATACCATTTTATTTCATGATTTTTGAGTTATATATACATATTGGTCATCCTATAAATATTCCCATGGTATTCTTTGGTCTTGATGGTGATTAGGAACCCATGACACCCTAAGAAGGTGTATGGTAGGATTAGATTAGTTTTGGAGTTGATTTGAAGGGATTAGAATAGGTTTTGTCCGAGAAAAACTATTTTCAATACGTATTAAAAAGGTTCTGTCCTTGTTTCGAATTTCTGGAAAAACCTACTGTTGGTACGAAACTTTGGCCTTGATATTTAGAAAATATACTTTAAAACGAATCCGTGGCCTTTTGAACGGATAAAAACGGACTTATAACGAAGAAGTTATGGATTTTTAAAGTTTGACGGCGAAACGTACATTTTTCAGAAAATTCAGCATGCAGTTTTTAGTATTTTCGGGTCAAAAACGAGCCTTAAGCTTCACAAATTATTTCGACTAGTCAAAAATATATTAGTTTACTTCGATACGAAGCTAAGGACATATTATACGTAGAAAACGGATTTGAAACGACAAAGATATGCACGTTTTTATAAAGTTGCCGTAACTATTATTTTCTGAAAATCTATATTATTTTTACGATACAAGTATTTTAGTAGCTGTAACGACCATGTTTGCGGCAGTTTTTAACAAGGTTGTGAAACTTTTTAGAACGAAATGTCTTCTAGTAAAATCAAGTTCATCGGCCATATTTTTCAAAACAACAAGCTGTTTGCAAAGCGGAGTTATATTAAATTAATTACGGACGTTCAAACTTGGCCGAAACTCATTTTCTGCACAACAATTCAACAAAATCACTATCTTTAGCCCTTGATATCTTTATGATCGAGACCTTTTGGACGAAAACTCCTGAACTGAAACTTTTAGATATCGATACAAACTTTCCAAAACCGTCGAGTTCGTTCTCTAACGATCGACGTACACCATTTTACGACTACTTTTCGGAGCCATTTTTGTTGATTTCATGATTTTTCCGACGACATTGTTTTGCGACGAAAAGTAGTAATTTCACCAAAAATCATTATAAAACCATTGTAGGATGACATTTTGACGTAAAAACATGTAAAGTCATTTTTGAAGAGTCAAGACGTCAAAAGAGTATTTTTCGACGACGAGTAATATTTTTCAAAACCCGTAAATGGTATAAATAACATACGAAGTGCATGCATAACATTACATTGCAACTCATGACATATCATATCATTGATAATAGGTCCCGGTTGACGCATTACATTATACCTCAGTGTACTCACTTTTGCCATTATTCCAGTTTACCAAGTGAGTTTTCATAGCCCCGTTTTACATGCTTTCGATTATTTTCAAACCCACGGGGGAGAATACATTGCACTACATTTTTTTTGTACGATACCAAGTATGTTAAATTCATTACATTGCTTAAGTTACCGCATTTGCCAATTTGAAAGTCCCCATTACTTGAACATGAACCGTTAATCTTTGAAGCGAGGATGAGTGGATAGATCTATCGAGGGTGACGCCTCCATCCGGGTTGGTGAATCCCAACCAGGCAAACGGATGCATTTCATTTGATGGTATTACGGAGTTGTCTGGCAAACACTCTGCAGGGGCATACATTATTGAACAGTCTAGTTTCGGGGTCATGGGCTTAGAGCAATTGTAACATTATTTTTACGTGACTGGATTGTCATGCATGGTCTATACTTGTGTAGTCGTATAAAACATTTATATAAACCTATGATTTCTCACCAACATTATTGTTGACCGTTTTTAGCAATGTGTTTTCAGGTAACTGAGGCATTCATCATGACATGGTTTAGGGACCTACATTTTGAGTCGCGGCGTCGACTTACATTATGTACATTATGGCACTTTATTTCAAAACATCGTTTGGATTTGTAATATGGATGTATTTCCGCAAACTTTGTAAACCTTTTGGGACCGATGTTGTACTCTGATTGTTTTTATGAAATATCCAACGATGTGTTTTTAAAACGACACTTTAGGTCGTTCAATATAACTGTGATGTGGTGCTATGACAGTCAATCCCCAGGAATTCCATTCCGCTGCAAAACAGGTAAATTGGGGGTGTGACAACTACCAATAGTTAGAATTAGAAGTCCTTAGGTATGATTATAAAAAGGAGAAAATGAGAATCGGAGAAAGAATGAGTTGAAGAATTAAAAAGAAAAGCAAAAAAAAGGGTGAAAAAAATAGCCCTCCAGATTATTCAACTTAGGGCAGACACCGGGTTCAATTCATATGCTACTGGTTGTCACTTGATGACGCCGGTATTGAAGATTAAAAGTCGTCATGGACCCAGTGACGCATGCACTAAACCTTCTTAGCCACTCAAGTTTCTCTCAAAAGAAGCTTGTTTCATTCTCACAGGGAACCCTACGTAAACTATTGGCTTTCTCTTAGAGATTGCTGGTATTGAAGAAGGAGACCATCTCCCTAGTCTCCGCTTAGAAAAACCAAAACGCACTATTGAGTCTAGAGCCACGAGATTCATCAAAAGATCTCATAGGTACACTTGACATTTCATCACTTGTTGTTCAACAATAAGAACAACAGTGGTACGTTATCGAGTCCTACACAGATCCTAGCAATCTGTCGAGAACATTTATGAGAGGTTCACAATTGTGATCCTCGGTGATTGAATGGAAACTCCTGCCAGGGTCAATGGTTCTTCCAGAAACGGTCTATCTTTTATTAGTCAACCACTTGTGAATGGTCAACCATAAAAGTCAAACAGCTCAGAACAAAATGCAATTAAGTCCAGAGGAGTTTAGTGTTTCCCCAGGTCGTTAAGTCCCAACGAGCTGTGCGATTGAAGCTAAACGTGTAGTGATCGGGTGATATTGAACAGGAAAGGGGTATGATTGGTTACAATAAGGAAACTGAATCTATAAAAGACTTTGAAGTCATTTTAATTCTATATTTTAAAATCGTTTACGTTTAAATAAACGTCTACGCACAAAAATAAAAGTGAAAACAGAAATCTAAAAATACCTACACGATAAAAATTATGTTTTTACAATCCTAACAATAAAAGAAAAATTTAAGAAAAAGAAAATTAATTTTTAAACTATTTTCTTAATTACTAATAATTAATTACTAATTTCTAATTATTTAAATTACACTAAAAATACAAATAATTAAGATTTAACTAAGAAAAATAAAATTTAAATGTGGAAAAATCTAAAATAACTTAAAACTAATTCTAAAACAGAAAAGATATTTTTGTGACTTTTTAAATCATTTTTATTAATTAAAATCTAATTATTAACTAATTAAAACAATTAAAATTAAGAAAAATGGAAGATGATCAATAAAAAAATGTGAAACTTAACAGAAAATTCTAAAATACATTAAGAAATCTAGGAAAATTAAAATTGGAACTAAATGCAAACTCTAATAAGCTGATGGACTAATAAGCAGTTTGGAAATAAGCACAAAATAAGCACATAAGCACTGAATTATTCCAAAAGCTCAAAAACAGTTCAAGAAAACAAATTAAGCTTATACAAACTGAAAAAGCTCAAATAAGCAGTCAGGCAAGACAAATAAGCACTTGGCTTCTTTGTGTTCTCAGACAGTTATGGGACAGAGTTTGAAGGGCAAAACAAGTGGGGTCCACAGAGCTTAAGCTCTCAAACTTGGCTGAAACAGATAGCCAGCTGGGTTGTGAGCTCAAAGGAACCAAGAACAACCCCTAGGGTCCACTTATGTGGCCTGTGGGACCCACAAAAGTGGTGGTGATGGCGACTGTGGTGGTGGTGCAGCAGCTGCACAGGGGAGATAACACTCCCTGCAGCTCACTTTGAAGCTGTGTGGGGCCCACAATAAAAATCACAAAAATATAACAAAAATAGCAATGAATCAACAAGCTGGGTCTAATAAATTATCCAAAAGCTCATAAGCTAGATCAAAGTAACAAGCTCATGAAAAATCACACAAGTTCATGCAATTCTACTGTCACTAGTAATTTGACTTTTTAGAAAATTTGAGATAGTTGACTTTTATGAGTTTTAGCTTGATTTTATGGACTGAGTATGTTATAATAAGATGAGATGAGGTTATCTAGAGCTATAGTAACAACTTTTAAGCATATGTGATAAATTTTGACAGCTTAAACTTGGACAGATGACAAATTGCATGCAAACAAAGGAATTTTGACTATTTGCTTCTATAACTTGATCTTATTTGTTCCTTTTGGCTAAATAGTCCTAAATAAACATGTATGTATCACCAACACAGCAGAACAACATCAATAGAACCAAAACAGTTCCTTAACCAAACACAACCTTGTATGACAGTTATGACAATTTTCAAAGCAAATTAGAGATCTATGACTAGAAACTGTTTTTAAGCAACCTATTGTGATTTAACTAACAAAAACAAGCATGAAATGACTATCAATTAACTATGAAACAGTAGAGAGCAACATGGGAGATTTTCTTACAAAACTTTCCAAGAAGAAGAATTGAAACCAGGACCAAGATACCACTCCTAAAGCTTTCCACAAAGCTACTAAACCATTTCCATCCAATAATCAACTTGCTTCAATGTCCAAGAATAGGCTATCCCCCTCCTTTGACTTTCATTGACCAAGTACCAAATTCACTTGAACTTGAGTTATAAGCTTACCAAAAGCTATCAGTAGCTTAAGTAAGCTTATTTGAATTAGAAATAAGCTAATTGAAGCTTGAATTTAAGAACACGTAAACTGATTTTATAACAGGAAACATAAAAACATGAAACTTTGATAAAACTTGACTTAATACTTGAAAGTAAATTACAATGACTAAATGGCTTTAGTTCAATACAGGAAAACTTAAGATTACAATTTTAGAAACTAATTAAGACAATTAAATTGAAAAGGACATACAAGAAAATTAAAACTAACTAACTAGCACTCTCTTCTCCTTCTCTTCTTCTATTTATTCAACAAAAAGCTTCCCACTGGCACTCTGAGCATTTCCCACCAATAATTTAAGCCGTTGGATGATCTGACTCCATTTTAGCCGTAGATTAATTTTGGCGCCAAAAACTTCTCAACCCACTTTTCTGATTGCTAGGAGACCTAGACGAGGCATTAAATGCGCTTTTGGCTTGGGGTGTTTGGAGGGTAGGAATAAGGTGGGTGTGATGATGATGGAGTGTGGGTTGGTGTTGCAGGCGTAGGTGATGATGAAGAAAGAGGGAAAACCTGTGAGCGGGAGTTGACTATTTTTGACCGGGGGGAATTATTAATAGGGGACGGGTTCAATTAGGGGGGGTTCACGGGTATTTTGACAGGGGTTCAGGGTTGGGTTTGGCAGGGTTCACAAGGGTTATGAATTAAAAGGGTCCGGTTTGGTTTGTTATTAACAAAAGGACCATTTTTGCAATTTTACCAAAATCAAAGGACTGAAATTGCCATTTTCCAAAATTTATCAGAAGGACCAATTTTGACAAGTTTAAATTACCAAAGGACCAAAAATGTTAATTTTCAAATTAAAAATGTCCTGGGGTAATTTCTGTCAATCTTTGAAACTTCAAGGACTAAAGTTGCCATTTTGCAAAACTGAACTTTATAAGGGTAATTTTGACAACTTGAAAATCCCTGAGGGTCTTTTATGAAAAATTAACATGTTTTGAATAACCAGGGACTAGATTTGACAATTTATGCATAAAATACAGTCTAAATATTTTTTCTGTCTTTTTAAGACTTTTCAAAGTGTTTTTGACTGTTTTTGCAGTGCAGATGGAATAAAAATGATGAGTATTTAGACACTCATCAATCCCCCACACTAAACTATTGCTAGTCCCTAGCAATCTTTTGAGAAAACTTAATGGATTTGAATCTCTTTACCAAAAGCCATTACTTCTGGAGTAGCCAATTGTTTCAGTTCAAGTAAGAACCTTGGTACAATGATAACTAAATGATTTTGAGCAAATCACCAGCTCTCAACGGTTTTGATTTGTCTTTACCAGAAGCCGTTTGCTTCTGGACTAGCCAACTCTTAGATAAAATATCTTTGGTGAGTCGATTTACCAATTATGGTTTTCCAACTGCCTCTACCACAAGC
Source organism: Chrysanthemum seticuspe (assembly GCA_019973895.1). Lineage (NCBI taxonomy): Eukaryota > Viridiplantae > Streptophyta > Magnoliopsida > Asterales > Asteraceae > Chrysanthemum > Chrysanthemum seticuspe. The sequence goes on along the minus strand of BPTQ01000005.1, from coordinate 201,522,004 downwards.
CATAAACTTGCGGGCTAGCCAACTCTTCACTAATTAAAGATATGGTGAGTTGAACACCATACAATTTTGGGCAAATTGCAAGCCGTCAACGGATTTAAGATATCTTTACCAAGAGCCGTTTGGTCCTGGATTAGTCAATCCTTTTGTTTATTAGACATGGCGGACTGATAACCGTAAGCTGAGTAAGTGCAAAACACTTACTCCAAAAAAAAAATTTGGCCAAAAATGGGGGAATTGGGTGGTATAATTACATGATAAAATTCGTGAGAATTCCCCCCACACTAGAAATGAATATTGCCCTCAATATTCAAAGTACCGGCGGTTATGCCGAAACATAGAACGTAAAAGGGAAATACTACGGCCATTATTTGAATTTTTTTTTTTTTTTTTTTTTTTTTTTTGAAACTTTATATACAACAGCGGGGGGCAACTCCCCCACACTAGGGTGGTAGAAAGTAGAAAGAAGTCAAAAATACGGGTGAAAAACCCATATGGTGTGCTACTGTTTTTGATTCCCGAGTCGCTAGCTTGACTCGATCCCCGCATTCATTGGTTCATGGGGAAAGTTTGTAGATCCGGGACAACCACAGGTGGAATGTCCTCTCCAAAATAGTGCTTCAATCGATGACCATTCACTTTAAAATTTGGACCATCGGGTTGAGATAACTCAATAGTTCCATAAGGAAATACTTTAGTGATGGTGAATGGTCCAGACCAGCGGGATTTTAGTTTTCCTGAGAAAATCTTCAATCTTGAATTGAAAAGAAGGACTCGATCACCGACGTTGAAAACGCGGTTCTTGATTTTGGAGTCATGAATCTTCTTTGTCTTTTCTTTGTAGATCAGAGAGTTCTCGTATGCATGATCACGGAGTTCATTTAATTCATTCATTTGAACTTTCCGGTGATCACCAGCTGTCTGAATATCGAAGTTGGCATGTTTCAAGGCCCAGTATGCTTTGTGCTCAAGCTCAATCGGCAGATGACACGCCTTTCCGTACACTAGCTTGTATGGAGTACACCCGATGGGTGTTTTATAAGATGTACGGAAGGCCCAGAGTGCGTCATCTAGCTTATCCGACCAAGAGGCACGGTTTTCGGCTACTGTCCTCTCCAGAATTCTTTTAATCCCTCGGTTGGAAACTTCCACTTGCCCACTTGTTTGGGGGTGGTACGCAGTAGAGAGACGGTGAGTTACACCATACTTTTGCATGACTCTATCAAACTGGTCATTGCAGAAATGCGTACCACGATCACTGATTATAGCTCGTGGAGTTCCAAACCTAGCAAAAAGAGATTTTAAGAATTTCACAACAACTCGGGCATCGTTGGTAGGTAAAGCTTTCGCTTCAACCCATTTTGGCAAATAGTCAACGGCCACGAGTATGTATTTATTTCCTCGAGATGAAGGAAATGGCCCCATAAAGTCAATGCCCCAGATGTCAAAAATCTCACACACTTGAATGGCATTTTGCGGCATTTCATTTCTTTGTGAGATATTTCCGTGACGTTGACAAGCGTCACAGGTTTTGACAAATTCGTGGGCATCCTTGTAAATCGTGGGCCAATAAAATCCGGAATCAAACACTTTCTTGGCAGTGTAGTTGGGGCTATGATGTCCCCCAGTAGGTCCAGAATGGCAAGCCTTAAGAATGTCATTGGCTTCCTAACCATACACACATCGCCTGATGACTTAATCCGCGCAAATTTTGAATAAGTAGGGGTAGTCCCAGAAGTAATGTTTTACATCTTTAAAGAATTTGTTTTTCTGTTGGGACGACATCCCTTTCACCACAAAGTTACCCGCATGGTAATTTGCAAAGTCAGCAAACCATGGGGTAGAAGAGTCTCTACGAAAAGAAACCACATTGAGTGTTTCGAGAGGAAATGTTTCGTTTATTTCCTTTTTCTCGAACACATCCTGGTGAGGGTTTTCTAGACGGGACAGATGATCAGCAGCCAGGTTCTCAGCTCCTTTTTTATCACGTATAATGATATCAAATTCTTGCAGGAGGAGAACCCAACGGAGCAATCTCGGCTTTGCATCTTGTTTTGCAAAGAGATATTTGAGATCCGAGTGATCCGTATACACCACGCATTTGGTCAAGATTAGGTATGGCCGAAACTTCTCAAACGCATACACCACGGCTAGTAGCTCTTTTTCTGTAGTGGTGTAATGGGTTTGAGCTTCAGTCATAGTCTTACTCGCGTAGTGGATAGGCTGAAAATGCTTGGTTTTACGTTGCCCCAGGACTGCACCGATAGCAAAATCACTTGCATCGCACATGAGTTCAAAGGGTAAATCCCAGTCGGGGGCAACGAGAATGGGTGCTTCCGTAAGCTTTTTCTTTAATGTTTCAAAAGCTTCGATGCACTCAGGTGAGAAGATAAAAGGAGCATCCTTCTCAAGGAGATGAGTCATAGGCCGAGCGATTTTAGAAAAATCTTGTATGAATCTGCGATAAAAACTGGCATGACCTAAAAAACTCCTAATACCTTTGACGGTAGTAGGATGAGGCAATTTGGCAATGACATCCACTTTCGCTTTGTCAACCTCAATCCCGTTTTTTGAAATCTTATGGCCTAGGACAATTCCTTCCTTGACCATAAAATGGCTCTTCTCCCAATTTAGACAAAGATTGGTGTCTTCACACCGTTTTAGCATTTTTTCTAAATGGGAGAGACATGTTTGAAATGAGTCCCCAATGACCGAGAAGTCATCCATAAACACCTCCATTGTTTCCCCGATCATGTCGTGGAAAATTGCCATCATACAACATTGGAACGTGCCAGGAGCGTTACATAGGCCAAAAGGCATACGTCTATAGGCAAAAGTTCCGTATGGGCAGGTGAATGTGGTCTTTTCTTGATCCTGTGGATCAATGGGGATCTGAAAATACCCCGAGAAACCATCTAGGAAACAATAGTATTCGTTCCCTGCTAATCTCTCAAGCATTTGGTCCATGAAGGGTAGAGGAAAATGGTCTTTACGGGTGGCTTCGTTTAACTTGCGATAGTCAATACACACACGCCGTCCCGTAACCAATCGAGTTGGAATTAACTCATTTTCTTCATTTGTGACAACAGTTATGCCACCTTTTTTTGGAACACAATGGATGGGACTGACCCAAGGACTATCAGAGATCGGGTAAATTAGACTGGCATCAAGAAGTTTGAGAACCTCCTGTTTGATAACCTCATGAATCTTAGGATTCACCCTTCTCTAATGTTGGACTGCTGGTTTGAAATCATCCTCCAATAAAATCTTGTGCGTACAAAATTCAGGGTTAATACCCTTGATGTCGGAGAGTCTCCAAGCAATTGCTTGCTTTTGCAACTTCAAAACCTTTATGAGAGCAGTCTTCTCCTCCTCAGTTAAGTCCTTAGCAATTATGACGGGTAATTTATCATCACCCTCCAAGAATGCATACTCGAGATGAGGAGGTAGGTCCTTAAGTTCAACCTCGGGAAATTCTTCAGTAGATGTTTGTACGGATTTGATTTCTTCAATCGTGATCTCTTTCAGAGGGAGTGACGGTAATGGATCTTCATTTAACAATTGCTCAAGATAAAGGATATCTCCCTCCGAATCATAAACACCATCATCAATTCCCGGCGGAATCGATTCATCATTAGCAAGAAACTCATCGATCTCTTCTAAAAAGAAGTCACCTCCCTCATACGGAGTAAGAGAGGGGGAAGAATCGGCAATAATTGGTTGAGAAGATGTGGTGGGATCCCCACTTACAGAATTATGAAAATAACCAAGAAACTCTTGAGATTACTCCTCTGAAGCAATATCATCTACATCGATTCGATTAACCGATTCAGCATCATAGTTTGAGGAGTACCTCGAAGTTTGATCAAGGTTAAAGGTGACAGCTTCATTACCCACACGTAATGTGTTTTCTTGCTCAAATACATCAATGAGAGCACGGCCCGTTCTCAGGAATCCTCGTCCAACAATGAGGGGAACCCGATGATCGGCAAAAGTCAGCTGGAAAATGGAACTTTCCTACTTTCACGAATACATCCTCGGCGATGCCAAGAGGACGCGATATAGAACGATCTGCAAGCTCAAGAGTCATGCAGGTAGGAATAAGTTCTGGAAGAGAAAGTTTCTTCCATACTGAATAAGGCATCAGATTGATGCTTGCACCAAGATCGGCGAGGGCAAAGCATTCAATCATTCCTGGAAAAACACAAGGTAGAAGAAATTTTCCAGGATCTCCAAGCTTCTCGGGAAGCTTCTTTAATAGAACTGCTGAGCAGTTCTCGTTCAGAGGAGTTTTAGCCATTTCAAACAGTTTTTCCTTGTTGCTTAACATGTGTTTGAGAGTTGATGCAAATTTGGGCATCAGCATGATAGCATCCGCAAAGCTTATGTCAAAATGTAGTTCTTGGAAAATTTGAAAAAAATTTTCCATTTGATGACTGGCTTTTTCGCGGAGCTTTTGCTCATTTAAACGTGATGGGTAAGGAATAGAAGTTTTGGATTTGGAGTTTTCAACTGGAGGTTCAAAAACAACTCCTGGTTTGGATTTGGGTTTCGGGACAACTTGAGGATGGACATGTGCTGTGCTCTGTGAGCTAGTGGGTTGCACTTGGTCCTTTGTCGCCTCAGGTTCACTTTCCACTACCTTCGGGAGAGAAGAAGAAGAGGTAGTAGGAATAGCGGGTCCATCATATGAAGCACCACTTCTGGTTGTGATCGCCTTTGCATCGCCCCTCGGATTAGCGATCGTGTTGCTAGGTAAAGTACCTGAGCCCGAGGGTCGATCATTTAAAGACTTCTTAATGTCAGAAATATGGCTTACCAACAACCTATTCATTTCCTCTTGGGATTTCATGAATTGCTTCAACAACTCATCAGATGATGGTCCAGTTGGAACAATGGCTTGATTTTGTGTAGGAAAATTCTGGCCTCTATTGTTTGGATTAGGGCCTTGATTTTGGAAATTTCCTTGATTATTGCCATGAAAATACCCTGGGTTGAAATTTCCTTGACCTTGGTTTCTATTAAAATTTCCTTGGTTTTGGAAATTTTGACTTTGATTTTGAAAACCGTTATTCTGACTAAAATTACCTTGGTTTTGAAAACCTTGGTTCGTTCTATTCTGATTTTGATTACGGTTTTGGTTTTGGTTGAAACCGGGTGGTCCAGGGTAGTGGTTAGGACGGTGGTTCGGGTCCATAGGAGCACGGTATTGGTTGCCTCCTGAATTGGAAATCCCGCCCACAGCGTTTGCTTCAAAAGGGTTACCATCGGTGGCCATACAGTTGTAATAGGCATGGGGGCCACCGCAAGTAACACATACTTCCACTTTCTTAACTTCAGCAGGAGGTGAAGTTTGTGGAAAAGAAACTTTCTTTTGGTTAGAGAGAACCAAAGCTTGAATTGCTTCCGTGAGTTTGTCAATCTTAGCATCGGTGCTAGATTGACTCACGGGCGATGAAGCAGAAGGACCAACACTGACTTGGGAAACAACCGGTTTGCTTCGTGCAGTGCGGACTTTAGACTTGTTTTCAATTATCGCTAAAGTTTCTTTTACAGTTTTGCTCAAGAAATTTCCTCCAGCGGAGGAATTGAGAGAATCTTGATCAGATTGACTCACTCCATTATAGAAAGTATCGAGTTGCATCAACTCGGAGAAACCATGGTGAGGACATTTGCGGAGCAACTCCTTAAAACGATCCCACGATTCACTGAAGGATTCATCAAACTTTTGTGTGAACTTGATGATTTCGTTTTTAAGACTCGTGGTTTTAGAAGGTGGATAGAACTCGTTCACAAATTTCTTCACCAGGTCTTCCCATGTTTCGATCGATTGAGGGGGTTGTTTTTCAAGCCAAATCCGGGCTTGTCCCTCGAGGGAAAATGGGAACAGAAGAAGTTTGACAGCATCGGTAGGGACATTCTTGTATTTGATGGTAGATGCAATCTTGTTAAACCATCGAATATGAGCATGAGGATCATCCCTCTCAAAACCATAGAATTGACTTGAGGTTACAAGATTTAGTAACCCGGTTTTGAGTTCAAAATTTTCAGCCACAATGGCTGGGATAACAATAGCATCTCCATACCCATCGATGGGTGCTTGGAGGAGCTCGCACATAGGATGTTCATCCGCCATGATAACGGAAGTAGTGCAAGCAGTCCGGATCTCAGATCCAACTGATGGGGCAGAACGTCTACGGATACGCCTTCTTGGAATCCTAACAAGCTCACGAACTGGGCTCACAGACCTAGAAGAGCGAGTGCGCATACACTAGAGTTAACTCTAAGAAATCTCAGAGTCAAGGGAATTATGAAAATGGGGAAAGAAGAATCTTTTTGGGTTTTATGGTTTTTTTTTTTTTTTGGATTTTTGGATTTTTATAAGAAAATATAAATATTTATAGATGGTATGAACAAGGAGTGAATATTCAAATCACTAATCTGCTAAACGTAAGATTATTAGCACAGCTCCCCGGCAGCGGCGCCAAAATTTGGTTCGTCCAGAAACGGTCTATCTTTTATTAGTCAACCACTTATGAATGGTCAACCATAAAAGTCAAACAGCTCAGAACCAAATGCAATTAAGTCCAGAGGAGTTTAGTGTTTCCCAGGTCGTTAAGTCCCAACGAGCTGTGCGATTGAAACTAAACGCGTAGTGATCGGGTGATATTGAACAGGAAAGGGGTATGATTGGTTACAATAAGGAAACTGAATCTATAAAAGACTTTGAAGTCCTTTTAATTCTATATTTTAAAATCGTTTACGTTTAAATAAACGTCTACGCACAAAAATAAAAGTGAAAACAGAAATCTAAAAATACCTACATGATAAAAATTATGTTTTTACAATCCTAACAATAAAAGAAAAATTTAAGAAAAAGAAAATTAATTTTTAAAGTATTTTCTTAATTACTAATAATTAATTACTAATTTCTAATTATTTAAATTACACTAAAAATACAAATAATTAAGATTTAACTAAGAAAAATAAAATTTAAATGTGGAAAAATCTAAAATAACTTAAAACTAATTCTAAAACAGAAAAGATATTTTTGTGACTTTTTAAATAATTTTTATTAATTAAAATCTAATTATTAACTAATTAAAACTAATTAAAATTAAGAAAAATGGAAGATGATTAATAAAAAAATGTGAAACTTAACAGAAAATTCTAAAATAGATTAAGAAATCTAGGAAAATTAAAATTGGAACTAAATGCAAACTCTAATAAGCTGATGGACTAATAAGCAGTTTGGAAATAAGCACAAAATAAGCACATAAGCACTGAATTATTCCAAAAGCTCAAAAACAGTTCAAGAAAACAAATTAAGCTTATTCAAACTGAAAAAGCTCAAATAAGCAGTCAGGCAAGACAAATAAGCACTTGGCTTCTTTGTGTTCTGAGACAGTTATGGGACAGAGTTTGAAGGGCAAAACAAGTGGGGTCCACAGAGCTTAAGCTCTCAAACTTGGCTGAAACAGATAGCCAGCTGGGTTGTGAGCTCAAAGGAACCAAGAACAACCCCTAGGGTCCACTTATGTGGCCTGTGGGACCCACAAAAGTGGTGGTGATGGCGACTGTGGTGATGGTGCAGCAGCTGCACAGGGGAGATAACACTCCCTGCAGCTCACTTTGAAGCTGTGTGGGGCCCACAATAAAAATCACAAAAATATAACAAAAATAGCAATGAATCAACAAGCTGGGTCTAATAAATTATCCAAAAGCTCATAAGCTAGATCAAAGTAACAAGCTCATGAAAAATCACACAAGTTCATGCAATTCTACTGTCACTAGTAATTTGACTTTTTAGAAAATTTGAGATAGTTGACTTTTATGAGTTTTAGCTTGATTTTATGGACTGAGTATGTTATAATAAGATGAGATGAGGTTATCTAGAGCTATAGTAACAACTTTTAAGCATATGTGATGAATTTTGACAGCTTAAACTTGGACAGATGACAGATTGCCTGCAAACAAAGGAATTTTGACTATTTGCTTCTATAACTTGATCTTATTTGTTCCTTTTGGCTCAATAGTCCTAAATAAACATGTATGTATCACCAACACAACAGAACAACATCAATAGAACCAAAACAGTTCCTTAACCAAACACAACCTTGTATGACAGTTATGACAATTTTCAAAGCAAATTAGAGATCTATGACTAGAAACTGTTTTTAAGCAACCTATTGTGATTTAACTAACAAAAACAAGCATGAAATGACTATCAATTAACTATGAAACAGTAGAGAGCAACATGGGAGATTTTCTTACAAAACTTTCCAAGAAGAAGAATTGAAACCAGGACCAAGATACCACTCCTAAAGCTTTCCACAAAGCTACTAAACCATTTCCATCCAATAATCAACTTGCTTCAATGTCCAAGAACAGGCTATCCCCCTCCTTTAACTTTCATTGACCAAGTACCAAATTCACTTGAACTTGAGTTATAAGCTTACCAAAAGCTATCAGTAGCTTAAGTAAGCTTATTTGAATTAGAAATAAGCTAATTGAAGCTTGAATTTAAGAACACGTAAACTGATTTTATAACAGGAAACATAAAAACATGAAACTTTGATAAAACCTTGACTTAATACTTGAAAGTAAATTACAATGACTAAATGGCTTTAGTTCAATACAGGAAAACTTAAGATTACAATTTTAGAAACTAATTAAGACAATTAAATTGAAAACGACATACAAGAAAATTAAAACTAACTAACTAGCACTCTCTTCTCCTTCTCTTCTTCTATTTATTCAACAAAAAGCTTCCCACTGGCACTCTGAGCATTTCCCACCAATAATTTAAGCCGTTGGATGATCTGACTCCATTTTAGCCGTAGATTAATTTTGGCGCCAAAAACTTCTCAACCCACTTTTCTGATTGCTAGGAGACCTAGACGAGGCATTAAATGCGCTTTTGGCTTGGGGTGTTTGGAGGGTAGGAATAAGGTGGGTGTGATGATGATGGAGTGTGGGTTGGTGTTGCAGGCGTAGGTGATGATGAAGAAAGAGGGAAAACCCGTGAGCGGGAGTTGAATATTTTTGACCGGGGGGAATTATTAATAGGGGACGGGTTCAATTAGGGGGGGGGTTTCACGGGTATTTTGACAGGGGTTCAGGGTTTGGTTTGGCAGGGTTCACAAGGGTTATGAATTAAAAGGGGCCGGTTTGGTTTGTTATTAACAAAAGGACCATTTTTGCAATTTCACCAAAATCAAAGGACTGAAATTGCCATTTTCCAAAATTTATCAGAAGGACCAATTTTGACAAGTTTAAATTACCAAAGGACCAAAAATGTTAATTTTCAAATTAAAAATGTCCCGGGGTAATTTCTGTCAATCTTTGAAACTTCAAGGACTAAAGTTGCCATTTTGCAAAACTGAACTTTATAAGGGTAATTTTGACAACTTGAAAATCCCTGAGGGTCTTTTATGAAAAATTGACATGTTTTGAATAACCAGGGACTAGATTTGACAATTTATGCATAAAATACAGTTTAAATATTTTTTCTGTCTTTTTAAGACTTTTCAAAGTGTTTTTGACTGTTTTTGCAGTGCAGATGGAATAAAAATGATGAGTATTTAGACACTCATCAGTCAACATCAAACAGCCCTGACAGCAGGTCACTTCGGTAATTCCCCGTGGATTACGCTTAGTATGTCTCAAACGGTCTACAGTCGTGAGGTGATGCTTCGGTGTACCTCAGCGACTCTTCTGAACTGTAGGTGTACTTCGGTACATTGCGTTATCTCACTTGTGGGACTCTAGTTCAAGAACGGCCTTTGTAAGAATTAGAGTTGTGTTTTCACACTATGCTGTTAACACTCTCGAAGTTCAAACTTGTAAGTGCCGGAATTCGCTTATTACTAACCTTTCTTATGTTTTCTTCTTATGGAAGCTCTGGAGCGGACTGATCGTGCAGATTCTTCACATGCTCATACCAACAACATCACTAATGGAAGTTTTATCAAAAGGCAACACAAAATTCTGAAAGATTCTTCGTCAAGTCAAAGAATCTACAAAGTTAAAGACTAAGAGAACTTCATCAGTATTGTAATCCAATGTTAAAGAGCGTGTGAGCATGTTGAAGAAGGACGTGGAGACACTGGAGCAACGAAGCAGACCTGATGCAGACAACAACAACATACTATCACTACCATCACAAAGAACAAAAATCAAAGAACAAAGTAAATGATGACGTCAAAGCAGAAATGTTCAAAGGAAACAATTTCTCTACAATGGGGAGATTGTTCGAATCAAGACACTTCTTCTCACAAGAAAGAAGATTGTTGGAATCAGCACCTACAATGTTTATCACTCTTTCATTCATCACCAACACTTAGGGGGAGATTGTTGGAATCACTCCTAAACCTTAATTCAAGTGTTAGTGATTCATATGTAATAGTTAGCTTAATATGTCTTTTATGTTAGTAATCATGTCAAGGCTTATGTAGAAAGCCCATGAGCCTTGGCCCAAGTCCAATAAGGAAAGGAAGGGACTAGGAGTGTTGCCCTAGCTCCCTCTTCTATAAATACCTTTGTAATACCCTCACTTGAGGGTTGGTTGTTCAATTCATTTCATTACTCACGCATAACTCTTCTTTTACTCTTACGCGTAGTGTTTGTGTTTTGTTCAACCGATGACCTTTGTCTATCTTTCTTATATTGATGCTTGTGTTATTAATATGGTGACCTAACAGTAATTTTATCAGATTAAGATATTTTTATGTATTATTTTATTAGTTATTTATTATATTGTGATTTAAATTGGTGTATTCTATATTGTTCTTTGTTTATTGTTGTATCTAAATTTATTTTTTTGTTAGTTTAATAGTTTATGATCCTTTAGATTATTCATGTGTTTGATAAATCAGTTGTTATATGAATGTGAATGCCTCTCAAATCCATCATGTATAAAAGAATATGTTAAATACAAACATACTTAACATCCTTTGATTATCAAGACCTTTTAGTGATTACGACCATTAAGTATATACCAGTGTAAACATACCTACAATACTTTCATACAGTAAGTCTTATAAGGTTTTTTTGACTTTGTGAAGTCTTATATGATCTTTTAAATTACTAATGTTTGTGCTAAATCAGTTGTTGAATGAATGTGTTTCATTAAGTAGGGTTGTGCATTGTAGTTAGTAATGCTTTGTAACATATTATGAATTAGTTTACGTGATCACAATTGATTTGTAAAGGATGTTATTTAGTTGTTAAATTGGGAATTTAGTTGGATTTTGTTATGTGTGTGTTTGTTGGTTTAGTGTTGGCAGTTGAGTTTTTATTGTTGATGTAGTTCAATATGGATTTGCTGTCATAAATGGTAGTGTGTTGTGTTTTTTATTTCCCGTTACTTATAAGTTGATGTGGTGTGTGGCAGAAAATGATTGGAACGCAGTTTGTTATTGAAGTCGATAGTAATACATATCGGAAGAAGCTGGTATATTTGTTGTGTTTAAACAGTTTTCAAATTTGACAAATAATTTTTTTTGTTATTATGATTTTGTAATCGTGTTTATTAACAATGTTATGTTTTATTTTATTTCAGGATCTTCCAGTTTGGTTCAAGAAGGTTTATATTAATGGCAAAACATGGGTTTATTTGATTAACAACAGATGTAAGAAATTTAAGGTGTTGTTAAAGGAAAAAAAAGGACAATGGAAATTTGATAAAGAAACTTGGGAACACTTCATTAAGCTAAGTGGATATGAAGATATTACATTGTTACCCTTTTTAAACGAAAGTCGGATACATATTATGTAACAGGGTATGATGCAAATGGTATTGAATCAGGTGGTTATGGAACGTTGAACTGTATCAAGAAGACTTGCAAGGTGCACTGCAATAGTAGGTCATAATATAGAGGAATCTTCGGTATGTTGAATATCGCATATGTTATTTAACTAAATTAGAATGTTTGGTTCTGTTAAGTATATTATTCGATGGTATTCAGTAATTTATTTTTTTTTTGTTTTTTTGGTAGGTTCTACCATTCAATTTTCTTCCTTATGTAGGTAATAATGTTTTCATGATTAAAGTGAATGGTTTTGAAGTTCAAGTGATACATGGGTTTCAAGCTTTTCCTGGACAGAGCATAAATTATGGACATGTGTTTTCTGGATTGGATTGGGATGATGTTGTTCTTTTTGGAGGCTTTGTTCCTGGAAGAAGGATTTTATTGACTAACAATCTGAATAATATGTTGAGTCTTATGAGTTTTATCGGTGATGGTCGCGAATTGACTACAGAAAATGTTCCTCACACAGTATTGCATTTTGATCAACCAAAGCACATTTTTGATAACGGTAAGTATGCATAAGTTCATGAGTTTTGTTTGAAAATAATGTTTTTGAAGTGGGCTTACACGTTTTTTTAATTTTGTTGGTAGATCCTCGTATGTTCCAAATATGTAATTGGCGTGGTCATGAGTTGGAACACAATGATGAGAATAGAACTTTTTACACGAAGCTTTATTGCTATGTGTTTGAGCAACACCGTCTTGTAAGTTTTTTTGAAACATTCATTCTTTTATCGGATTAATGTAGACAATACCTGAGGGATTTGTGAAAGCACACATGCTATCCAATTATCTTCATGCATTGCTTCGACACAAGACATTTGCATTCAGGATTTTTCTGCACCAAGATATCCACTCAGAAAGGCCAGATCGGACAACTCATATTTCTTTTAAAGGTAATTGGAGGCAACTTGCTCGAGATTGGAATTTGCATCAGAATCAGACATTAAGGTTTAAGTATGTGGCGGATATTCCAGATGAGCAGGAGTTTATATTTTTTGGTGAAGAGCCAATATATATGCCTGTCTTTGATGTTTGTTAAAATATGATTGTTTAATGGATTATTCTGGAGGTTTTGTTTGGAACGATTATTTTATGTTGTCGATGGTTAATTGTTAGAAGTATGATATGGGTTATGGTACAATAAAATGTACTTATGATGGTCGATAAACGTTTGTAGTTTTATGTATTGTGTATGAAAATATAATCACTATGGTTTGTAATTTTTGTGTTTGTTTGGAATTGTAAATTTTAATCTTCATTTGCAATTTTTTTTTTTTTTTTTTTTTTTTTTTTTTTTTTTTTTTTGGTATATTTTGATAGCTTATTTTTTGGTACAAACTTTTTTATATTAATTTTTAGTTTATGATATATCTTTTTATGTTATATACATTTTGATTGACAAAAATGTTCGATTTTTATACAAACTTTTTTATCTTTTAATATATATACATTTTGATTGACAAAAATGTTTGATTTATAGGTTTTTGGTATTATTTGTTATTTATGAGGGTCAAAGTATATAATGTGTTTTAGTTGAGGGGTTTTATTGAATTTGTTGATTAATTTCTGCATGTTGATTGACATAAAGACGGCTTCTACAGTCACTTTATTTAAGTCTACTTCTAAACTCTGCAATATTCATTGCTACTATCAGTAATACTCATTGCTACTATCACTATTGATAAATCAAAACAAGAAATTAGATTAATTCACAAGTGAATCATAGGTCATCTTTAATCAGGTATTTTTTTGTCTTTGCATTTGTTACTGTCATTCATAGTTGATCTGTTAGTTTTCATTTTTAATGCAATTATTAATGTTAATTAGTAAAAGTGATTATGGTTTTGTTCATATTTAGGGTTTTAATACTTGATTGATAATCAAATACTACGTGATATATGAAATATTGTTTTCCCCTATTTTTGACCAAATACTGTTTCCATAATAATAATAATAGATCTAAGTGAAAGTTTGTTTTGTTTACAGGAAAATGACAACACAATTCTTGGTTGATTATAATCATGGGGAACATTTGGGTACTTTGTTATGTATTTTATTTCTGTTAATTGGTATATATGTGTGTTTGATATTTGATTTGTATTTATTGTTTATATTTGTATTTGCAGATGCTTCCTGACTACTTTCACATAAACAATTATAATAATAAAAAATTATGTTTATCTGATTAACAACAACAGTATGAAAAGAAAAGTTTATATGAATCGTGTAAGTGGTAGTGACGAATGGTATTTTTCTGGGGATTCATGGAATAATTTCATAGCCTTGAGTGGTTATTTGAATATAAGAATGATACATTTCATTAAGGAGGGTGTCGACACATTCTATGTTACGGCTTATGAGGAAGATGGAACAGAGTTCGGTGGTTATGGTATTATTCACACACGTAGCAGAAAAGTTAAATGTGTTGGTGAAGTTGGAAATGATACTAATCTATCTCCTGTAATACTCTGTTTTATAGTTTTCCTCTGTTTTGTTTTAGTTTTAATTATAGTTTATATTTTCATATATATACTTATATATATATTTTTTTATTCAAGTGGTTTCCGGTAGAGTTTCTGCAAGATGTTGATAGGAATGAGTTTGTGATACGTTTTTCTAACATTGAAATACTCGTTGAGGCAAGGCAAGGTATTATTCCTGGAACAAATGATACCATTGGATTTCAATTCATTGTGCATTGGAATACAGTTGTGCGTCATGCGAATTTGATGGTTGGCGAACGCGTTGTGCTTACTAAGACAAATAGGAATGATATTCGGATTTCTTTAATGAGGTTTGATGACGATGGATTCCAACTTATTCATGAAGCAAACTTCCCCACTTGGCTTGCCTTTTTGCAAGGGCATGATGAAAATGAAACAGGTGATAAATTATAATGGGTATTGCAATGAAATAAGTATGTGTCTCAAATACGACCGTTCAAATAGTTATGTGTTATTCTTTATTTGACTTGTATTTCTTGTTTTTAAGATGAGAGGTTGCTTCATGGTTGTAATTGGATAGACAATGTTGGACATTTAACTGAAGAATCCACATTTTACCAATGACTTTATCCGTTTGTGCTTGATTAGGGTAGATTGGTAAGGATATTTTCTTTATTCAAATTCAAAATCTTGTATGTTTGACATATATTTATTACTCTATAAGTTTGAAGATATATTCTTTGTATATTTTAAAAAAAAACATGTTGCTCATTATTGCAGACTATGCCGGCTCGTTTTGTGGATGCTAATCAACTTCAAGGTTTTGAACATGAAATTTTAAGAAGGATGGATAGAGAAAGGCGTGTAGTTTTGAAATTTGAATTTCATCCAGAAAGTCCATGGAGAAATGATCACATGACATTGAGGACTAATTGGAAGATTCTTGCTGGAGAATTTAACTTTCCAATGAACAAAATGATTCGGTTTCAGCTTGTTGGAACCACACTTGATCCTGATTTTGAAGTCGAGCTGTTCAATGGTCCTATTCCGTTGGTTCCTATATTTGATGTTTGCTGAGATGATGTGAGGTTCGTTCTTGATGTTGTGATGTGTTTAAGAACATGCTTTGTTTGGTATATGTGATAGATGTGTCGCGAAATAGAACTTGGTAGTTCATAGTTTGTTGTGGTTGATGCTGTTTCTTTTGGCATGTTTATGATGGATATTAGTACTAATGTTATGCGTAGGGTAATAGCGTAGGAATTAACGAATGTATTTCGTAACTCTTTTGTTTTACTATGTAAAATGCCATTGTGGTTATGCATTAGGTTTCATGGTATGTGAAATGTTACTATGTTTTATGTGTAAATATGTTGTTTATATATTTTCTGTCGTTGTGATTTGTAACTTCTTAAATCATTAATTTAAAAGCCACCAAATTAATTGTTCCAGTATAGATTTTATTCACTTTGTTGAGACTCATGTAGTCTCAACAAACACAATTAAAATGACAATATCTAACTCTCCAATGTTGCCTAGAACAATGGTTCTAAAATGACTTGCAAACAGAACTTTCAAACTAAAACACAATATTCAGCATAAATAAATAATCCAAACAAAAACAATTTTAAAAATATACAAAACATTGTATTTACATTCCAACTAAAAACTATCTACTAAAGTGTTTCGTATAATTTTTTTTGTGAGTTGTTTTGACCATCCAAATTTTGTATTCCAATTTTTAATTATCCATCCACATCACGTGCTATTTTTTCACACTTCTTGATTGATTCTCACTTGTTGAAAGAAAAATAACTTATGTATCTCCTAAACGTCTTTGTGGCTGCATAACAATACAAACAATATAAACAATATGGATCATATATATAATAATAAAAAACATAACTTATGAACCTCCTAAACTTTTACCATGATTATTTACTAATGGAATAGAATCAATACAAATAAACATTATACAATAACATACCAAAAAAATCATATATAAATTAATCAATTAACAATATGGATCATATATATATAATAATCAGAAACATACCTTCTAAATCTCCTTAATGTCTTTGTGGCTGCAACATACATTCTGAATATATAAATTAATCAATAAACAATATGGGAGAAAATGATCAATGACTTATAAACACAATATAGATCATATAATCAAAAACATACATTCTGAATATCATAAACTCTGAATCTCCTAAACGTCTTTGTGGCTGTAACATACCTTTTGAATATATAAATGTTGAACCTTAGATCTTGATAGATCTTTGAGCGCTCGTGGATCGTTAGTAATGCTTATGTAATCACGAACACACTAATAGACAGTCTCTGTTACTTGTATTCTAAAGCGGAAATCAAACACAAGTAAGAACAATAATAACTAAGAATACTTTGATCCTCTATGGATCTTTGAATAGAACTAAAACTTGTTTTTCAAACTCGTACATTATTCATACTAATGTGTTCCTTTTATAGACAAGGAACCCTAAACCGTTTCCCAAAAAACGTATAAACATAAAACTAAAGAAGATATACATTATCACTTCCTAATAAAGCTCATGCATATCCTAACTAATTATAAAATATGCGGAATATCTATTTCCGCAGAAACAAACTACGCGGTTTTACTACTTCCGCAGAATCTCTTCTTCAGCAGAATCCTTGCACTTCAGCAGATTCTTCAGCAATAACTTCAGCAGAATTCTTACTTAGTAGAATTCCCAACAATCCTCCCCTAATCTTGAATTTAACATGGTTAAGTTCAAGATTTTTGATAGATCTTTAATACTTCAGAACAAGAGGATTGAATACGAACATCAGCAGGAAAGAACCAAAACAATCACATCTCTATGATGGCAAAACTTTGAAACTCCAGATCTTTGCAGCAACAAATGACAAAATGTACATCAAAACATATTAGTTTCATACTATTCTCATCACATCCAGGTGTGTTAACTCCTAGGAGAGGTGAATCATTGAAAATAATGGATTTGTTGTCTCTTTACCAATAGCCATTACTACTGGAGTAGCCAAATGTTTAAGTTCGAAAACTATGGTACACTGATAACCATCTGATTTGTAGCAAATCAGCAGCTATAAATGGATTTGAGATGTCTTTACCTGTAGCCGTTTTCTCAGTACTAGTCAATTCTTAGGGGAAAGAATCACCTTTGGTGAATTGAGAACCCAATATGGTATTCAACTGCCTTTACCACAAGCCATATACTTGTGGGCTAGCCAATTCTTAGATACCAAAAAGGTATAAGCCATGCTGAATTAATGACCATACAACCCTCAGCAATTAAGCATGGGTGAGTTGCATACCCTATGATTTTAAGAAAACCATTACAGCTATCAACAGATTTGATGTGTCTTTACCAAAGCTGTACCCTTTGGACTAACCAACTCTTTGATGTACACAAGGCACAGCTGGTGAGTTGATAACCATCAACAAAGAGATGTACAACAAACCTGCAAGAAAAAGTGAGACAAACAAAGAATATACAAGAATTTAATTTTTTTTTAACTAAGAATGAAACAAAGAAAGAAAGAAATAATACAATATACCAGAATTAAGAAGAAGCTTGGTGTTGCAGAAGCTGAGTCTTAATCAACCCAATCAATTGTTCAGCATGGAGCATATCATTCCCCACTGGATCAGGAGGGACTTCCAATTTCCTTCTAAGCATTTGTTGCATCAATTTCACAGACAAAGGATAAAGCCTATCAGAAAACATACACACAGCCATCCCACACTTTGTCTCCACAACATGCACACTTGGGATAGGATAAAATCTCCAAGTCTCAACCTTCCACTTATGTGAATCCTTCCAAATTGAATACCCTTTACCATTTGGAGATTGAGAGTCAAAAAGAACTTGAAGATCTCCCAATAAGTACAACCCAGAACCTTGTGGAGTATGAATAGCATAATATTGTGTGACAAGGCCATGAAGAGTAATCAAATCTTTCCTATCCACCATATGAAGTATGTCTTTCAAGAAGGTAAACTGCATAGAAGAGTTATCCAACCTATAGATGGTGTTAAACTGTCCATCAGTCAATGTCCATGTAGTCAACACACCATGAGACCCCTCAAGAAAAGTGTCAGAAGATCCCTCTTTAATGAATGTTGACTCATCAGCCTTTAGATCCAAATGCTTAGAAGAACCACCCTTGTGAGATTTATGAACTCTAGAGCCCTGTGTCCCAACTAATCTCACAGATCTCCTAATGGCAATGTGTCTCCTTTTGGACATCCTTTTCCCCCTTCTCCCAGGTATATAAATGCCCATAGAAATAGAAGAGGGTACCTTCTCTGATGTACCAGAGGCATCTTCAGTAGAAACAGAGGGAATTGTAACAGGACCACCCATTGCATGTAACTTATCAAGCTCTTCTCTAACCTGTTTAGCTCTAGCAGCTTCCAGTTCAGCTTTCCTAACCATATCTGCTCCTTCTTGTTCAGCGGATGCAGAAAAAGGATTAGTATCATGCTCAAAAGTGCTAGCAGCTCCCTGTGGATCCATAGATGTATCAGCAGTACTGGGAGAAGCTTCAGAAGAAACAACAAGAAAATCAGCTGATGGTACTTGCTCAGAGGATTGCACACCTTCAGTATGTTCTTCAGTAGAAATAGCAAGAGAGCTTTGCTGTGCGCTATTATCAGTAAAAGAAGCCACAATCTCAACAGTCTTTAATCTTTTAGCTTTGGGAGCATCCATACCACCATCAATCCTTTTCAACTTAGAAGGTGGTGTAATATGCTTCATAATCTTATGATAAATAATAGTCAAATCAGAATCAGATAAAGCCCAGACTTGCTTCTTTGTCAAACCAGACTGATAGATAGCAGTACTTTGGTTATACACCACATTCCTCATATACCTTTTCTTCTGAGCTGCAGTTGGTGGTCTCTCCCTCTTAGCTTTAGCCTTTTGTGCAGCAATGGCTTTTCTCTTTGCAGCTGCAGCTAGCTTCTTTTATTTTCCAAGAGCCATCATTTGTGCAGCAAAGTTCTCACTATCAAAATCAGCTCCTAAAATGCTCTGAGCAAGAGTAGGATTGGAAACAGCTTGAAGAGTGTAAGAATCCCATTGCTCATCCGTAAAATTAATTGATTGTGCATCCAATTCTCTTTGTCTTTCAGGAGGCAAATTGGTAGTAAACTGAGCTGCAAGCTGTTGTGCCAAAGCTTGACTCTTCATCAAATCTGCATACTCTGCTAGCATTCTTGCTTGCTGTAGCCTTTCCTGTTCACTCACAAGATCTGAACCAAGCTATTCATCAACCATAACTCCTTTTCCTTTATCAGCAGGGTCATAAGCAGAATCATCATGAGAAGTATCAACAATGGGAACTGTATTAATGTTTTCAAAAGAAACACCCATGGAAGCATCAGAAGTAATATGTTGAGGAGTGTCTTTAAAAGGAGCAGAAGAGACATTAGCATTAGGATCCAGGTTAAAGCTTCTTCCAGCAAGGAATACTTCATGATGATCTGCTGAAGGTGGAGGACATGGTTGTTCTTGTACAGATGAAACTTGACCATGTTCAGAAGCAACATTCACCATTTGAGCATAAAAAATGACATGATCATCAGCAGTTGCAACATTGGCCATACTTGGCTCCTTTAAAGATTCAGTGGAATCCTTGTTCAAATACTGTCTTCTCCTTCTTCTAGTAAACAGAATAGGTTCCTTTTTCTTTAAGGATGCAGCAGCCATTGGAGAAGAAGCATGAGTCTGTTGAGCAACATCAACCAAGATTTCAAGTGAATCTAAATGAATATCCTCTTGCTCTTCTTCAGAAGAAACCACAAACTTTCTTTTGCTGTTTTGTCCAAGTTGTACTTCTAACTCCTGAACCTTTCTCTTCAACCCCACAATCTCACCACCAAGTGAAGATTTAGTATCAGCAAGCTCTTTTCTAAGATCAGCAACCTCTTTCACATACTTGTTCAACAGAGCATATATAGATGTAAGTGTAATAGGGTCCTCAGCTCCACCAGCAGATTGCTCAGTTGTAATAGGAGCTTCATTGGACCTTTCAGGAGAAATATGGACATGCTCAAAAATAGGAGAGCCTTCAGCAAATAGCTCTCTAACTGGACTAGGTGTGGTCAGTCTATTAAACTCAGGCTCAAACTCATCAGGAGTAACATGAGTAGGTGGTGGACTAGGACTAGGTGACAGAGGTAGAGGTGTAGGTGGAGGTTGGTCAGGAGAAACATGTGATGCTTCAGCAGTTATGGAAGGGCCCTCATCAATGGCAACTGATGGATTACCATCAGCAGCAACATTGGGAGAGGGTGGAGCACAAGCAACATTACCCTCATCAGCAGCCTCATTGCCATGTGCCAACATAGCTTCTAGCAAAAGATGATGTGTCCCAACATAATTAGTTTTCATTGAAGCAAACAATTTAGCACTAAGAGCTCCTATGGGACAAAAGACTCTATCTTTGGTTGTTATGTCTAATATCATTTGTAAAAACCTAGGGTACATTAGAAACTTATGCTTTTTCCTTTGAATATTTTCAACCATATTATCAAAAATAAACTTAGAGAAATTATAAGTTAAACCCTTGGAAAGACACACAATACCACAACCCAATTGGGTAGAGAATTGATCCCATCCTCCTGACTTGTTGCTTATGCATTGTAATAATGTATGCACCAAAAACCTCCACATGGGGCAAAGCTTATTCTTGTGCCACATATCTGTGTTCGTACTTTGGTATCCAATAGCTCTTAACCCAGCAAGTATCTCTACAGAGTTGGAGTGATAAATCCCATATTCATCATCCAAACGAAGTTGTCTCCTAATCAACTCCTCAGTCACCACATACTCTGTTCCATCTATCGAAGCTACAATCTCTGTGTCACTTCGTTTAGTAGCACATGCCCAAAACTGTTCAACCAACAATTCATATATCACATTTGGAGAGTGCATTAGAGCAAAATGAATCTTGGGCCGTTTCAAAAAATCCACCATAGGTTCATATAGTTCATGTCCCTTTGCTTTTCCCAGAAAAGCAACCTTGTTATGATCTTTCTTAAATTGAAGCGCCATGTGAGAAATTGTGAGAATGGGTTATGATTCACGCAGTTGGAAGTGTGTTTAAATCGAGTGAAGAGGGAATCAGTTAACTTTGGGTGAAGATATGCGAAGAAGGTTATTAATAGAAGTTACCCAATTTATGGTCAAAAATATCGGAACAATCGTTGACCATATCTGACGTGTAAAGTAACTCCAACCAAATTCAAAATTAACACTTCAGCAGAAAGGATGGTGAATCTGTTGAAGGAGGTCAATCAGCAGAAACAACTCAAGTGGCTAAGTATCTTTTGTAAATATCTTGAGTTTTATTGTGCCACCCAACTCGCATTAATTTTCATCAAGCCTTGACTCCGCCTATAAGATAAACCCAATGCACAATTAACACATACCAATTACCCCCAATTAACTTCAAAAACCCTAATTTCTCCAAAATTCCACAATCATCAACAATAGCTATGTCTACCAAACCAGAAATAATCAATCTAACTTCCTCCTCATCATCATCCTCATCCAGTGATGATTTACACCCATTGTTTCGCTACCCTCATCAAGATGAACTTCGACCTTCAAAATCCCCATTTCTCCCTTCTTCTGAAGATGATAGTGTAGTGAATCCAAGTGATTCATCTAGGGGTTCTGATGACTCCACAGAGCGTGTAGAGCCAATCTTCAATAGATTGGTGAGAGGGGAAGAGGAGAGGACATCAGCAGGTGTAGAGAATCCCCAACCTTCACAATCCCAACCCCAACCAAGGCCACGTGCCAGAAATCCACCACTCCCAACAACAAGAGAGGTGGTGATTGCTCTTCCTGCTCCAAGTTTGGGTGCTTCATACCATGGAAGTAAGGGAAAGGGCAAGGAGGCAGAGGTGAAGGGAAAGGGAAAAGGGAAGGTGGTGTGATGCTCTATGGTGGAATGAGTAGATGGAACAACTGAAGATTTCTCATATCATAAATGCATCCATCATGCCAAGTACCAAAGATATAAAACTAGGTTCTTGAGCATCTTCATCGTCATTTTCATCAATCCATCTTTTCCATTTTCATCTTCAACTTCTTCATCATACTTGTCAAGTGTATCCACCAGCTTTTGAAATAGATGATTGGAACTAGTATATGTTTGGTAGATCTTGTATAGGAATGGTCTTGTATTTCATTTGAAGTTGATTGTAAGCTGTAAATTGTTTCTTGAATGAATGATCAACATGTCTTTTTTCTCTCAATGATTAGCACTTAATCTGTACTTCAGTACTTTCCTTCAGTAGAAGCAATGAGATAACTTTTAACAATAATTGTGCTTTTCTTCAGTAGAAACAAACTTTAAGCTTACATGACCATATTCCCATTTACCAACTTGGTGAACTTCAACTTAAAGAAGCATTCTGCAAAACAGACACAAAGTAACACACAAACCAAACCAAGACAAACAAAACTTAAAAAACATTAGCTGTGTTAGAAATTAGAAATTCCAGGTATTAAAGAGTCGGTCACCTCAAGTATATGTAATCGTTAGAAAGCTCGTAGTCATAGTTCATTTAAGTTAAGTAGTATTTAGTTAAGTAACACCGTGGAGGACGGACGGGTCTTTACCCACTGTATGCCTGATCCATAGCCCGTTGTGTGGCGTTTTATGTAAGACTATAAATACTCTCTACCTTCCAAGGTAGAGAGTTGGAGCTCATAATAATATCTTTCACTTTCTCTCACTAAGTTCCCTAAACCTCTAACTTTCTCTCTCTAGAATTCCACTTATACGCCCACTTTGTGTTATGGTTTGATGTGTAAGTGAAAACCAATATATTACAATTGGTATCAAGAGCCATGGTTAGATCATATCTTGCACATCTTTGGATTTCTAGTGGTTTTTAGGTGGTTTTTGAGTTTGAAAAAGTTTAGTGGTTTGTGCATCATTTGGTTGATTTCTTGCGTTAAAGCTTGGATTTTGTTAGTACTTTTATGTTTAGAATCATCACAAGGGTTTAGGTTTTCATTTGGTAAGCTTGAATCATCTTGGTTGGGTTGTTTTTGGATTGAAAAGTGATGTTTGTGATGTTTTTCTAGCTAGCGACTTGACCTGCGGATTTCTTTCTTGCTAGCGACTTGCTTTACATTTTTGTAGCGAGTTACAGTTAGTGGAGTTAGCGACTTAGGCCTAGCGACTAACAGTACAAGTAGTGGATGCTCCACTACGGGTAGCGACTTGGTGTTAGCGACTTGGTAAGTAGCGAGTTGTTATTTAGCGACTTGATTCCTTAGCGACTTGTATCTTAGCGAATTGCTGCCAAAATCTTAGCGAATGGCTTAGCGAGTTGCTATTTAGCGACTTGTCTTTTGTTTAGCGACTTGGGACTTTAGCGACTTGGTGGAATAGCAAATTAGAAGATAGCGACTTGGTGCATAATTTTCTAGCGACTTGGGTGATTTCTTTACGGTTTTCTCTTGATTTAGTAAAATCCCGTGAAAGAATCTATTTCCCGGTTTAATCATAGAGTTATAAAATCTCGTTTAATTTGTCATCATGTCTACCAACGTTTCTACAATCATCTCCACTGTTGCCAAGGATGTTCAAGCAGCTGGTTCAGATACTCGTACAACCATGCTTGACAGAACTGACTACGATTCTTGGGCTCAACGAATCAGATTATACTGTCTTGGAAAGGAAAATGGTGTCAACATTCTCAAATCCATAGATGAAGGACCGTATCGAGTTGAGACGACTAGAGATGTACTTGATACTGCTGAAGATGGAACTCTGATTTATGGAATGGACAGACCAAAGATGTATGATGAGCTTGATGATAAGGAGAAAAAGAGATTCGATGCTGATATCAGGGCTTCTAACATTGTTCTTCAAGGTCTTCCTAAAGACATCTACAAGCTGATCAATCACAACACTGAAGCAAAGGCAGTATGGGATAATGTCAAGATGCTTCTCTCAGGTTCTGAATTAACTATGGAAGACAGAGAATCACAACTCTATGACGAATTTGAACACTTCAAGATGAAACCAGATGAGAGTGTCTATGAGTACTATGTGAGATTTCATAAGTTGGTGAATGATATGAGGAACATCAGAATGACTATGCCTAACATTCAGCTGAACTCAAAATTTGTGAACAACATGAATCTCGAATGGCACAAGTTTGTCACCTCTGTGAAGCTCACTAAAGGATTGAAGAATACAAACTATGAGCAACTCTATGCCTTCCTCCTTCAGAATGAGAGACATGCTATGTTTGAAAAAATGATTCTTAATCAGTTCAAAACCAATCAGGGAGAGACAAGCTCATCTAATGACTCAACTGCCTTCTACTCAAACATCGGAATCACAACCAAAGCCTCACAAGTCATACCCATGGGTAATGGTAATCACAAACTCATTCCTGATCCTATGTTCAAACAAGCTGATGCTGATGCACACGTGGGTAACATCATTAATCAACTAGCTCTTCTGATTAGTCAAAACATGAATTCTCTCCCACAAACCAACAACAACCTCAGAACAGCATCTAACCCACATAATCAAGCTACTGTTAAAGATGGGAGGATCGTGGTGCAACTAGTTCAGGAAAGACAGTATGATCAGGGAAGAGGTGGTGCTGGTAGAGGTTATATTGGTAATCAGAATCGAGGAAGGAATGGTAATCAAGGTCAAGCTAAGCCGATCAAATGTTATAACTGTGGTGGTGAGGGACACATTGCAAGGAACTGCACATCTCCAAAACGTCCACAGAATGCTGATTACTTCAGAGATAAGATGCTGCTTGTACAAGCTCATGATAATGGTGCTGCTTTGGATGAAGAGGAATTGTTGTTTCTTGCTGAGGGCAATGCCAAGACCTATGATGCAGATGTGGATGAGCAGCCTATTCAGGAGATAGGTCACAATCATCAGAATGCCTTTCCAGTCGTTGATTGTGATGCATACGACTCTGATGTGGATGATGGACCTACTGCACACACAATTTTTATGGCTAGCATTTCTCCAATGGTTTCTCCCAAGGTCTCTTCTTCACCACAAGCTGGCCCATCCAAAGACAAACTCATCTCAGAGGTATTAAAACTATACGATGATGCTGATGTGCAAAAGATGCATGACAAAGTACTATCAACTGAAACTATTGAATCAAATATTGAAAATATGGGTAATATCAATGTTGTCCCATATGATCAATATGTGAAACAAAGTGAAAGTGAAGTTGTACCAAGTGATGCATCTTCTGCAGTCAACAATGACTATGTTTTTGATGAATTCACTGCATGTGCCCCTAATGATTCTGTAATTTCTGAACTAAATGCCTATAAAGAACGTGTTGCTATTTATGAACAACGTGCAAAATTTGAGTTGACCACTCGTGAGCAGGAAATGGATGATCAAGTGCGTACAATCATTAGAAAAAGTAATTTTAGAGAAGAAGTATTAAAACAAGAGTTAAATTCCTTTCAAGAAAAGCTTTCTAAAACTGCTAAACAAAAACAAGAACTTCAAGAAAATGTGAAAATGCTTAAGCAAGAATTTAATGCAAAGGAATCAAAACTCTTGAAAGATTTTTCTAATCTGAAAACTTTGAAAAACAAACTTGAAAACAAGTTGTACATACAAGGGAACACCATTCAGACTGCTCACATGATCACTAAGCATAAAGTTCTAAGCGATAAGCATAGTGTTCCCATTATAGATAAACCCAACACTGAGTACGGGAAGATAGCAAAAGCAGCTCAAAATGTGATCTATGATGGCAATGAGATTCTTAAACCTAGACAAAAACCTAGTTGCTTTGAGTGCACAGAGGAAGATAAGAAATTAGATGAAATCACTAGGGAGAAGATGAATAAGAAACTAAATGATCATAAATACAAAGAGAAGAAAGTAATTATCACTCCCCATGACTACAAAAAGGAGAATTGGATCTCCTTGAACATGTTTAAGCCTCAAACATTGTTGACTCCCGAACAAGTGTTCTGGAAAATGGACTTAGATAAGCAGAAAGCAGAAAATATTGTTGAAACAAACCCTCCCCTTAGGAAAATGCCTAAAGCAACAGTGTATCCTCCCAATACACCAATGCATCTAGTTCCTAGAACGATTGCTACTAAAAGCAAGATCTTAATCAGTCAATATGTTATTTTTCAACTATTTGTTGATTTTGAGAAAACTTGTAAGAAAAGGATCACACCCACTGGGATTACTGAAGGGGAAAGGGGTTTTGAACAAACAAAAGAATGCTATTTAACTGAGGTCATGCCTTTCTTTAAACTTCTAAAAGATCACTTTGAGAGTCTTAAAAAGGAGATTAAAACTGATATTAAGGGAATGGAAAAGGAATTTGATGCAATGATAGTTGAAGTTAGTGACTATGAGCGGGCACTAAAATATAATGAGATTGAGAGGAAGAACTTGCATACACTAAATGAGAACCTGATTTCTGAATGTATTGCTCAAGATGTGTTTTTCACTGCTACAAATTGTTCCATTAATGCTTCCCAATTTCATGAATTATCTGTTGCCCTGAAAGTCTCCCATGATCGTGTCATTGAGCTTGAAAAAACTAATTATAAACTAAACGAGAAAATTGAACTGGATGATCACGACAATTTGGTTAAACATTTTTCTAAACTAGAAGTTGAGCATTTTAATTTACAACTAAAATATCAACATCTTAAAGAAAATGTCAAAACTTCAAATATCAAGACATCCTCAGATGCTCAAGAGTTTGATGCAGTTTTTCAAATTAACAAACGTGATGAACAGATTCAAGCTCATTGCAACACGATCAGAAAGTTGAAAGCCCAAATCTCTCAATTAAAGGGTCAAACGAACAATATGATAGGCTCCCAAATGCCTCCTCCTTTAGATTCTCAGAATTCTCAAACGTTTCATCTTCAAAACCTAGTAAATGCATTACAAAAGGAAAACGAAAGTTTTCTAGAAGAAAATGAAAAGGTTAAACGTCATTTCAATGAGTTATTTGAATCAATAAAGGTCACTCGTAACAAAAATAACGAACAAATAGGTTCATTGCAAAAGGAAATTGAGAATCTGAAGAGTCAGGTAAAAGGGAAAATGCCAATGACCAATGGGGAGAATGGCGTATCAAAGGTTCACCCTTGTAATAAACATGCTTTGTCTGTGAAATATGTCCCTCCTCATCTCAGGAACAACAAACTTGCTGTTCAAACATACTTCTCATCCCTTAAGGATTGCCTAGAATATCTACGTGAGATTGTTGAAGAGGATAAGTTAGAGAAACCTCATGATAATGCAATTGGACATGCATGCTTATATGCCAAACGATCTCAAGAAATCCTAGAATGCTTGATCACAATATGCCCAAAGTCCTTAGGTGAGAGAGTTAATCCTTTGATTCCATGTTCGATGCCTAATGCCAAGTATGATATTCATTCGATGCCCAATGTTTTGAATATGAACCTTAGTATGCCTTTAAGTAGGTCAGATTCCAGATTTGTCAATGCTAAGAAAGAGAACTCAAGTGTGCCTTCTAGGAGTACAAATCCCAGCACTTCTAGTTTTAAGAAAGTGAACCTTAGTGTGCCTGCATGTAGTTCAGATCCCAGCACATCTAAACATGTGATGCAAAGAGTAGTAAAACCAACTAATGTTCCCATTCCCTCTACAGGAGTAATCAGTGACATTAAAGGGAGCAGGTCAAAGTCTCAAGACAATACAAGGAATGATAGGACCTCGCAAGCTAAGAATGTGCACTGGAAAAGAGTAGAAGAACAATCTAGGAACTTTAAGTTTGAACCAAATAAAACGAATCGTGTTGATTCTAGTATTAGCCATAGGCGTACTGTAATTAATTCGAATTCTGATACTATTTGCAAACCTTGTATTGATGTCTGCTTGAATTCTGTTTCTAATCATGAATGTGGTGTTAATGTTTTGCCTAATGATGTTAATTGTCCGGTTGATATTGTTAATGCTAAAATTCATGCTAAGAAGGCTAAAAGGCAAAAACGAAAGAAAGTTAGAAAACAGTGGAAACCCACAGGAAGAACATTTAGTAAGATAGGTTATTATTGGCTACCTGTTGGTCATAAGACTAATCAGACAATGCCCACTAGAAAATGGATGCCTACTGGTAGAACTATTCCCTTAAGAAGTGAGCACACTGTGAACAGGGCTAATACAGACACTAGTACTGCATCTATTCACAATGATTCCATTGCCTTAATTTCTGATATGAATGCTTCTATTTCTGATGTGGGTGTTCCAACCATTGTTACTAACCAAATGGAACCCATTCTTGCATGGGGATCCCAATTATCCAGTTATCCATTCTTGTCTGTGTTCAACTGCAGATCGTTCAAATCGTTGTGTGGTACCTGGACTCAGGCTGTTCCAAGCATATGACTGGCGACCGGTCACGGCTCATGAACTTCGTGAGCAAATTCATCAGGACAGTTAGATTCGGGAATGATCATTTCGGTGCTATTATGGGTTATGGAGACTATGTTGTTGGCAAAAGTGTTATCTCCAGGGTTTACTATGTAGAAGGTCTTGGTCACAACTTGTTCTCTGTTGGTCAATTCTGCGATTCTGATCTAGAAGTAGCCTTCAGAAAACATACCTACTTCGTTAGAGAACTTGATGGTAAGGAACTTTTAAGAGGTTCACGTGGTTCAAATCTATACACCATCTCTATCGAAGATATGATGAAGTCTTCTCCAATTTGCTTGCTGTCAAAGGCCTCTAAAACAAAGTCATGGTTATGGCATCGTCGTCTCAATCACTTGAACTTCGGTACCATCAATGATCTCTCCAGAAAGGACTTAGTTGTAGGTTTACCTAGACTCACGTATGAAAAGGATCATCTTTGTTCAGCATGTCAATTGGGAAAAAGCAAGAAGTATGCCCATAAACCCAAACCTACTAACTCTGTCACAGAAGTTCTTCATATGATTCATATGGATTTATGTGGACCAATGAGGGTGCAGAATATCTTTGGGAAGAAATATGTGTTAGTTGTGGTTGATGATTACTCTAGATTCACATGGGTCAAGTTCTTAAGGACAAAGGATGAAACTCCTGATATCATCATCAAACTCATCAAACAGCTGCAGGTTCGACTTAACAAAACAGTCAGAATAATCCGAACAGACAATGGAACTGAGTTTGTCAACAAACAACTCAGTGAATTTTATGAAAGCGTTGGAATCAGCCATCAAAGAAGTGTTCCACGAACTCCTCAACAGAATGGTGTAGTTGAAAGACGAAATCGAACTCTTGTAGAAGCCGCTAGAACAATGCTGATTTACTCAAAGGTTCCAATGTTTCTCTGGGCTGAAGCTATTGCCACTGCATGCTACACACAAAATCGTTCCCTGATTCACACTGTTCATGGAAAAACTCCATATGAACTTGTCCACAACAGAAAACCTAATCTCTCTTTCCTTCGTGTGTTTGGTGCATTGTGTTATCCAACTAATGAGGGACAAGACTTAAGCAAACTTAGAGCTAAAGCAGACATTGGAGTATTTGTAGGGTATGCACCAAACAAAAAGGGATACCGAATCTACAACAAAAGAACCTGAAATATCATGGAAACAATTCACGTTACATTTGATGAGCTGACCGGTCAAATGGCTCCTGGACAATCCAGCTCAGGACCCGCACTTCAAAACAGTTCCATTGGTTCATCCCTTGTTCCAAACTCCTCTCAAGAAACTCCATATGTACCTCCATCTGAAGATGATTTAAAGAAATTGTTTGATCCTATGTTTGATGAACTTTATGATCCTAGTACTAATGAGGTGTCGATTCCTACAACAGAGGCTGCTTATATTCCTGTGAATGACGTCAATCCCTCAGTCTCAATATCTTTAAGTCAAGAAGCGCCTGTTGCTGACCCTTCAGTCTCATCAACAAATCATCATTCTTCAAATGTACATCATGGAACTGTTTCTGGCATCAATGATGAAGTTAATCCCTTTGCTACTCCTGAAGATGCTCCATTTGAGAACATATTTGCTCCTGAATCATCATCAGAACCATCTTCATCAGGAGACATCGACTCTGCTACCCCAGTCCCTCAACAACTGCCACATGAACACCTTAGAAAATGGACTCACGATCATCCACTAGACAACATCATTGGAAATCCCTCTCGTCCTGTATCAACATGGAAACAACTTGCAATCGATGCCTTATGGTGCTTCTTCAACTCCGTACTATCTAAGATCGAACCAAAAGATGTTAAAACCGCCATGAATGAAGATAGCTGGTTCAATGCCATGCAAGATGAAATTCATGAGTTTGATCGACTTGATGTATGGGAGTTAGTACCTGCTCCAGACTGTGCTACGATTATTGCTCTTAAATGGATCTTCAAAGTGAAACTTGATGAGCATGGTGATGTGTTGAAGAACAAGGCTCGATTAGTTGCTAAAGGATACCGTCAAGAGGAGGGTATTGACTTTGAAGAATCTTTTGCTCCAGTTGCTCGATTAGTTGCTAAAGGATACCGTCAATCCGAATCTTTTTGGCTAATGCTGCTAGTAAGAACATGGTAGTCTATCAGATGGATGTAAAGACGGAATTTCTGAACGGAGATCTTAAAGAAGTCGTCTACGTCAGCCAACCTGAAGGATTTGTGAATCAAGAGCATCCTACTCACGTTTGTCGTTTGAAGAAGGCTCTTTACGGTTTAAAGCAAGCTCCAAGGGCATGGTATGATACACTGTCAAAGTTTCTTCTATCTACCGGATTTAGCAAAGGAGCAGTTGATCCAACATTGTTCACCAGGAAGTCAGGCAAACATTTAATTCATGTTCAAATTTATGTTGATGATATTATTTTTGCCTCGACAGACCCAATGGAATGTGATCGTTTTTCAAATGAAATGAGTTCAAAATTTCAAATGTCAATGATGGGACAAATGTCATTTTTCTTGGGATTACAAATTTCGCAAAGTCCCAGAGGCATTTTCATAAATCAATCTAAATATGCAACTGAGATCTTAAAGAAATTTGGATTTGATTCAAGTGACCCTGTTGACACTCCCATGATTGATCGAACCAAACTAGATGAGGACCACTCATGGATCATGATCGACCAAACAAAATATCGTAGTATGATTGGATCCCTGATGTACCTCACAGCTAGTAGACCAGACATCTTGTTCGCTGTTTGCATGTGTGCTAGATACCAGGCTAAGCCTACTAAAAAGCACCTTGAAGCAGTTAAACGGGTCTTTCAGTATCTCCAAGGAACCATCAATATGGGTCTTTGGTACCCAAAGGACACCGGTATGTCACTAACAGCCTATGCAGATGCTGATCATGCAAGGTGTCAAGATACTCGTCAAAGTACATCTGGAGGTGCTCAGTTTTTGGGTGATAAGCTTGTGAGCTGGTCTTCAAAGAAGCAAATGAGTACTTCTATTTCCTCTACAGAGGCTGAATACATAGCCATGTCATCTTGTTGTGCTCAAATCTTATGGATGAGATCTCAATTATCTGACTATGGCTTTGAATTCAACAAAATTCCTCTGTACTGTGATAATAAAAGTGCTATTGCTCTCTCATGCAACAATGTTCAACACTCAAGAGCAAAGCATATCGAAATTCGACGTCATTTCATCAGGGAACAAGTGGAAAAATGTGTGGTGGAACTCTATTTTGTAAGGTCTGAATACCAGCTAGCAGACATCTTCACCAAAGCTCTTCCAAGAGAACGTTTTGAGTTCATACTTCCACGACTAGGATTGAAAAGCCTTCAACCTGAAACACTCAAACGTCTTCAGGAGGAAGACGAGGAGTAAAGGTCTATGCTCATCTATCTCTTGTAAATATCTCTTCAAAAAGCAAATAGAAAATTATAAAACTTTAAAAAAAAATAATAATAAAAATAATAATAATAATAATAAATTTTCCAAAAATATTGTCTTTTTCTCATGTTTTCCTCGGTTCGACAATATCTACGATCTTTGTGCTGTCATTCAAAGAATGACACAGAACTTTAGATGTTGTTCGAATTCTTAAAAAAAAAAAAAAAAAAAAAAAAAAAAAAAAAAAAAAATTGAGAGAAAGAACCTGCTTTTCAGGCAGTAACCCGCTTTTCAAAGAAAGAACAGAGCCATGCGTTTTCATGTTTTTCAAGATTTGAGAATTTGTTTGAACATTCATCAAAAGCCTTCTTATCAACCAAATTCCATGCTCTGATTCTATTAACATGTTATCTGCTGAAAACAAATTGTTTTGAAAAATAACTCAGACTTTATTTTTGATAATCATCTGGACTTATTTGTCAAAATATCAATCTCTCAATCAACAACCTATGTCATTGATTGAGGGGGAGAATGATTTCAATTAAATTAAAAAGTTATTTGGCATTAAATTGTTTTCAAAAGATATTCATGCATGTTTTACCAATGGAGTTTAAAGTCTTTAAATCCGATCCTTATCAGTTAAAATGCTTTCATAATCAAGTCACAATTCCCCTTAAAAGCTTTCAAAATCAATTTAAATCTATAAGAGATCACAAATCTCAAATGATTTGATAATTGTGATCGGGGGAGAATGTGTGATTTAAATTGGATTTAAACTGATAATTCGGTAAATGGTTTTATAAGGATGTACATGCTATCCTTCCCACATGTGACAAACGATTTCAAATTTTCCATGCACATGTTGAGGAGGGGCATCTGTCTTAAACCTATGATTTGAAACGTGATCACTTATCTCAATGTGCAGGTTCCCTCTAGTATGTGCGAAACTCTTTTCAAACCTAGAAGCACATATTGAGGGGGAGCAAAATCATGAAAACCTCATCCTTCCCCAAAATGCTTTATCTACTTGATTTGATTAGGGAAGTGATGTTGATATCTTTTAGAAAATGGTAATCAAAGAAGTTAATACTTCCTCTTGCCTCCGTGTGCAAAACGATTTCAAACATTTGATGCACATGTTGAGGGGGAGCACTTGTTCTAAAAATATCAACAACAATTCAGGTACAAAATGTTTTGATAATATATCACAAGTATCTGGATTGTTTTTCAAATGGTTTTTCAATTGGTTCCAATGGCAGATGAACAATACCAAATAGACCGACCAACTTTACTTTATGTACTGTGATATAAGGATGATAAGGTTAGGTATTGGTTCCCATGATCTGCCAGAACCGGAGGGATCTACCCAGGGACAATCCACTAGTTAGTGTAGAAGTCCTTAGGTATGATGATAAAAGGAGAAAAGTGAGATATGGGAAGAGTGCGGACTGAGACAGAGCAAGTACTGGAACAAACCCAACAAGGTTCTTGCTATGAAGTCTCGGTAAGCACTGAAGGGGTTGAAGAATTAAAAAGAATTGAATGAGAAAAGGGTGAAAACAAATAGCCCTCCATATATTCAACCTTAGGGTAGAAACCGGGTTCAATTCATATGCTACTGATGGTAACATCGGTATTGAAGACAAGACGTCATGGACCCAGTGACTGTAGGATATTAGTTTTCACATACACATCAAATCATAACATAAAGTGGCGTATGAATGGAATTCTAGAGAGAGAAAGTTAGAGGTTTAGGGAACTTAGTGAGAGAAAGTAAAAGATATTATTATAAGCTCCAACTCTCTACCTTGGGAGGTAGAGAGTATTTATAGTCTTACATAAAACGCCACACATCGGGCTGTGGATCAGGCATACAGTGGGTAAAGACCCGTCCGTCCTCCACGGTGTTACTTAACTAAATACTACTTAACTTAAAATAACTACGACTACGAGCTTTCTAACGATTACATATACTTGAGGTGACCGACTCTTTAATACCTAGAATTTCTAATTCCTAACAATCTCCCCCTAAGGGAGGTCACCTCAATCATGTACTAAAATTACATAGAATACAAATAGATATTACATTAACATTGTTCTTGCATTCTTGATGTAGTCCTTTACTCCTAAGCTCGTAGTCATTGATTCTTCACATTGCATGTTTGGTTACTCCAAGTGGAGGTCTTTTACTAATCCACGTGATAATAAATTTGAGCCAGCTTTTGAGATCATCAGCTATCAAAAATCTCTGAGACATCCTTTGTGGTGTTGGTATTATGTGATGTTGTGACTTTAGGACCGACATGCTCACATTCTGGATCATGATATCTTCTCATCAGAGTAGCGGAAGCTTTAGTTGATTCATGATATTGGCAGCAGCGTAGCAGAAGCATGGAGTGAAAATATCAGAGTCATTGATGCACTAATCATGATTTCTTTTGAGATGAATGTGTTAAGTGAGCATGCGGCTATGGATTGACCGCTTCATTCTGATCAGCTGCAAACGTCGGGTGTACCTGCATACAACAGTTAGCAAGAAATCGCACGAAAGTGTCTTTGATCACTTTCGTTGAATTGAGGTACACGGCCCACGGTTCCCCGTTGATCAGTACAAGTACTGCCTGTGATCAGGTAGGATTCCTAAGAATCTCCTTGACAGGGTTTCGCAGCTGTTCTAGCTGTTCTCAAACCGGAACGTCTCAAAGAAGACAACACGGAGTGAGTGAACCAGCGAAGTTAAGTCCACTGATTGATGAAAAGAGATTTGAAAAACAATCGTGTATTGCTCAATAGAGATTGTTTTTGCAATACAACGAAGGTTTTATTGAAAATCAATTATCAATCATAAAAACACTTTTTGGTTTGAAAAATTAGTACACGGTCGATGTGCTAAAGAAAAGAGTTATTAAGCACAAAGACCGGTTTTTCAAAGGTATCCGTCAATCCATAACCTGAACCAGGATTGATTCAAAAGATTGAATCTCCCCATTGTTTCTGTTCAGTTGTCACTTGGTTGATCTATATAATAGATCTCACATGCCACCTACCAGGAGCTTGTTTGATGTTGGCTCCAGAAGGCTTTCCATCTTCATAGTGAATATGTATACACATCACTCAGATGTTCTGGCAATACCGCAAGGATAATGCGTAGGACTCAAGATATAATCTCTCTTTCCACATTGTGTGAAACAGAGAGTCTTCATTGAAAGTTTCCTAATGAGATTTATTGATGATCTCGTGGCTCTAGACTCAATTTTGTGCACATTTGGTTCCTGTGTCGGAGACTAGGGAGAGGTTCTCCTTCTTCAATATCAACAATCTCTAAGAGAAAGTCGATAGATTATGTCGGTTCCCCGTGAGAATGAAACAAGCCCTTTTAAGAGGAACTTGAGTGGTTTGGAAAGTTGAAGTGCAGTGCATCACTGGGTCCATGACGTCTTGTCTTCAATACCGATGTTACCATCAGTAGTATATGAATTGAACCCGGTTTCTGCCCTAAGGTTGAATAAATGGAGGGCTATTTGTTTTCACCCTTTTCTCATTCAATTCTTTTTAATTCTTCAACCCCTTCAGTGCTTACCGAGACTTCATAGCTAGAACCTTGTTGGGTTTATTCCAGTACTAGCTCAGTCTGAGTCCGCACTCTTCCCATATCTCATTTTTCTCCTTTTCTCATCATAGCTAAGAACTCTACACTAACTAGTGGATTGTCCCTGGGTAGATCCCTCCGGCTCTGGCGGGATCGTGGGAACGAATACCTAACCTTATCATCCTTATATCACCGTACATAAAGTAAAGTTGGTCGGTCTATTTGGTATTGTTCATCTGCCATTGGAACCAATTGAAAACCATTTGAAAATCAATTCAGATACTTGTGATATATTATCAAAGCATTTTGTACCTGAATTGTTTTTGATAATTTTAGAACGAGAACTCCCCCTCAACATGTGCATCAAGTATTTGAAAATGTTTTGCACACGGAGGCAAGAGAAAGAATTAACTTCTTTGATTACCATTTTCTAAAAGATATCAACATCACTTCCCACATCAAATCAAGTAGATAGAGCATTTCCGGGAAGG
The DNA here is from genome assembly GCA_019973895.1 of Chrysanthemum seticuspe. Taxonomy (NCBI): domain Eukaryota; kingdom Viridiplantae; phylum Streptophyta; class Magnoliopsida; order Asterales; family Asteraceae; genus Chrysanthemum; species Chrysanthemum seticuspe. The sequence goes on along the minus strand of BPTQ01000005.1, from coordinate 201,485,798 downwards.
ATGTGGTTTTCATGATTTTGCTCCCCCTCAATATGTGCCTCGAGTTTTGAAAAGAGTTTTGCATATACTAGAGGGAACCTGCACATTGAGATAAGTTGATCACATTTCAAATCATAGGTTTAAGATAGATGCTCCCCCTCAACATGTGCATGGAAAATTTGAAATCGTTTGTCACATGTGGGAAGGATAGCATGTACATCCTTATAAAACCATTTACCGAATTATCAGTTTAAATCCAATTTAAATCACACATTCTCCCCCGATCAAAATTATCAAATCATTTGAGATTTGTGATCTCTTATTGATTTAAATTGATTTTGAAAGCTTTTAAGGGGAATTGTGACTTGATTATGAAAGCGTTTTAACTGATAATGATCGGATTTTAAGACTTTAAACTCCATTGAAAAAACATGCATGTACATCTTTTGAAAACAATTTAATGCCAAATAACTTTTTAATTCAATTGAAATCATTCTCCCCCTCAATCAATGACATAGGTTGTTGATTGAGAGATAGAGATTTTGACAAATAAGTCCTGATGATTATAAAAAATGGAGACCGAGTTATTTTTCAAAGCATTAAGTTTTCAGCAGATAAATGTTTATAGAACCAGAGCATGGAATTTTGAAAGCATGATAAAACATGGCTCTGTTCTTTCATTTAAAACCGGGTTATTGCCTGAAAATGACAATAAACCATTGTTTCTCTTTCTCTCAAATTTTTTTTTTTTTTTTTTTTTTTAATATAAAAATTCGAACAACATCTAAAGTCCCGTGTCATTCTTTGAATGACAACATCAAGACCGTAGATATTATCGAATCGAGAGAAACATGACAAAATGACAATGTTTTTTGAAGATTTTTCGAATTTTTCAAATTTTTATGGATTTTGAAAATTTTATATTTTTCTATTTGATTTTTGAAGGTTTTATAATTTTGTATTTTGTTTTTCAAATAAATATTTACAATAGATAGATGAAGATAGACCTTTACTCATCGTCTTCCTCCTGAAGACGTTTGAGTGTTTCTGGTTGAAGGCTTTTCAAGCCAAGTCGTGGAAGAATAAACTCGAAACGTTCTCTTGGAAGAGCTTTGGTGAAGATGTCTGCTAACTGATATTCAGACCTCACAAAATAGAGTTCCACCACACCTTTTTCCACTTGTTCCCTGATGAAATGATGTCGAATGTCGATATGCTTTGCTCTTGAGTGTTGAACGTTGTTGCATGAGAGAGCAATAGCACTTTTATTATCACAGTACAGAGGGATTTTGTTGAATTCAAAGCCATAGTCAGATAATTGAGATCTCATCCATAAGATTTGAGCACAACAAGATGACATGGCTATGTATTCAGCCTCTGTAGAGGAAATAGAAGTACTCATTTGCTTCTTTGGGGACCAGCTAACAAGCTTATCTCCCAAAAACTGACCACCTCCAGATGTACTTCGACGAGTATCTTGACACCCTGCATGATCAGCATCTGCATAGGCTGTTAGTGACATACCGGTGTCCTTCGGGTACCAAAGACCCATATTGATGGTTCCTTGGAGGTACCGAAAGACCCGTTTAACCGCTTCAAGGTGCTTTTTAGTAGGCTTAGCCTGGTATCTAGCACACATGCAAACAGCGAACAGAGGTTCCCGTACCATACTATGTGACAGTTTCAAAGAAGATAGATGGCCTAAATCGTTTCCTCGTCAACTAGGTTGTAACAAGTGGTCCTTCAGTCCGTTTGTAAATTAAGTACAAGTTTAAATACAACTACTATAATAAAAACGGAACTGTCTGGGTTACCTTACACTAGCAAAAAGTTTACTTTACTCAAGTTTTAAAGTTTACAGTTACTACCCTGTTTACAGTAAAAAGAACCCTAATGTTTAAAGTGTTTCAGGGCCTCCGTAAAAGTATTTAGTTAGATTTATACGTTGTCTCTATAATTTCTTTAAACCTAAACTAAGTTCACTGGGACAACTGTGGGGGTACTAACTAGCTTGGTTTGATCTACTCCTGGTGAGTCCCTAGTACTAACTGGTTTGCTTTATAGCATCATACTAACCTAGGGACTACATGGAGTGACGATCATCTGGACTGTAGAACAAGCGACAAACGTACACACGATCTATGGTCCGATTCGGATGATTTTTCGTGGAACTTCGCCAATTTGCCCAGAAAGCCATGGAGGTTCCTTGGTAGTTATACCCAGAAACCATGGGCTTCCTGTGGCCATACAGTGATTGTCGGATACGTCTACGACTAGTACGTCCCACAGTTCTATGAGCAGCTTCATGTAGACCTCCACCAGTCAAAAACCCTCTATTCGAACAATCGACCAGGGGTTTCTTCGTTTACTCATGAAGATAAAGGAGATGTCTCCGACTTATGTATCGGTACAGTAGAACAACACGAGTTTAGAATACCTACTCTAGAGTTAATAGACTGATACC